>CM033279.1:32917913-33295840 GCA_019343175.1 Oedothorax gibbosus | reverse complement strand
TGGTTGGCCACGCCTGCGAATCGTCTGAAGACATTCATTGCCAATCGTGTCTCGAAAGTGCAACGGCTGACGGAGGATTGTCAGTGGAAACATGTACCATCAAACCTCAATCCCGCCGACCTAGTATCACGTGGGTTGGGTCCGCAAGAGATTACCACCTAGAAATTATGGTGTAATGGTCCATCATTCCTTGAATGTGGGGAATTGTTCCGTGACTGTGAATATTCGTGCGAACTCAAACCTTCTACTGAACTACAAAGACCAGTGTTAAAAATATGTCTAGTGAATTGTGAAATGTCACCCTTAAATGATTTATTGTGTCATAGTAATTATATGAAAATTCTTCGTGTTTTTGCCTATGTTTTTAAGATTTATAAATAATGTTAAATATCATTCCAGGAAAGGTGCTCTAGTTGCTTTGGAATTAGCCGAGGCTGAGAAGAAGCGGATTAGATTGATTCAGGAAGAGGTCCTTTCGGCTGAGGTTAGAGGTTTGCAGCGGCAGAATTGTATCCCGACAAACAGCAAACTAAAGGGTTTGACTCCCTTTTTTGATAGTGAAGGGGTTCTGAGAGTGGGTGGATGCTTGGATAATTCGGATTTGCCATATACCACTAAGCACCCCGCACTTTTGCCCAAACATAAGCTGACAACCCTCATGGTTTCCTACATTCATGCGAAAAATCTGCACGTGGGTGCAACTTCCCTTTTGCCCTTAGTGAGAGAAAAGTTTTGGCCTTTAAACGGACGTTCTCTCTGTAGGAAAGTAGTGTACGAATGTGTTGTGTGTTTTAGAGCCCAACCGAAAGCAACGTCTCAGTTAATGGGTAGTCTTCCAAGAGATAGGGTAATTCCTAACCTTCCCTTTAACTGTTCAGGGGTGGATTTCTGTGGGCCATTCATGATCAGGTATAGAAATCAGCGAAAAGGTGTCCTTCATAAAATTTATATTTGTGTTTTTGTTTGCATTGCCACTAGAGCGGTACATTTAGAAATTGTATCAGATCTGACGTCGGAAGCGTTTATTTCAACTTTGAAAAGGTTTTTTGGTCGCAGGGGAAGGTGTGCAAAATTATATTCAGATAACGGGACAAATTTTGTCGGGTCAAACCAGGAACTAAAACGGCTGATGAACTGGTTAAAGATCCAGATGCTGATCTTTCTGCTTTTCTGGCAGCTGAGGGGATTGATTGGAGGTTCATTCCTCCTAGGGCCCCTTCGTTTGGGGGTTTGGGGGAGGCTGCAGTGAAGTCCCTTAAGTATCATCTGTGTAGAGCTGTCAGAGGATCAAATTTAACTTACGAAGAGTTTCTCACCGTATGTGTCCAAATTGAGGGAGTTTTAAACTCTAGACCATTGTGTCCTGTATCCAATAGTGCAGATGATTTCGAAGCTTTAACCCCTGCCCATTTTTTGATAGGTAGAGCAATGAATTCGGTAGTTGAACCAAACCTTACGGAATTAAGCGAGAATTCTTTAAAAATATGGCAAAAGGTAACTCGACTTGTGCACCTTGTCTGGAAAAAGTGGCATCGTAGTTATTTAAGTAGCCTACAACAGCGTAATAAGTGGCAAGTTAAAAAGGATAACGTAAAGGTAGGAGATTTGGCAGTTCTGATTGAGGATAATATGCCCACCTTTAAATGGCCATTAGGACGAATAGTTAAGATATATAAGGGTAGTGACAACCTAGTTCGGGTAGTACAAATAAAAACCCAAAAGGGAGTGTACAAACGAGCAATATCACGAGTGTGTCTACTGCCAATCCCTGAATGACTTTTAGTAACATTTTTATTGGTTTTTACTAATCTAGTTGTGTTCTTTTAATTACCTTTTAAGTCACTTTTAGTTGAATGCTGAGCATGTCAACGGGGGGGGGGGGGGGGGAGAATGTTTGCGCCTCAGTGTTTGGGTTCTACGTATGCCGGCAGATGTAGCGAAATGTAAGAATTCAACCACTGCATTCGCTGGGGCTAACTGTGCCTTTTGGCAATAATAATATTGTAGTTTATATAAAGAGAGTTATATTGTGAAATAAAGTTGTTATACAGTCCACTCGTGTGTGAGGTGTTTGTTTTTAGTGTGCGGCTGAGGCCAAGGTGTGTGTGCGTGTTCAATATCACTCGCGAAGCAATAAAGGGGCGGATCCAGAAAAATTTACAGGGGAGATATAAAAATGTAATGATTATTTTTAATTAAAATTATTTATAATTAAATGTATTTTTAATTAATATTTTTAATTGATTAAATAAAAATTATTTTTTAATTTAATTTTCTATGGTAAATACTTTTTTCAATTAATTTAATTATTAACCTTAATTAGTTTTTATTGTACTTAACTAATATGCATATTAATTAATTGATAATTAATGTTTTATTTTTAATGTAAAAAAGGGAAGTGCAATAAATAGGAAAAAAAAGCAATTAATTATAGAATGTTTTCATTGAACATTCAACTACTTAGATAATTTAAATCCTCTGATTTGTTGTACAGAAATTCAACGATAAGTTCCAAATTTTGAATTTAATTATAAAAAAAATACTGTAACTATAAATGTTGCACAAAAAAATTTAAGAAATCAGTGTATACAATAAAATTCAAAACTTGTATTAGCAAAATATTTCATAAAAGTTGAAAGAAAAAATTTATTCACACAAATTTTCGAAGATGCAAAGTAACTAACATAAACAAGGCAAACAATGACAGGATATCTTAAAAATTCACTTAGTAATTTGTTGAAAGCAGCTAATAAATTTTATATGACGTATTTAAAAGTCAAAACTTCAGAATAAAAGATTTGAGATCTTAGATTTAATATTTCAAACTTGCACCAAGCTAATTCATTATTAAATTTACCACGCCGTATTAATGTGAAATCATTTTAAAATTCTTTTCATTTATGTCACTGTATAAAAACAGCAGCTAAATTTATTTAAAACATGGATTTAAATAGGAGACATCAAATAAAATATGATAAAAACAGAAAAAATAGCCATTAATAGATCGATATTAAGCAGTCAGGCAAAAGCAGTAAAAACATAGAAAGAAAAAAAAAAAGAGTTCCTCGTAAAAATACTCATACCTTCATACACTTTTTGGTGTGTTTGATTATACAAATTGAGATATTATGCTGGAAAAGAACACTTTAGCATCTAACCATCCTAATTTTTTTTTAAACTAGACACTATTACATCAAAATAGTGCTGATCATTATAAAATGACTGTTACATAGAAAAGTATTGCTAGCTAAATACGATTCATGGTTCATAATTAAATTAATAATTGGTTCTTATCTCACTAATCAAAATGCCACCCTTGAAGTGCCTTGAAACTGCAAAAATGTAAACGTATCAATATTTTATCTTATCAGGCAAAATGCAACATTTCAGATTTAATGAGTACCAGGTCCGTTAGGTAATGCTACAAACCCATATTTTTAATGTTTTGCAGTTTTGTATGACTTGCTTAAATATTGTGCACTCAGCTGAATACTCTAAAAAAAATAATAAATGCACTTTAAAGAAGTTGATGAATTGATGACGTGAAAATAAAATAAAATGATTTCGAACATGAATTGTATTATAACATTCGTTTTATCATATAATTACAAATATAATTCCTAATCCATTGAGAAAATAATTCATAAATTCTAATTTTTTTCACTATGTCCTCGATTCTATAGTTAACTAATACGTGTGTGAAAGTGACCGCAGTTGCCGGTGTGTATATACCTGTATACCATGTCTTCGTTTACCCTACCAAATTATGTACTTTGTGTTGGCATCACCAAAGACTGGTAAAATGCAAATTTATTGTTTCCTTTTATCTGCGCCAGGTGTCGCTATAGTTTTTACTTTTACTATATATACATGTTATTTTTACAATAAAGATTCGTATTCGTTTACATTAAAACTGGTGTCAGTTTCCTTTCTCCAAATTAACACGGCCTTCATGTGGTAGCAGAGCGCCGTGGTTCCGCATGGTTGAGCTTAGTTGCATAGAGAAGTTTCGCTCGCGTGCTACATCTAGAAATTCAATCAATTAGAAAAATGCTTAGTCTTGATAACGCATCTTCTGTTCCTCTTCTGAATGGACAAAACTACCATATTTGGTCAATTAAACTTGAAGCAGTTTTATCGTTAAGAGGACTTTCCGACGTAATAGAAAACGATGAACCCACGTCAGACGACGCAACCTATAAAGACTGGACTATGAAAAACTCTAAAGTTGTGTCAATTATAAAGCTCTCGTTATCCGACCAGTATGTTCTCCAGTACGGTATGGAAAAGAAGGCTAAAGATTTATGGACAAAGATAAAGACCGACTGTACGGGTGGAATAGATGATAGAAAGATAGACGCCAGCCAAGAGGTTAAGAATTTACGAATGATGGACAGCGAAATCGCCAACGATTACGTCGCACGAGCTAAAGGACTGGTTACGAAGTGTGCAAGCCTCGGACTTATGATATCCAGTCGAGAACTAGTATTTTATGTCGTTCGTGGTCTCAATGGAAAGTTCGCCGGAGTTCGTGAGATTCTGAAGACCCAAAGAGACAAATCTCTAGATGACATCTTGGAGACCTTACGTGAGGAAGAACAAGCGTTTCAACGAGGAAGTGGATCCAGCCAAGGAGTGAGCAAGCATTTGCCGTTAGAAGATCCGAGAAGACCTGCAGTTACTGCTCTGGACGGGGGCATGTCTGGAAGACGTGCTACAAGCGACTGAACCAGCAGGAGTATTCCCGGACAACTAGCAAGCGCCGAAGTTCAAGCTTTGGTGACAACAGCCCGAAAACACGCGGTTGGAGGGGCAACTCCGCTTTGACCGTGTGCTCCGATGACTTCCCAGCTTCTGATGATTCTGACGTTTGGATAATGGACAGTGGGGCAACAGCCCATATGGTAAATAACTTAAAATGGTTTTCTAATTTTGAAAATAGTGATAACGAAGTTCAATTAGCTGGTATTGATACTACACTAAAAACTAAAGGTACAGGAACTGTTAAGGTTAAATATAAAGACGATAATTTGGATATATTAAATGTTATTTATGTGCCTGAGTTAAGATTTAATTTACTATCGTTAACAACTTTATTAGAAAAAGGGTTTAAAATTACGTCTAAGAATAACTATATGCTTGTTACTGATAATACTAATAGATTGATTCTTAAAGCAAATAAAATAGATAAGCGTTTAATAGTTAAATTTGAACCAAATGCTAAACCTTTGGAAAATGAATGTAATTATGCTAACAGTGATTCGAGCGGACTTTGGCATAGACGATTGTGCCATTTGCATTATGACTATATGAACAAAATGGTAAATGATAACTTAACTAGAAATTCCCCTAGTTTTAATAAAGTAACAACATTTGATTGTGAAGTATGCAGTGTTAGCAAAATTACCAATAAACCTCATAAATCAATTACTCAAAGCCAAAGCAAATCTGTGCTAGAATTGATTCATGTAGATTTATGTGGTGAAATGCCTGTAAATTCATTGAATGGTTCTAGATATTTTATTATTATTGTAGATGACTATTCTGGAATGTATTTCACATATTTCTTAAAACATAAAAGTGAAGCTATCAACGCGATAAAGGTATTTAAATCTACCTATGAGAACTTGTTGGGTCAACGGGTTAAACGTTTTAGATCTGACAATGGGGGTGAATTTATAAATAATGAGTTGAAGTCTTATTTCGAAGAATGCGGGGTAATTCATGAAAAGAGTGTTCCTTATAATCCTTCAAGCAATGGAAAAAGTGAAAGAGCTATTCGAGTACTTTGCGATCGCGCTAGAACTATAATTTACGATAGCGGACTGCCTTTAAAGTTTTGGGCGGAAGCCATTGCTTGTAGTACCCACATATCTAACTTAACTCCTAGAAAATCAAAAAGTAAAACTCCGTACGAGTTATTTTTCCAAATCAAACCTAACGTTTCATATCTTAAAGTGTTTGGCTGCGTAGCTTATTACCATACACCCAAAGTGTCTCGTAATAAATTGCAAATACCTGGGAAAACTGGTATTATGATTGGTTATTCTCGAGAAAGACGAGCTTATCGTATCTATAACGTAGAGGAAAACCGCGTAATCGAAGAACGGTCCGTAAAGTTTAATGAAAATCTAAAAGGTTCGAAACTAATAAAACATTCTTTTGATAATAGTTGGGATATAGAAAAACACTTTAATAACGGATTCATTAGTGCAGATATAGAAAAACTGCAAAATAATAATCTTGTAATTTATGGTCGAAACTCTAACCTACCCGACCCCATTACCGAAAGTGAGTCGCAAAAACAGCGTGGTAGACCACTCGGAATGACAAAAGTAAAAGCCCAGGAAATACATCGCCAACAGTGTTTAGAACATGAGCAAAAATTGTTATATGAGGGCGTGAGACGATCAGAAAGGTTAAAACCAAACTTAACATCTCTAGTAACTAGTGACATACCGAATAACTACGAGGAAGCTATGTCCAATAGAAATTCGAACGATTGGTTCAATGCAATGAAACGGGAATTAAAATCGCTAGAAAAACATAACGTGTGGGAAATAGTTGATAAACCTAATAATGCAAAAATTGTTAAAAGTAAGTGGGTTTATAATGTTAAACAAGATACAAACGGCTTAAGATATAAAGCGCGTCTTGTTGCATCTGCATTTAATCAAATCAAATCTTTGGATTACGATGAATGTTATTCTCCAGTTGTTAATATAGAATCTTTCAGATTGTTGCTGTCATTAGCTGCAAAACTAGATTTGATTGTTCAGTTTTTTGATATTTCAACAGCCTATTTACACAGTGATTTGAAAGAAACTGTATACATGTCAACTCCTCCGGGATTTGAATACGGGGAGGATAAGGTTTGTAAACTTAAGCGTAGTATTTATGGATTGCCTCAGTCCGGAAGAAATTGGAATCACAAATTGAAAACTGTACTATTAAATATTGGACTCAAACAACTTGCTTCTGATAATTGTGTATTTGTTTAGATGATCCGAATTGTTTCTTTGCTATATGTATTTATGTAGATCTTGGATTTTTTAGCAGTGATCAGAATGTAAGTAACGATATTATTTGCAAGCTGCGAAATCATTTTGAAGTTAACGAAACTACTAAAACTAGTAAATTTCTCGGTTTAGAAATTAGCATAAATGAGAATGGAATTGGAATTTCTCAAAAGCAGTATATAGAAAATATACTAGAAAAACATGGTATGACTGATTGTAAATCTGTTAAAATTCCTATTTCTAAATCACAAGAGAGAATTTCAGATGATACGGAAGAATTAGCTGATAAAACTAAGTATTTAGAATTGATCGGTGAATTGTCGTATCTTGCAAATCGTACTCGTCCCGATTTAAGTTTTGTTGTTAGTTTATTGTCTCAATATAACCAAAAACCTGAAAAGCGTCATTACATGCAATTGAAGATAGTTCTAAGATACTTGCAAGGTTCTAAAGATCGTGTTTTATTTTATAACAAAAGTGTTGATCATATTATTGTTAATGCTGATTCAAGTTGGGGAAATGCTGAAGGTGGAAAGTCTTTCTCCGGGTCAGTTATTATGAGAAGAGTTAAATTGTTCAAAATATGTAAACTATCCTATTGAAATATTTTGTGAAATAAAGCCGCAATAGATTGGTGCAAGGCTGCTAAGTCTTCCGTTAAAACTAGACACGTTAGTTTAAAAATTAAATTTCATTAAAGAGATCTCATTGAGAATAGTAAAATAAGTTAATTCACTGTACTACTGATAAAATGTTAGCAGACTTTTGTACTAAAGCAGTTCCTGAAACCAAGTTATTGTGGACTCTAGATCAAGTTGGACTGATTAAGGATGCCTAATTTCGTTGTGTTCAATTTGCATCTTCCAAGGGGGAGTTTGTTGGCATCACCAAAGACTGGTAAAATGCAAATTTATTGTTTCCTTTTATCTGGCGCCAGGTGTCGCTATAGTTTTTACTTTTACTATATATACATGTTTTTTTACAATAAAGATTCGTATTCGTTTACATTAAAACTGGTGTCAGTTTCCTTTCTCCAATTACACGGCCTTCACTTTGGAATTAAATAATAATGATTTTTAAAACGATTAGGATGACTTAACTGGCATCAGATATATAACGTTTAGGGAAATTCAGGTTACTTTTATTTCTATCAGAAGTTCTTGTTTATGTTGAAATATAATAAAGGATTCGTCTTAATACAGATAGTTTGTGAAATAATTCATAAATTCTAATTCTTTGACGATGTCCTCGCTTCCATAGCAAACTGATACGTGTGTGAAAGGGACTGCAGTTGCCGGTGTGTATATACCTCTACAAGTCCTCGTTTACCCTGCCAAATTGTACACTTTGGAAATAAACGTAATAATAATAATGATTTTTTAAGTTGAAATATAACAAAGGATTTGTCCTAAAACAGATAATTGTGCAGATAATTGATAGATTCTAATTATTTAACGATGTTCCTCGTTTCCATAGCAAACTGATACGTGGTGTGAAAGTGACCGCAGTTGCGGTGTGTATATACCTATATCACGTCATCGTTTTACCCTTCCAAATTGTACACTTTGGAAATAAATGTAATAATTATAATAATGCTGGTGTGTGTGTGTGTGTGTGTGTGTGTGTGTGTGCTGTATCCCTCCAAAACATTATTACTCCATGGGCTTTCATGCCACCGCTGGATCCTATTTAATTATTCTGACACACATGAGAAACTGCAGAACACAAAACAAACAGTATTTTTACACGATCTCAACATCTAATACTTTACCTTCCAATGAGTTTATGCCACTTTTAGAAGTATGGCCCTGCAGCTGTCATGTTACATTAGAGACACATTTAGTATAAACTAACTTTATTGAACTGTTTCTTCAATAGAGCACAACATTGATTTCTCATAAATATATTCCAGGTTGTTAAAGCAAAGCTAACTTCAATAATAACACATATACTGTTTGATCTTTTCGAACAATAACCTTATTTCTCAAAACACTGCAAGGTGTTCCAACTGGAAGAGAACTGTTGAGAATTACGGTAGATTTAGAAAGAATTTAAATAAATGTTTACCGAATTGTTCTTCACGTTCCATATTTTGTAAAAGTAATGAAATGAATATAAACGCTGCTTGAAAAAATATGAAAAGAAATTCACTTAATAATTTCAAGTCACTCTTTAAAAGGGTTGAAATAATGGTATTTTGTTTAGGAAATTTTTTCAGCAAAACTTAATATCGATTAATTTTTTGCCTACTTTCTTTTTTTCGAAAATATCGGCGTTTTACAGATTATCTTGTTGATGCTCGTTAATTTAAGAATAAGAAGCTCGCGTCATTTAAAGCGATGGCGACATTTACCAATGCTTCAAATATCACCGAAACGGATGCTAGGGTTTGACGCAATCCATTTTAAATAATTTTTCTTCAAACTACAAATACATTTATAAGAATAATTAACTTGCGAAAAAATTTAATTTGCGAAATTTAATAATATAATTTGCGAAAAAAATTAACAATAACATCCAATTATCGCTTTTAAAAATTTAAATTACAACTAAATGTTAGGAATAATGATTTTATTTCTTATGTATACAAATCATGTACGGAAGCGGTTCTTGTTGGCAGTTACTGTTACAAATATACTCGTTTTTCGATAAGAACTTCATTTATCTTGTGAGTATCTGAAAAATATGCTATTTAAGTTTTTTTAGAATTGTTCTCCTATCAACTATATATAAGTCAAAATATAAGATATTGTTATTTAAAATTGTTATCATAAGCTATTGAAACTGAAATAATCTATTACATGTATAATTGTCCATATTTGTTGGTAACTATAGGATGATAACTTGCTCAGGAAGTTTTTATCGAACCCATACAACTTCCCTCCCACGTCTGTAACCTAATATCCTGATACCCCCTCCCCCCCTCACAGACTGTTTTTTAAAAAAGTATCACTTTCTTAACAAATTTCACTCAAGAAAACCAAACAAGAACTCGAAAAAATGCCCCTAACAGAGAAAACTAGAATCGGATATCTAGATGTGATTGATCGAAAGATGGTGGCAACTTCAGAGTAGAATTGAAACCTTAAACGGATACAGTTAAAAGAAGAAATTCGTTCTCGGTTCGTGCAAAAGATCGTCTGAACTTGGATTTATATAAAATATTCCATTTCATCGTTTGTACTCAGTAAGTTTAGGAATAAAATTACATTTTTGGAATTCTAAGAGCATGGAAATTGATCGCTGATAATGGTTTGATGCATTTTATTTTCTTCATTGTCCTTGACACGTTTATTACTAAGCATATGTTTCACGTTTTCAGGAGAGCGTTGACCCGTGACGAGTGGTTCCATGGTATTTAAAAAGCATATACCAGTAGTCTCATAAAGATGAATAACCTTTTTGCATCTACGCACACAATATTTCAGAAGTATAGTGGGATATACATTATCGTTAAATCTGTGTAGACATAATAATAAATGTAAAAGTATACGTTGTCTTCTATTAGTATCGTCGGGTGCTCGCTTAGATGTCAACCTCGGCACCACGGTGCAACAGTTTTAAGCATACATAGCTGCGTTAAAGCCTATCTTTCAAAGAATAGAAATATACATCAGAAACCTTTCAAACACATTGATTCACAAAAAAATGAGTATATTTTGTGAAGTGCCCTAAATAGTGCATGTTCTATATTTTCCGCACACAGTTCGAATTTTCAACACACTTAGAATTTTTTGGCCAAAATAGATTTTAGCAATGAAAGCCAATTTAAATTTTAAAACAAGTAGAAAATGACGGTTAATTAATTTAGGCAGCGTCGTTGTGAAGGAACCCATAAAAACAGTCGGAAAGAAAAACTAGTTTTGTGAGCAAACTGATTATCAAGATTATATTTGCCATGGTTGCCCATTTTCCAAAAGTACATAATAACCCTTTCCTCTCTGCAGCTAAAAGTCATGGAGCGTTAAATACGGTATTTATCTGAAGTATATTTGCTTTATTTTGTTATTTTATTTATTGTTTTAATAAAAAAGCATAGACTTGATCAAATTCTCGTAAGTTCATTGCAACTGCTAGCATGCTATTAGCTCTTAAAGATTTGGTTTGGGTCGGGTTCAACTACCGTGCCACAAGATCTCCACAAGGCTATGTTCTAAAAGGAATGAATGGAAAAACTATCTTTTTTACACTTTCTCTACGTAAGGACTTTGTTGCACCGTAACTTGTTATAGGAATAGCATTATCGAATCCTTACTAGTACGGCCGTCCGGGCCGTTTTAGAAGTTAAAGGTTACCTTTAAAAACGAGCTGGGCACAATTAAGATTATGATACTCGATAGATAATTGATATCCCCAAAGGTAAAATTTATTAATTTTCTTAGCCATTGGTATCAGTTCTATTATTATTCCTGCTGGTTTGTATTATTATTCATGTAAGTTTTTGTATCAATTTTCATGCTGGTAAAAAAAAAAAACTCGAAACACTGGGATTCACGTGTGGGTCATTCTCTGTAAAAGAGACAAATCGATGTCCCGGATACTTTGCTCTTTATTTTCAAATTGTATATGCATGTTTGTAATTTATTAGTGCAAACTGGCCCACAACCTAACTAGTCCCACTTAAAAAAATATCAAATAATTGTAATTTACTTACATAAAATTTCATTTAAATACCCGATTTGTCACTCTCTCACACTGTCCCTGCATGCTTTTACAATTTTTAACGTCCTAACAAAGGCCGTCTTAAATATATAATCCTTTTTGGCCGAACTATTTATGGTTAATTAGTTTCTGTAGTTTCCGAAAATGTATCTGATGTTGTTCTACTATCAATAGTTTTATGTAATTTTATGAGTATGTAATGTCCCTGGGTTATAGAGTCACTCCTATAACACTGCTTTAAAGTTCAATTAAAAACTTACTAGACGACTAGGAAATCAAATTTAAATTGGCATGTTATTCTTAAAGGATTGAGGCTTCTAAATCAGCCATCAGTTGTTTTGATCCATGAGTGATAACGTTTTTACAGTACTTTTAGTGTTAAAAATATCATGGGAGTCTTTTACTGTCGTCACTCACTCAATCTCATTTACTGATTATAGGTAAGTGCAAGAATTTTTTTACTAGTCTCAAATTGTGGGCATTTAAATGTAGATTAACATACAATCTCCAAACCTTATAAAAATTCTTTGAAAATGATGTTATTTGACTTTTCCTACGGAATCGTCACTCACTCACACGTCACTAACTCACATATCAGCCTTGAAGGTCAGTCCACATTGGATAACTTCCATCTTGGATTTTTCTTTCCAAGCGCATTCAATACCGATCGGTTGTTTCGCTTCAACTGCAGATTTTTTAAAAAACGCTTGCCGTTAGATATTTCACGAGAGTGATAATTCGTATCTTATACGTTATGATCGAGAGTTAGGGATAGTTTTAATTATCCTTACACTAGAGCTATAGTAAGGCTATTGATGACGGGTATCGTAATTTAGAATCACAGTCGCGTTATCATAAAGAGATTTATGACGAATAACTGTAAAATAAAATGCGGTTGCAATTTTTTAAGCCGCTCTTCTCGATCAGGAGTCGTTTAATCTAATCACGTCATACGCATATTATACTTATTTAACACAATTTATTCCATTGAAATTATACTTGACAAAATGCCAATGTTCAAGTATGGTCGGTGTTGACCTCATCACTTGAACAGGGTTCTAAATTACGATGCCAGTCGCCAATTGGCCCTCATGTAGCTCTAGTTTGACGGTTTTTCAAACTAACCCAACCAAACTTTCCCATTTAAAGAAAAAAACTCGCATTCCTATAGAGATATACATCGTGTACTCAGTCTACTGTAGGTTTAG
This sequence comes from Oedothorax gibbosus, assembly GCA_019343175.1. Classification (NCBI taxonomy): domain Eukaryota; kingdom Metazoa; phylum Arthropoda; class Arachnida; order Araneae; family Linyphiidae; genus Oedothorax; species Oedothorax gibbosus. The sequence goes on along the minus strand of CM033279.1, from coordinate 33,282,951 downwards.
TGCGCTGTTAATTCAACCAAACTTAACCCCACATAGATTTAAATCATGCGTTTTTGAACTGAAACACACCATGCGTAACTTTTGGGGCAAGCCAAAAAGGCATGCAATGTTTTCGGTGTCGCACGCGCATATATGTTGTCTGTTGCGCATGTTCAGTATCTAAAGAAGTTTACGCGCAGTTGTAAAGTATGGAAAATATGTATTTTTAAAAAAAACTAATCATAAAATGGATCTGAACCATTTTTTACTATATATGAATGTGTGCAACACATATAAAAAATTATTCAATAAGAAAAATAATTTGTTTTCAGTTTTTAAAAGTGCAATTTGTCCCATTTACAGAGAATGACCCGTGTATAGTTTTAGTTCCCGAGAACATTTTTATTTACACTGCTATTTAAACAAATCCATTATATTATTTTCCTTTTATAAACTAAATGAAAGGAATATAATTATTGCTACAAAACTTTATAAACTATACTGTGCATTCATATAGGTGTCGGCTCGTCACTTGACTGTGGAGAATAGCCCTCGTGAAGCTCTAGTGCGACGATAAGTCAAACTAACCTCACTGTGCATTCATAAACCTAAACCAACATCACTGCATCCCATGTCACGTGGGTTGCTGCGATACATTCTTTCTTAGTTTCGAAAGCTCTAGAACGAGATTTTGTCAACAACCAAACCAGAAACAACTCAGTCTTATTTACCTATGGCAACCAAGAAAAAATACCAACTTGTTTCTATTTTGCTGTTGCGCAAATACGGCGCCTTGAGAGAAGAAAGGGTTAAATTTGCCAACACAAACCCTAAAGGTAGCATGGACTACCCATATAGAGACCATGCTATTGAATGGAGTCGTATAGGACAAATGTTATTATTTCGATAAAGTAATTATACATTAAGTGTAAAATATGTTTCACTATTTTTTTTATATCATTTTGCCCCAAAAAAATTTAGGGTCCCCAATGGATAATGTATATATGTTACGCAAATGGGTCCATATGGATCCCACATTAATGTGCTACCTGGTATTTGACTTAAAATCCTTTTAAACTGTTATTAATATGAATTTCTGAAACGTGTTTTGCATCCAGAGCCCTCATTTAGTTTGGTAAATCATATGGTCTGTTAAAGTAGATTGTGATTTATTTTACTAACATAAGCACATATTTAACACTTTATAAATAACTAATAAGATACTTTTGATTTCAAAGGATTCCTATAGTTTTGTAGATAAAACATCAGCTTTCATCTTCAGATATATTGTTCACCACCATTCGCAACAAACGTAGACGGTCACCACATTTGTTACTGGTAAGCGCTAAATACAAGGCTCTATTCACTAAACCTAGCATGTTTGATGCGCCAGTTACATACACGCGGTGGGTTCCCGACGTTCTCTTTCTCATAATCAATCATGTCTTCTGTCACAAGAATAGCAGCTTCTTCATCAGTCATAGATATCGGTTCGATGTTGTCGCAGCATTTGTCCATAACCTGCATCAAGCGTGCTTTGGTTTCACGATCCCAAAATAGATCATCAATCTTCTAAGTATCTTTATATGCCAAATCAAATTTGGCGTTGAGAATCACCGAAGTAAACCGCGAATTGCTTCTGTTTTCAGTATTTCTAAGACGGATGCCTACATTTCCTTCTAATCAGCACTCTAAAGCAATTCTTGGCGGTGATGAATGTGCAGAAATCGTGATGCGAATTTATGTGCTTGGTTAAATTGGTTCTGAAACAACATGCAAATACGATCCTTCTAAAATCCTTTACAAAGATCTGAGGAGGAGGCCAGGGTGAAAGAAATTGGGAAAACGCAAGCTGTAAACTGTTCAGGATTTCGAATGTGTCTGAATCGGCGATTGATGATTTTCCAGAACTTTCGAGATCTGAAAAGTCCTAAATTCTAAAGTGTAAGCGCCAATCTTGAACCCCCTCTCCTCTCCTTGAAACATTTGCCTTAATATAAACAAATATCTCACCACCAAAGCAAGTCAAATATCATTCTAGCAGCAAAACATATTACATTAATTGCAATTTGGTAATTTTTTAAAATGAAGTTTTTCAGATATTCCTATTTAATGTCCTAAGAGTCCTAAACAACAAAAAAAATTTAAACTTAAAACTTGTTTCCAATTTTTGACCTTTTCACATATAATTGCAATGAAATATTCTCAATTGCAATAGAACTTTGAGATACTTGAAAATAAATATGTAAAAATAATATTTGTCTCATAAAAATACTTGCTTAGATAGTTTACTTGATGATGCAGTGTTAATTTATTAATGGGTTTAAGATATTTTATATATTTTTATAAAATGGGGGGCGGTAGTCTTATTTTGGAAATCAAATTTTCTGATCGTAAGAAATTTACCACCGTCTAACGAAGGAAACCCAAATCACACTCCATAACTGGAGCTTAGAAATATAAGACGTATATTGACTGGATTAAAATTTGTAAAAAATTACCAGATGAAAACGTTATATTTCAAATTTAAGTTTAATTAAAATTTTCAATTTTTAGTGTTTAAATCAATACAATTTATTTCTTCCATATTTTTTTTTAAACAAGAAACTTTATTCCTTTACATTCAGTCGTAGGAACATATTGCAGGATATGAATCTACCGTTTCTGACAATTGCTACAAAAGTTAATTTAAAAATCATCTCATATTGCTAACATAAATAGAACGTTAATTTTATATTGAGAAAGAGCCAACTTGAATCTTATATCTTGCTTCTGAAGTAGAATGATGTTGCATATTTCGTTTTATGGCTTATACTTTATTATTTATTTTTTATACTTTCACAACAGTTTTTCTGAAGAAGTTTTATTTTTATGATAACTTTATCTAAAAACAAAGAAATACTAATGAACGTTATTTTTTGAAAAAACGTTATCTTATGTTTATAAGAAAACATATTCTAAAAATAAAAAAAAAAATGTTCTAAGATTTGATGATGAACAAACGTTTATCATTCAGTTTTTAGTATCTTCGTTTCCCAATATAACCACCGCTAAATGCCTATCATCTAAAACTGTGGTTTGAAAAATGCATAGTGATGTTGGCAATGTCCATTATAGATGATTCTTTGACCGGCTCTTTCCTTAACTATTTCTCAAACATAACAAATAACTACATTAGTGTGTTTATATTTATGGATAAAGTTTGTGATATTTTTAAAGTATTATTTTTAGAAAATAATAATTATGATGCTGCGTAGTAAAATGTAGCGATATATTGGGTAACAACTGTTGTGGGAAGTATCTGTATTAGATTATTGAATCCCTAAATTATTTTCTATTTATTACCAAGTAATAAACGGATAAAAATGATCAATGCCTATACAACTAATTCATCAATGTCACTCATCAATTATGAAACTTTTTATGTTAACAACACGCAAACAACCGTTAAAACTGCTACTTAGTTTATATTTAGCCTTCAATATTCGTTATAAAATATAAATAATCAGGTCAAACAAAATATTGCTTCGTAAACTTATCATGCAAATTCGAACAAAGGAACATTATTGAATTTGTAAAAGCAATATTTATACTTTTTGTTTATATTTTCCTGGCTATTTAAGATTTAACTGGCACATTGAAGTAAAACTAAAACCATTTAATTTAAATTAATTATTTTAAAAACTATGGAAACTACGCAACGCGTACTTTTCCATTTATATTTTATTAACGGTTGTATATTAAAAAAAAATTAGAAAAAAAAATTTGGTATTAAGTTTTAGATTGGTTTCAATTGTACTTGGCATTTCAAAAATTGTATCATTTTATCTTCGTGATTTATTCTTTATTTGCCTTATATAACAAGTTAATTTTCCTCAAAATAACCATTGCTATTTTTGCCATTGATATTATTAACCATTGCTATTATAATTTTTTACCACTTACCAACTGCCACTTGCATCATCAGAGAAAAGAAATACTTCACGCCCTTAATTTTTTTTTTAATTATATAAAGTACAAAACATTTACTTAGAATACTTATAAAGGTTATTATTAACCTAATCATTACCTAAAACTATTTATAGATACTGAAAAGTGTTTTGTAATTTGTATTTCAAAAGTGTTTCATTTCATAGTAAAAATATTTTTTATTTCAAAATTACTAACTGATTTGATTTAAGTTTTAATATTTTTGTTATTGTTGAATTTAAATTAGTTTTGTAAATTAAATCTTAATTAAAATTATATTTTCTCATTTGGATTGTTTATTTTCACTTCTTTTAGATTATTTTAATGTTAGTTAGAATAATTTAAGGTACACATATTGCGTAATTGCTTCAAAATTTGTTTTACAATTGTGTCAGCAGAACGCCGAAATAAAGCGCGTCCGCGATATAAATGAGATAACTTTATTTTCGTTGAAATTCAACAAAATATTACTTACATGAATGCTACTTGCATCAAATTGACAAACCTTTAAGTCCCCTTTTGAGAAGATTTCTTCTAGCCGTCGTCATTACATTTTGTACAGTTTCTTTCTATACTGGTTTAAGGAGACGATGATATACCCTCTTGAATAGGGCCAAGTTTTTGGGCTCCTTTTTCTCGTAGGAATATTTACATTTCATAATTACCCAGAATTTGTCTATCCCTCTTGCTTGTCGGACGTAAGACGCATTGTCCTTCTTTGGTATAAAATCAATATTCTGGTTTCTCATATACTCGGTCACTTCTTTCGTGTAATGACTGATAGCCATATCGGGCCAGAGCAAAAGAACTTCCTACTGATGATGTTGGGGGATGAAGGGTATCAGTAATCTCTTTAAACATTGTTGCAAGTAAATTTTACCATAATAGTTTCCTCAAAGATACATGTTTGGACACATTCCCATCCTCATCCATGGCGAGCCACACCATCATTTTTCTGGCGAATTTCTCATTGAGTTTGATTATATATTCTACGGAAACAGAATAAGATGAATCAGAATAGTAGTACATACAACCACCAGCAACATTGGGATCATACATGAAATAAGACTTGTCATTAAGGACGAGTTTCGGTCCTGATCCAGATGGTATCCGTTTCCGAGAAATGTTTAATCAATTCCTCTTTGCTCGTTGTTTTTGATCGTTTATGTATTTTGGAACCATTTTTTCCTTAAAGGATTTTAAATTCAAATATTTTCATTGATTTTGAGTACATAAGATATAGACATCTTCAATTTCCAGCCGATTTGGCGCCCTGGATTATCATATCTCTTTTACACGACTTTCTTAACCTTCGTTACAAGAGTTAAGTTATTTTCCGGATTCTTTTTCCAAAATTTCGAGAAGTGTTTTTTGTTTAACACGTTCACGCCAGCGTAAAAAGGCGGTAGCCGGCGTAAGTAAGGCGGCGCTCAAATAAATGCCACGCTTTATCTGGCGGCGCGCGATTTATGCCTGTTCACACCTGCACACGCGCTTTATGTTTGCTCAGTAGTACAGTACAGATCAGTAGTGCTTGAAATGTTTTGACAAATTACACAAAAAATAATAAATACTGATGTTATAAATAGAACAATGTAGAATTAGTATGCTAATTTTGTAGAATTTGAGTTATTGAACCAAACTTATGTGTAAGATACGTTATTAATTATAATTGTAATTAAAAATGTTTTTAATGAAAATACGTTACATTTTTATTATTTTAATTTTCAGCGTCTAACAGCACAATCTAGTTCGGGCCACCGGTGGTACGCGCCACCCGATGAGACAATCTAGCGCGGACCACCGGTGGTACGCGCCGCCCGATGAGACAATTTAGTGCGGGCCACCGGTGGCCCGCGCAGGCGTGAACGTGTTAATTGTTCATCGTACTGTTTTAAAAGACGATATGTAGTTGCTTTTAAAATTTACCGCTTTAAAAAAGTATTAAAGACTACATTCTTGCATCTTCTGGCATCGAAATTATAGAATTTTACAATTTTATTTTCGACTAGCATTCGATAAATGAAGCATGGCGAACCTTGCAGCAGCAACAATCAAAATCGTATCTTATTTTAAAGTCTATCTACTTTCTAGACGTAGTGTAAAAATGTGAACGTTACAAATTTTTCGCATTAGCTTAGCCAATCGAAGTGTATCTTTCTTATCTCGGACGCTATTTATTAAGAAACTTGCATTTAGGTCAACTATGAAAAACCTGTATGACATCCTAATAGCCACATAAGACTTATTTCTTAACACATATAAGAAAGAAGAGTTTTTGCGATAATAAATTTATTAGGGTTTGTAACCCCTATTTCTCTTTATAAAGTAAATAATAAGACCACCATTTTCGGTAAATTTGATAAAAGCCAAGTCCTAAAATATGTGTCAAATATATCTTTCCCGTTGGAGAAAATCTCTACTATAACATCACTGAAAATATATAAGAAAAGTTAGTGATATTCGTGTCTTAAGTTTAAAGCTTGTTCTAGAACACCTCAATCTTCAACAAGATAATTTCTTATTCTTTGAAAATGTCTATTTTTTTTAAAAACGTTTTAATCCTCCTGTTATAAGAAATATTTGGTTGGTTTATGTGTACCTCCAAAAAATTTGGGTGGTTTTATTATACTTCTAAGAATAATGCGTAATATGTTCATTTTGTTGATATTATTAATATTAGTCAGTAGGTCATTAAATGCATGAAAATTAAATTTAGTAATAAGAATATATTGTTCTTAAAAGGTAAAACTTAATCAATCTACTTTTAATTTAAACTAATCATAATTTAAAAGTTTAGTTTTGACAATTTTACTCTAAATTTTTTCTATTATATGTAAACATTGTTAATGAAAACGAACTAAAATGAAGGTTTAATTGTTTTGTCTTACAATTACTTAAAAAAATGTTTAATATAAATTATATTTGTAATAAAATCAGTTCTGAATGACTGACTCACTTATAAACGCTCAGTCAAAACTATTGGAGGTTCAAATATTAATTTTTAGGAGATAAGCCCTATTGTACAGAATGTGTCATTTATGAAGCGATTTTTCAAAATTCGAGGGTCAAGGGCAGAAAAACGTAAGCCGATATCTCCATAGAATTAGCATTGTGAGTTGTTTAAAGCATAGGATTTACGAGAATGTTTCATTTTCAATTTGAAATATATTTCTGCAAAATTGAAAATTAAGAATAAACACAAAGGCAAGTGGGTTTAATGTGTAATATTTTTATTTGACCATGACTATTTTATTTATTTAAAAAGGCCCTCGCCAGATAAGACGGTGAAAAATGCCCCCATTCCAATCGGGCTAATTGTTTTCCTGAAAATACTTCATAGTATGGACAACTTCTCAGCCAAGTTTCAGCTCTAAAATATGACGCGTTTTTGAGTAAAAAATAAAAGTTTTTTATTTTTAAATTGAATATTCCCTGAATCTGTTTGATAATATCAAAAAAAGTGTTCATGAGTTTTTAGATATCATTGAGTAGTATTCTCAGAAAAATCCGCTCATAAATCTGATCGAGTGATCATTGTTAAAAATGCGATTTTATTTTTCAAAAAAACATTTTTATGCCAAAATCGTTTGGTACACCTTAGGTTTCTATCTCTACATGTTTCTCTAACATCAATCTACAATATATAATTGTTCAGATTTTTTAAATATTAGATGATAGTTAAAAAAAATAAAATATTCTTAAAACCTGATTTTTCGCACTACTTACTCGGCAGATGGCACCTCTAACAGAGGCGGGGAAATTAAATCGGGTACAATTTCTTCAAGAACAAGAATTGATAGAACTTCGTTGTTTAAAAATTAAAAAGTTGTGAAAAAATTTATCAAATAAATGTTGACTATTAATAAAATAAATAATTACTTAAAAAACATAAAAAAGTAGATGATGAGACAAGAAGATGAAAAACAAGAGGATGATGTAGAAAAAAATTATGTGACTGTACTAAAGGATTTTAGTGTGATTCCTGTTCTTGAAGAAATTGTACCAGATTGAATTTCCCCGCTTCTGTTAGGGGTGCCATCTTCCGAGTAAGTAGTGCGAAAAATCAGGTTTTAAGAACATTTTATTTTTTTAACTATCATCTAATATTTTAAAAAATCTGAAAAAATTATATATTGTAGATTGATAGTAGAGGAACATGTAGAGATAGAAACCTAAGGTGTACCAAACGATTTTGGCATAAAAATGTTTTTTTGAAAAATAAAATCGCATTTTTAACAATGATCACTCGATCAGATTTATGAGCGGATTTTTCTGAGAATACTGCTCAATGATATCTAAAAACTCATGAGCAGTTTTTTTGATATTATCAAACAGATTCAGGGAATATTCAATTTAAAAATAAAAATAAACTTTTATTTTTTACTCAAAAACGCGTCATATTTTAGTGCTGAAACTTGGCTGAGAAGTTGCCCATTTTATGAGGTATTTTCAGGAAAAAAATTAGCCCGATTGGAATGGGGGCATTTTTCACTGTGTTATCTGGCGAGGGCCTTTATTTGTTTTTTTTTTATGATTAATCAAATTTATTCAATTCGATACTAATTATCTTTCCAAATTTAACTGATTTGATGGGAAAAGATGGAAGTATACATATAGGGTAGACTGATCAGTGAGTGAACAGGCCCCAGTGAATAAACAGTTGGTAAATACATTTAAAAAAATAAGGATTGAAAATCATTTCACTGGATGAATTGGAGAAACCTTTTTTCTAGTTGTCAGTAAGACTTGTAAAATAAATACTGAGCATGAAAATGTCAATGAATCTTGTTTTTAATTAAAATCCAACATGTTTATTGACTGGACATTTTTGTGTTCATTCACTGGTAAAGAACTGTTCATTCACTTGGCTTAAACGTTCATTCACTGGTTAGTCTACCCTACATAAATATCAGTTCATATAATTCATAAACTTTTCCAACCATAGAAGATGATCCATGTCTGTTTCGTTCTCTTTCTTTTGACATGTATGGTACAGACTTGATGTCTACGGAAGTCAGGGAATTGATTATGAGGTATGTTGTAGGGAATTGGAAGCGATTTGCTGCAATGTACCATGACAGTTATTACGATAACTATTTTATATATGCTGAATACTTCTCCGAAATGTCGATTCTCTACACATGGCAGTTCTTGCGAATTGGAAGCAGCTGGTGAATTATTCAACTGCGTTTTTGATACTTAATTGTATAATGGACTACGTTATTCTCTGTTTATGAAACTTGCAATATTAAGAGGGGTTTATTAGAATCCGTCAAACTCCTCGAAGAGCCTGAATTCAATAGGATATCCATTTTTTTTAAAAATTAAGGCTGATATCCGAATAAAAGGGATTATAAGATCATGAGGGAGGCTGAACCCGTGGGGAGGGGGATTGAATGGCCTGAAATAAAAGTTTTACTTTAAATACAAATCATCCTTTTTAAGGGTACACCCGTGCAACGAAGGGTATATAAACTTAGAACTTAGAGAAATATTATATTATTTATACACTTCAAATTTTGAATATTGAGTGATAATTTGTAACTTATTAAGTTTTTTTTCATTTTGCATTTAATGTTCTAAAATTTCTCGCTCTGAACGTAAGAGCCGTTGCAATTCACTTTAAAGGACTTTTTAAAAAAAAGAGAAGAAATATAGTTAACTTAATATAAGGTTATTATTCTTAATTTATATTTTAAAATGTCAGTTAACTTTTTAAAAATATACATATGGATTGGATAAAATTTAAAATTGTCACACATCTTGATCCCCAAGTTTTGTAAATCCAAATTTTATTGCTTTCCACAAATGTATCTTTGATAAATGCCACTTCGTTTGTGATTACTGTTTTCTATTTCACAGCCATTTGCAATAGGAACTTTAATTATAATCCCCGTGAATTTGTATTTAAAAATTGTGTTAGTGCGATAAAAGAAACAAATAATATTCAAAGGAAATCTAAAAATGTGTGGTGTCCTAATTAAATTTCTGTAAGTAGGTTTTTATAATTATATCGTCAAATAAACACAAGTTTCTAAAATAAAACACGTTATTTTCTATACGGAAAGCCTACAAAGCAGTCTCACACTACACTGTAAAAAAACTGTTGTTTTTACGGTTAAATACCAAATTTTTTACAGTTATAAACTGTTCTTTAGAAAAACAGTTTTTAACTGTTTTTATCTTCGTTAACATGACGTCACACTCACAACCCATCAAATGCAACTGCCCCTCGGGGAAATTTGAAGACATGCAAAGAGTCACGTGATTGAGATCATCGTTCTGATTCGTTCCCGCGCATTGGGTTCTGTAGCGTTAATGTTTATTAACTGTAACTTTGATTTAGTTGTATTAACTGTATTTGTAACCATGTGGCGATCACCACAAAAACCCAATACTAGCCCTCGCGACCGAGTAATTACTTTGTCGCAGACGGTTTAGTGTTGGGCTCGCACGCAAGAGGTTCCTGAATCAAAACCGGGCCCGGTCCATACCTCTTCCAGGAACCTCTTGCGTGCGAGCCCAACACTAAACCGTCTGCGACAAAGTAATTACTCGGTCGCGAGGGCTAGTATTGGGTATATTATTTTAGCAGGGAGAAACTGTTAAATTAACAGGGAAAATCTGGAATTTCAACAGCGACAAATTGTTAAATTAACGGGGGAAAACAATTAAATTAACAGTTTTCCCCTGCTAAATTAACAGTTTTTCCCTGTTGAAATTAAAGTTTTCCTGTAAAAAAATTACAGTTTTAAACTGTAAAAAAACCAGTTATTAACTAGCGTCAAAGTTGACAGTTTTTAGGTGTAAAAACAACGTTTTTTTTACAGTGTACCCTCGGCATTTTCTAGGCAAAACTTGTATGCTATTTTATGGGTAAACGAAAAGAAATTACTTCAAATAACGTGTATTTCGTTTAACTTGAATGGATATCCCTTCATACTCTAACTTATGTTTAGAATGATTGATAAATCTCAAAAACTTGAATAAATAAGACAAAGTTTTGAGTAAAAAATGTTTTGTAAGGATTATGGTTATTAGATTTTTCTTACTATCATGGTGACTAGAACAAAAAACGCAAACCGATAAATCAAAACTACCATATCCACGAAGCGTTTTTTTCAAAGTGGCGTAACATCATTTACGACCATTTCGACTTACGTAAAAATACCTAAGGTCCTCCAGAATGTACACAAGTGCTATAAGTCTATTTTTCTCTATAAAAAAGAATTTTCAATGCTTAATAATAATAAATAAATTAAGTTTAAAATAAAAATAATTAATCTTCTTATATTGTACACATGCATAGTATTGTACAGCAGCAGGAAAAAATCTCTTCTGATGATACTTCAGTTTAAAGAGTTACGGTTTTAATTCCGCAGTCTTAATAATATTAAAAATAATAAATAAATGAAATTTAAAACAAAAAAAGATTATTTTTCTAATTTTGTACACATGCATTGGAATGTACAGATGCAGAACAAATGTCTTCTTAAGCTAGTTTTGCTTAAAGAGTTGCTTTTTTTAAAATTCCTCTCAATTTTAAAACTAATAATAAATAATATAGAAAATATCTAGATATAAAAATTATCTAAATTTTCTTAGCACTAGAGTTAATATTAGTTTGTACTTTTTTTGTTCAACTGGTTAAATGCACGTCTTCAAATTGTTTGCTAAATAAAAATTTATGAATTGTTGAGTAATGCACAGTTGTTAAACTTTATTTATTTTCAACAAGTTGCCAATCTTACATAAAAATTGACTCAAAGCAATTTAGTACTATAACCTTTTTCTAAAACCTTTATGCAGTCTTTCTTACTTATTGAATTCGTACATTGATTATTTTTCAGTACCCGGTAAAATATGAAAAATATTTTGGAAACTTTATTGTAAAACTTTGCGAAAATGTAAAATTTTAAGAGTTAAGAATATAAAAGAAAATCGCCTAACGTGACTCTGAATAACTTCTGATAACAAAGACATAGAGAAGTATTCAAACCCAAGAAAAATTTTTTATATATATTTAAAGTAGTCATTATTGACTTTTATACGAAAATCTTTTTGAATTTTTTTTCAAAGATATAGATATGGAGGTTTTGAAAAGAATAAGGGAGACTCTTATTTTCACTCTGTACGTGGTTATTGTATTTATTACATTATTTTCGAAATTTGTATGGCATATTATTCTTTTTTTATCTTTAATAAAGGCAAACACACACTTGAAAACTTAATTAAATTAGATATTCGATCTAAAAAAATAAGAAATGCATACAAAACTTATGTTAAAAGCAAACAAGCTTTTATGTTGTGATTAAAACATTTTAATTTAGAGAAATAAGAAAGTATATATTTACAATACTTGAATTTTACTTTATTTTATTAAGAAAGATAAACTCACTTGATAATTTGATTATTTATCTTAAGTTATATTACAAAACGAGTCAACTGATTCATAGGAGGGGGGTTTGCAGCTTCTGTTGTCCAGAGACCGGAGCACCGTGAGGTAGAAGTCTGTCTTGGCTCCAGGTGGTGTTCTTTTTAGTCTGGCACCTACCCTTCGGCCTGTCCGGCTTGGGAGACCCTACCAGTAGCAAGCTACCGCCGGCATAGCCCTCAAGTTGTTGCCCGGCATAGCCCTCTCATAGTTGTTGATTTCCACGGAAATGAATTGGCTGACACTCTTGCAAAGAAAGGACTAGTCCATCCAGTCCCCTCCACCTCAGAGCTTACTTACCTAGAACTCTTTGCAAGGCAAAAAGCTCAGAACAAACAAAAGTGGCTAAAACCCCCTACTCACTACTGGTACAAACCAAAAAGACCAGGACTCTCTCTATCTCTTCCTGGTAACAGGCAGACCAACACTTGCTTGTCCCGACTTGCCAGTGGACACCTGAAAAGTCTCACGTTTTCAGCTAATCAAAAGATCTTCCCCCTATGCCCTAAATGTCAGCAAAACCAGGCATCACCTGTCCATCCTGAACTGTTTAGGACTGGACTGGGAGGACATTCATTCCTCTCCCCTTTTAGTTTCGGACTTTCTTAATGTCAACGGTTTCAATTATCTGGTCTGACTCCGTCAGGCCAGATTGGAATTAGTAACAACAACAACAAAACGAGTTGTTTTTCTAACAATATTAGAAATATATTATAAATAAAGACAAGACAAAATTGATTAATAGCTCCTCATTTGAACATTATCAATTAAACGTCAGATCAATATTTATTTTTTAATTGAAATATACCTACATAAATAATCAGTATAAAGATTACTTAGAATCCCATTGAAAGTATCTTATTTTCTTGTACGGTTTCCACTATTTTGTTTTACTTTCAATGGGATCTCCATTAAGGACTGATTCCCGTGAATGAGAAAACACTTATTGATTAGATAAGTGACATTGTATTTACTTTAGCATGCAATAATTATCAATTAATAGATAAGTTTGTTTATGTATCTGGTTTTATTGCAATCACAGTGAGTGAGCATTCAATTGCATACAAGTGAGGACGTTTAATAAATGATCAATAATATACATAATAGTTCAATTATAATTGAGTGGCATTATTATGTAGATTTCTAATTGTTGAAACTTTCAGAGGGAGGTTATTTGTGCCTTAAATAAACCCTTTTAACTTAAATGTCTTATAAAAGTTTCGTAACTTTAAAATTTTTTCATACAAATTAACTTTTACAATAACATAGAATATTTCTTTTTTAGTATTGTGGTGAATTATAAAACATAAATTATAAAATAAAAATTATTTTCGGTTTTAAAGGATTTAGTTGTTTTTGTTACAATTAGTTTATGGATTCAATTTTTAATTTAGAATTGTGTGTATTGTGTGTGTTAAAATTTTTTAATGCAAAAAATAATATTCATTTCTTAAAATGTTAATATAGACTTCTAAAAAAACTAAATTCTTGTTGACTTTCAGACTTCCGAACAACACTAGTTATTCTAGCTAGATTCACATAATGTATGACAATTCACTTATAACTCTACGATATCTTTATCTTTTCTCGTATTTTTTTAACAAAGTATATTTAATTTTTATCACCACAGATTATTGAATAATTTGCATTAATTAACCACTTTATATGATTTTAAAGTTTAAAAACAGTGATGAGGCTTTTAAGAAATAATGATTATTAACACGTAACTTTAAAAAATATTCTTCAAAAACTATTCTATATAATTTAAACATTAAAAAAACATTTAAACATTTTACTCAAAATTTTTGTTAAAGTTCCATGCAGTGAAAACACATTTTCCAATTTAAAAAAATTCTTATTATTTTAGATACTAAGCATTTTTTATGTTTAAATATTTTTATGTTTACAAAATGTCATATGTCCTTACCAAAAACATTTTTACTTTATTTAATACGTGCTTCAAATCATTCTATGATGTCAACAGTGTCACACCACCTAATTCCTTTGAGAGAAGACAGTTGATACATTTTTCGTAAACGTATAAACGCGACTTCTGCTCTTTTACGCAAGAATAGCTTTTATGTTGAATGTGTCAATTTAAATAAAATTTTTGAAAATCATACATCCGTTTAAAGCATATCAAATAGGGAACTAGAAAGAAAAAAACCCGACGGGTTTAGCTTAATAATACAGACATTATTGATATTCCCTAACTATAAGATGGGCAACTATAAATTAAAATAAGACTTGATAGTTAAATTTAATCAGATTAATTTTAAATTATTGGAATTTGTTACTTATTTTATAATTTAGCATTTGTTTTTTTATGTATGTTCCACAAAAGAAATGAAGATCTATGACAATTTACAAGCGAATATCAGAAATGTTTTCTATAAAACTTATGAAATATAACGGACACTTACTTAATACATTTAAATATAACAAAATTATTTCCTCAAAATTAGTAAGTTTTCTCTGATTTCATTTTCAAGTATTTGAATTCAGTAAATCCAATGTATTAAATCTATTAACGGTGATTGGTAAAAAATTTTACCACGCGAAAATTAGCATTTTGCTAAGTTTATCAAAATAAACATAATGTAAAATAAATGAAGATCTTCTTTCTAAACAATTTATGTAGTATAAATTAAGTTACACGAAAACAAGTTTAAAGGAATGAAAAAGAAAAAAGTTGACGCTTTCATTGGGAAATGAAGGTGTTAATGGCAATCACAAAGTCTTCATCATTGGGTTAATGTTACGTATTGGATTATTATTTCATTTCCAATTTTTTTTTTATAATTCAAAACTCCACATTTATACTACCAATTGGCGAAATTAAGGTCTTATTAAGGTAAAAAAGATCTATGTTTCAAAATGTGTGGACATGCCAAAAGAGTTATTTAGAAATTTTTAAATTGTTTTTTTACAAATTTCAACGCTATGTGTCAAACTATGAAATGTAGGCATATAAATGTAAAATTAGGCACGTGCGAACTTTTGCGTTGTTTACAAATTGTCTTCATTTGCGTCATTTTGAACGCTTTTGCTTATTCTTTTTGAAATATGCATTAGTAATAGTTTAGAAAATTTGGATTTTGCAACTAAACCCTTCAGTTACTCACATACTCCAAAGTAAAACTAAGATATAGGGCTAAGGTGCTTCCATTGACGACTTTTGACTATCGTATATTCAATTCGACCAAATAGCCAATAAACAGATTAGACCCTATAGTTAAACTCATAGTTTCCTTGCACAGAAGCCACGACCATGGGCGGAGCTGTAAAACGCGCGGAGCAATCAGATGAAGACAAAATGAAACGGATGAAATTTTCTCTTCATATGATTGCTCCGCGCGTTTTATTGCTCCGCCCATGGTCGTGGCTTCTGTGCAAGGAAGCTATGAGTTTAACTATATACGTTAGTTATACGTTAGAAAATGTGAGTTTTGCAAGTAGACTCTTCATTTTGTATGTAATAGTACTCTTTTAGCCTAAACTGAAGAGAAATGTCTTGTTACAAACATTCAGCAAAATAAAGATCCATTGTAATTGACTTCGTCACTCAACTGAACAATCCCATTTGTTAGCATGTGTTCCTTTCCCAGTCCTTAGCATCAGCAAAGAGGTTTTCTAAGAATCTAATGTGGAACTAATATCAATTGATATTTCTTTTTCATTTGTTTCACAAGTCGCATTCATTAATGATATCGCAGAAATAAAATCGCATAAATTAAATTAGTTATAAATGTATTGAACAATTATTATACAGATATTGAATGATATGAAATTACTTCAAAGTAATTATTTTTGCTAGTTAATAATTTTTTCAGTTTATTGTATTAGTAAAAAAGTAAACATATTTCGAATTAACCATTAGGCTAAAAACCTGGATTGAAAACCTATTTGGCCAATTTGTTGACCATTTTTCACCTAAATGTTCATTATTTCCTTTCTTATGGCGGCATTATGGTCACTTGAGTATTTGTTGAGAAATTGTTTTTTTAAAGAAATTAATTTTCTGTTTAGAATTATTACAAAATATCCCTTATTAACAATGAAAAATTCTGCGAATATTTCGGAAACAGTATAAATAAGAATTTTTTAAAAATCAGGAATTTTTAGCTTGAACTCTCGGCCTTCCCCACAAGATATTGCGAAAAAAATTGATAGGTATGGGTTAATTTCATGTAAATACATACCACAAGTGAATTTTAAAAATATTTTTTATTGCAGTTGAAACTTTTATATGTGATTTAGAAAAGTTTGAACTGTAAAAATTTTATATCAAAAACTTTTATTGTTTTTATCTGTGGCAACAGTGAAGTTTCAAAGTGGTTGCGTTTTTTGAAAGGATGTGTTATGGTTTTTCATCATTTCGAATTCTTAAATTTCAAGTTAAGTATTATTTTTTATCAGATTTTTTGGTAAAATTATTAAAATACACTATCATAACTATCTTGAAAACACATTTTTAATCGGCATTTATAAATAAAAGTTACTTAATTAGAAAGGTAAACATCCCCTGTTTTGGCTGTAGTGTAGTCACGAAAAGATATAAAAGTTTATATAACTTTTTAAAATAAATCTTTGCTTCAAAAAGTTTAGAATATTTTCTTTCTATATTAACCTTTGTGCCATTCCACATCTTTAAAATTTAAAATAAAAAGCATTTTCTCGATTTATAAAACATTTTAACTTTGTAGTGTAAGTCACAACGTAGTATCAGTCACAACTTCTGTTTGATTTATCTGTTGTATACATAAGCTATAATATTTGTAGATTACCTTTATATTGTTAAATTTGATTTAAGATGACTAAATCAACATCTGAAAGCAAGGGTGAGCAAATAGAAATACTTTAAGCTGTCGTAAATTTCAAAACTTTAAAGAAAATGAAAGCAAAAACACCCTTTACGGACAACACTTTAATTAAAAGTATTCCACCTATATTAAAATGTTCTAACCTTGTTGGTGACATTGAGTGGTAATTATCTTCCACCAGTTATGGTTATCTTTGCCTTCAGTGAAGAGGGGATAAAAGAAGTCACACTTTCCAGGAAAATTTACCCACATTCTGCTGAAGATTTCTTCACTTTGCATAAGAAATCTGCCCAAACATAACACTATTGTAGTTTTCTGACAACTGTGTAAAAGGGCGAAATAGGTAGATTAAATGATATTTGCTCATCAAAAGGAAAATAAATATTTCCGATTCCTGACATTTAATAGTTGCACTGTTTTTTTTAATTAAACAAATACCTACTTAAAATTGCCAACGTTTGATTAAATCCCCAAAAATACTACACGACTGATTAAACAAATGGCATTTGTAAAAGTAAATACCTCCCAACAAAATTCTGAAACCGAATTTGATGCTGGAAATCGGGATTTTGTTCCTTTTGTAGGAAAAATTATTATGAAATATTTTTTTGGGGCAAATGTTAAGAAAAGATGCTTATTCAATAAAAGTGAAATATCTGCAATGGTTGGAAAGTCTTTTGCGTTGCCTGAGAAGATTTTTCAGACATTGCTATTGAAGAAGGAATTAAGAAATTACCAGAAACCAAATTTGGTGGACGTTGTGTAACTTTTCCTAACTATGATTTTACTTACCATGTATGCAGTTCTTAACTTACCATATTCAAAATTATTGACATATGTTTTGTTATTATCACCTAAATTTTCGTATTTGTAATAAAATTCACATGATGTAGTGTAAGTCAAAAATTGAATGTAGTGTAAGTCACGAACAAACACGTTAACAAATTATTTTCTATGATATTTAAACACATGTTTAAAACTAATTTTTTTTTAGCTTTAAACCTTATGCTTGAAATAAGCACTGGCAGAATGTTGATTTACTGCACTATGAAGAAGAAATGAGAGTTTAAAGTGATAACCAAAAATCGACTTCCTCTCATGTAGTGTAAGTCACATTATGACATTATTATTATTTTTTAGTAAAATACTAAATGAAAAAAGTTTTTTATGATTGCTAAAAATACTATATGTTCAGGGGTAAACTGACATACAATATTCTTTTCGAATAAATAGAAAATAATTATGAACAATGCAAACGAAATTTGTTAAATAGTCAGATGTAGTGTAAGTCACGCGTGGAAATGCCCTATAGTATTTTACTTGAAATTCAAGTTATTTGATAAAATGATGTATATTTCTATGTACCTATCAATAAAACATTTCCAAGGCTAGACTTTACTGGGCTTTCGAGCAGCTTCTAACTGGCATAGTAACAGTCTCGAGACAAATTATATAAAAACTTGGGGTGCGTAACGCTATGTGACTTTCATTTTCCACTCAGTAAATAATACATTGAAAGTTAATTATATACTCTATCAGCAAATTTCAATACTTTAAAACAAAAAAGAACTGTAAAGCAGCTACAATTTGAGCATCCTCAAATTGCTCAAAACTCTTATTATGACGTCCGACAGTTAATAGGAATTGGTACCACTTTTGAAGTCCGAAGATCTTTAGGTTCAACCTGTGGAGATGGTTTCAGACAGGCGGACCAATATTCTTAGTTTGGTTTGAATTATCGTCGCTCTAGAGCTACAAGAGGGCTATTGGCGACGGGCTTCGTAATTTAGAACCACAGTCAAGTGACGAGCCGACACCTGAGTAGGCACCCAACGCAACCGTTAAGGGCGACAACGTACGCAGCGTTGGGACTTTGGAGGATATTTAACGTGCACTCCCTCAACACGGGGTATTATTCGTCGGACATTTTTGGCTGCACGGGCCGTTTATAGGTCGGCAGTTATTTTGGCGATGCCCGGACCCGAACCTGTTACCTTCCGCAGGCTAGGCGAATGCCTAACCGACTGGGCTCCCCAGCCTCTGCGGACCAATATTCAAAAACCACTCTGTTAGTATCAGCACTCTCCATGCAAAACGCGTAGAAAATACAAAATCTCCATTTCAGATCTTTACCTTATATTTCATGTTAAGTCATTGAAAGTTAACTCATGAAAAGGAAAATAGTTTTATAAATGGTAATATTATTTTACGAAATCAACTGATTGATTCCAACCGAATTTATCAATTAGATACGACTATAACTGCGGCAATTTTAAAAACACTTAGAAACGCTCCAGGAAATTGTAAACCTATTTGTAGAACCTAATTGGTAAAAGTTTTCATCATGATGTTTTAATTTACATATTCATAAACCGCCCACCAAATTCTTTTGAGACGCAAATTGAAATTTCTAAATAAACTTTAGACTAGCAGTCATCCTCATACCAAGTCCACTATAAAAACAACAAATATATTTAAAACCCGGAGAATTCAAACCGAATTAAAAGATGTGAACTCATTCTTAAGTGATGGAATTGCATCTAGGAGTGTGTCTGGAGAATTTTCTGAGGTCTAACAATGTTGAAGAAAGATGAAAATGTTATTTTCTCTGTTCTTTTATACAAAATAAAGCGCTTTCACCTCAGTTTTAGGAAAAGAATGTAAATTGATTTAATCATATTGGAGAATCCTCACAAAAAATTGCAAACTATATATCTTGTTTTGCTAAACCGAATATAATTAAATGATTCATTAACTGTTCTTTAATTGCTAATCATTTGAACCAGAAATTCATTAAAAAGAGTTACATTTAGGAAAATCGGTAATTTTTATTTAAATGATTCATGCATAACAATACAGCCACTATTTAAAATATTTATTCCCAAATTCTTCCATGAATCATAGAAAGTAAATAAAATATATAATTAAAAAAAGTTATTTGTTTTTACTTTCTTTTTCTCTAAATAAAAAAGGCAATCAATGGTAGTCGCCGCAGCGATTGTAACTTTCAACAATATTAAGTTTTTTTTTTATAAATAAATTTGTGAAAGGTATCGAAATTTTTATTTGTATCGCGCACGTGGAGTAAGTACTATTGCAGGTTTTTTACAGATTCCATATTTAAAAAAAAACTAGACCGAGCTGTTCATTGTTTTCCTTGCTTAATCCTTCGTAGTACCCAATATTGTGAGCCTCCATAAAATGTCTCGATTATGTGACATCGGCTGCCGATTTCAGGTGTCGGCTGTTACACTTGACCCAACTGATTTATTCATAAAAAATTATTTAAAAAAATTGCCGAATGATTTTTAAATTATGATGCAAGTTCTAGCAGCCGCAAACTCATTTCTTGCTCTACACAACGTCAATCCAACCAAACCACACTTTTGAACCGTCTGAAGGATAAGCAAATTGACTGACATGTAAACTTGTTTTCACTGCATGACATTAAATTTAAAACTCAATAGAAGTTTTAATTTCTTTGAATTTTAAAATTATATTTCATTTGCGGAGTATTATAAATAAATATCCATACTTTTAATTTTTAAATTTATTAAAATTACAAAATTCATAATTTAAAAAATATATGGGTGTTGCTGTAAAAACCTGCAAATCAAATGATACGTCTGTATCTCTCAGAGGGATATTATTTCTTATACTCTGAAAAATAACATTTTCAGAGTATAAATTATCTTTCAAAGAAACTTAATCAATCCATCGGCCAAGGGATAACTCCATCTCTATCATTGCTAAAACCAGCGGGGAGTCATTTAAAGACCACTCCGGAGATTTTTAGCCCAAATTAGATGTGCGAGTTTTTCCTTTTATGGGTTCGAGTCAGATCGGATATAATAGTTTTATGTGTTTTGACTGCATCTGTTTGCGAGGATTGAAATGCGTTGGCGGTTGGTTTTCTATTACTCTTTGGGGCAAAGGCTTTAGCCACGCACTTCGTGATGTAGTTAACATATTTTAAATTATATAAAAAGGGTAAAAAAAGTCGTTTCGTTACTAACTAGTTAATATGAGTTGTCTTGAAATATTCGCATAAGAATTTTCTCAAGTCCAATTTTCATGCAACTGTTGTGAAACGCTTGGTTTTTATAGTTATTTAAGTTGGAAAGTATTTTAATAATACATTTTTATATTAAATTATTTCTTAAGTAGTTTTCGTAATTTCATGTAAAAAAGTTAGCTACAGAATTATATTGGCTATTTCCATAGGTTTTCCTCTTTTTTACAGCAAGTATTTTCAAAAAATACTTTTTGGTTTTCAGCAGTTTTATATTTTCTATAATAGATTACCCTTCCAACCCAACCAAACCTTCCAACCCAAACTAGAAATGTATTTGAAACTTCTGAGAAATTATATCATAACGTATAAAGTTTCAATGCAACATTGAAAATGTATTGCTTTTAATTGCAAATACCAAATTCATTAATAAAGTCATCTTTTTTCTAATAACAAAAATTAAATTATCATTTATAAAATATCGCAAATTTTCGTTATCAAAGCATTAGTATGATAGAAATTCTTATTTCAGATAAATAAAAATTCAAATTTATGTATTTGGTACTTGATTATTAGATTGAAATCGCATTATTTTTTAATACATATTACACTTGTTCATTCATTTAACATATTTTGTTCCTATATTGTAGTTGCCTTTTATTTAAGTTTCTTAAACAAATTTTTGTTTGCAAAAAAATACGCTGTTTCCGTCACTAAACCTTCGCAACCTCTTTTATATATTAGAATAATAATTATATTTTAATAATATTTCTCCAAGTTCTAATTTATAGTTATAATTTTAATTTCAACTGTAATGTTACAATATTGAATTGTAAAAATATAGTTGAAAGAATGTTCCAAATGGTTAATTGTAACTTACAACGTTTTCAAAAGTAAATATATACCTAAGTAGCTAAGGGCCAAAGTACAACAGAGAAACAAAATGCAAGAAATTACAGTTTCCTTAGAATTTTTTTTTCACTTGACATCATTTTAAAGTACGAGGTACATCACGCATAGCCTAATGCATTTATAATGGAACTGAAATATAATAAAAATAAGCCTTCGATATTTGAATCGTCATAAACGATATTGAGCTAATTGACCTTTAACAACTATTGTACATTTTATCCATTTATAAAGCATTATTTTCAACCTTCATCTGAAATACGACACGTATATTAAAGCAATTATCATACTGTTATACAAAAGTTTATACATATAAAAAATAAATAAAATTAGATACACGAGGAGCTATGTTTTCAAAAACTGTAATCTTTTCTATTTTAAGGATATAAAAATTTTAAGTTTAATTAATATATAACTTTTATTATCTGCAAGATATTAATTTCTCGTTAAATCAAAATTATATTTAGTACTTAGTTGAACGTAATGAAGGTTAATTTTGAAGCAATAATCTACTACACTGTTAAAAATTTTGTGCTTGGTTTCACCATGATATTAGTTCCTTTCACCATGATATTGGTTCCTTTCACCATGATATTGGTTCCTAGTAGTTGCAACAGCTGTGTGGTGAAATGATTCACCTTTTTTTCGGTGTTTGGTTGAACCATTTTTCTGGATTTGGAAACAGAAACCTGAGAAATGGTTCAACCGAATACCAAAAATATGGTTTAACGTTTCACCACACAGCCGTTGCAGCTACTAGGAACCATATTTTTGGTGAAACAAAGTGCCTAATTTTTAACAGTGTATCTAATCTTACCTCTTTATAATTAATGATAATTTTGTATTTAAAAATTACTTAACATGCTTTCATGAATGTCCATTATATTGGCTAAACTTTAAATAAAATCCTTGTTAAAAATCCTTTCAAAAAGTCATTATTTTAACTATACTTATTACACAATAAATCAAAATATATATTCGTTAAATTAATATTTTTTGTTAGTCCCAACGTGCTTTTCGTGAGTTTTGGCAAATTACTTTTAATATAATATTAGTCTACTTATTTGAACTGAACTGTTATTATTATTAATAAAAATATGAAAATTTCAATTAGTTTAATGAGATGATCTTAAGAGCCATTTTTAATTAAAGATTGAATTGAACAAGTGAATATTACGTTGGTTTGAAAAAAAATTATAATATATTTTTTTTATATAAAATGAACTTTTTACGCCAAATAACTGACTGCATCCTATATTTTAGTAATACTTTGTAAAATGTGAGTTTTACAACTTTGGTATATTACAAAAAAAGGAAGTTTCGCTTCAAACTGAATAATTAAGGAACGTTTGTTATGTTGAAATCCTTTGCACTGACATTATAAAGCTTGCCTTATACACAGCTCTGGCAATTATACATATACACTTATACAGACTTTTTATAGTTAGCATGAATGGTTGCTTGTAGTTACATCAGACATTCTAGTTTAGAAAAAATATATATAAAAAAAAGGCACCGATATTTAGAAGGGGACATCGGATTAGCGGAAGAGAGTGTGGACTGTAAATGTAATCCTTATATAAAGGATCTAGTTGCAAAACTCACATTCTCCTATGTATAACTAAGATATATGATTCACCCGGTTCATTGGCGACTTTTGACGATCGTAAATTCAATTGGAAGAAGTCGCCAATGGGCGGGCCGGATCCTATATCTTAGTTATAATTTAAAAAAATGTAAGTGTAAATTAAATTCAATCTTGTTTTTAACAAATAATATATAATTGACAATGGCCGACTGAAACGGTCTACTACACATGGTCACGTCACACTTGCGTCAAGTATTGTTTTCTATCACACAAATAAATTACGCTCCACCCCATTCGAAGTGTCCACTGTCCATTGATGTTTACACTCTTAAAACAAACAAGCGGTTTTAACTTAGTCTGAAATAATTTCCACTCCTTTCCGTGCGAATGCTAATAATTTCACCTTTGGAGTGGGTAAAATATTAAACTTTAAAGTCTAATATCCCCTTTGTAAATTAGTAATAAAATTATACAACTATTCTTTGAAATGTAGTATACAGAACAACTTCTTCTATTTTATCTGGAATTCGAAAAATCATTGAAATTAGAATGTAAATTAAAGGACAAATATGATATACACATAATCCTTTTAGCAAAATTAAGATTTTTTTAAAATTTCTTATCAGCACAAATTTGCATCATTATTTATTTAAGAGTGATAAGGAGAAATGTTTTTTTAAAAATTTAATCACCTTTTTCTTCGTTTGACTGTTAATATTCAAAAATATAGTTTCCAAGAAACTTCATTACTACTTATAATCCCCTAGACAAGCAGCAAACAAGAATACATTAATCCAATTACAAATTCAAAATCTATCCTCACCATAATTGTTTCATCTTATTTAAACAAATTAGAAGAAACAAAACAAAAAAATGAGTTAACAAAAAAATGACGGTGACAAAATATTGATAAAAAACTAGCCCCCACAAAATAACTGATCACATGACACCGATCCTTATCTGTGAGTGGCCCCCAAAGTTACATGCGATCCACCCCTTTTCCCTTGTGACGTCACAGCTCTATTGTGGAGAGAACTGAGCTGATTTCGGAAGCTCTAGTTTTAAAGGGAAGATCTTCTGGTAGCTAACTTAGTTTCAGCAGTTGATAGAGACTTTATACCAAAATTCTAAATTTTTTTGTTGCTCGAAAAAAATTATTTTTTATCTAGCATGAAGATGGAAAACAGTCTGGTTTTTATTTTGTCACTGCTGGTGCTGGCTGAAGTAGCTGATCTTAGTTTTTCTAGGTACGTTTGTTGGAAAATTTAGTTTTTAAACAAAATTAAGAATTTTAATTGTATTAATTATTTATTTTGGAATTCATTTAATTGACTTATAAGTCAGCATGTACATATATATTTTGGTTAGTCACTAAGCCACCCAAAAGATATAAGAAAGTTTTACTTTTTTTATTAAGTTTAGAATATGTTGAAATAGTTTTCCTTAACGAATGTTGTGATTAAAATTAGTAAAGGTTCTTTTCATTAGAAATACTTTGCTTTTTCGTTAAATATGTTCTTATTTGTTGAGAGTAATTTAATATTTTAAAAGTGTCTTTAATATTCCTTGAAATATATCATAAAAAGTTCAGTTCTTTTTGTTTGAAATAATTTAACTATAGTCATATTGTTGGTTGATAAAAGGCTGTCTTCCATAGAATCATGTTTTTATTTATTTAGGACTTATATAAAATCCTATTTTTTCAATCTATTTATTCCATATTTTCAAAAATTTACATTATTCATTGCAAAAGTAATATCTACTATTGATATGACAACAATGGAAAAAATTCCCTAAAATGCCAACTGATTTTAAAATATCCAAACACATATTGATATATATATATATTTAAGAAAATATGGGGTAAGATGGCGAACTCAAATGTTAGACCCTTCTTCGTATACTTTAGACATAATTTTTTTTTGTTTCTACGCTTGTTTGAACTAGGGTAGGGTAGGGTAGGTACATATATATTCCGGCTTGTGTGCTTCATCAGAGACCCGCTTATAAGCCTTCGTCAAATGTTTGAACCTTAACATAAAATTAAAAAAATATTTCGAATGCCGTAATTCTACCTTGAAATATGAAATATATTGAGTTAAACTAAAGGAGCAGTTTTCATCAACTTACCCACGTAGTGAGTAAGACGATGAACATGGTTTTTTTTAATGATGAAGGACAAAAATAGACTTTTACAGAAAAAACAAAATGCATTCGAAAATTCTTATAGAAAAATGCATTTTTTTCTTCGTTTTTTCGATGTTTTCGTTTTGGTACGCTAGTACTTAGAAGTTAAGATGACCGCATTCTGAATTCATCAATGATGGACTTTGTATGATAATTACAATATTCTGCTGAGGGATAAGGACATTGGAGGAAGTGCAAACTTGTTTTCACTTAATGAGATTTAAATTAAAATTTTGAATTAAAATTCAATTTCTTAAATTTTTTAAGCATTTTATTTTTGTAGTAGATGGTTATAAATGGCCACTGTGTGCTTTAAATTTTAAAATTTAATAAATATATTAAATTTATATTTTTTTAAAATCATGTGTGTTGCTGGAAATCTGACAGTCAGGTGATGGATTTATACGACTGTAACACTCAGAGGAATATAGAGAGCATACCAACATTGTAAGCCATCCTGTCGTATTTTTTCTGGATCCATCCTAATATGAAACAAGTAAAGAACAGCTGGCAAATATTTTAGTAGCTGTAGAGAAATTGTTATGAAAGTTAATGACTGTGAATTAATTAGTAGTTGTGGATATGGCAAGCTATGGAGGTAAACTTGCTGTCAAAATAAGATTTTTAAACATATGTGTGAAATGTTTTATGAGCCATAAGGGGCATTGGAGACTGTAAAACCTGGAACTAGCAAAAGAATATGTTGGTCTTAAGCAATAAAAGTAGAAATTGGATATAGATATCGATATCAATCATGTTATCCAGTTTTTTCGAATTCAAAATGAAAATTATATTTTTTTAGTATTTAATTTATTTTAATAGTAGAAAGATCAGTATTTTGTACCATCTCTTTTACCGTGGTTCCAATTATCCTCAAAAAATTCTATGTATTTTTAATTAGTTTTAATCTTTGATTTTCTGGTATCCTAAGTAATAAAAAAATATTGTTAAGTTAATTTAAGATAATGTAGTTGCAAAACATTAATTATTATAATACACATAAATGTGAATATATATGTGATATGCGTAGGCATACAGTTCAGGCATCAGGACATACAGACATCAGGACAAGTAAAAATTTAGCTTTATTTGCAATTCATATTTGAAATAAAGTTTTATACATAATATAAATTATTAACTTTTAAAAAAATGGATATTCAATTCAAACATATACTTAATGTTAAGTTTATTTATTGCAATAAGTTTTATAAACGATTTATTTAAAAAAAATAATAATTAGCTTTTCTCTACTTTCACATTTTTTCCAGCAGGCTGCTTTATTGGCGGCTAAGGGTTTTCAGAATCGGCATATTTCCCAGAACTGAGTCATTTTTTGTGGTACCATCCAAGCGACTCTCTCTACCAATTTTTATGCTCAGATTATTATTTTTTTCTACAATGGGGCTGCAATTTTGGCGGCCAAGGTATTGCAGACTCGGCATATTCCCTTGACCTGAGAGCTATTTTTTGTGGTACCATCTAGGCGACTCTCTCTACCAATTTTGACGCTCAGATTACAATGAATCTGAGCTCTTAGTGGATGTGAAAGCATTCCGATATTTAATTTTTCCGAGAGAACCCAAGCCAAAGGGGTACTCCAGGGATCTTTTAAATGCCACATAATCATATGACATGAGTGCCCTTGATTTCTCCATCCAGAAAATCCGACGACTCAGACGGGGCTCGAACTCACGAACTTGGTCTTATGAGGCGGACACGCATAACCTCTCAGCCACTGAGCCGTTTGCGCTCAGGTTATAATGAATCTGAGCTCTCTGTGGATGTTACAGTACGCCGAGATTTAACTTTGCCGAAAAAAACCAAGCCAAATGTTTACTTAAGGGATGCCACATAATTTATTAAAATATAATACATGAAAAATTCAACCATACTGATAGTTTAAAACTAGAATCCAATGTTTTCATTTCTAAACTTAATGTCATCAGTAGGCAATAACTTAATGTCAATGTAGACATTAAACATAAATTAATGCATAGTAAATATTTAGAAATTGCACTTTAAATGCTTTTAATTCTCTTACATTAAGAGGGATTGTCAGTCCCTTAGAGCTAATGCATTAGCTTTGAAATCACAACTTCCGCCGCAGAAGTATTACTTTGCCATGTTAGCCTTTTTCCCCCAGGTATGGGAATCAACATAACATCGAAATGAAACAAATTTGAAACGAAAATATTACTTATTTAATTATATATTTTAGAAGTTTTAAAATGCCAAAAATATACAGCAGATGGCGACACTATTTTAAAATTTTATCAATTAATCGTTAAATAACCGTGTGTTATTTTCTTTTCAATTTTGTTTTAAATTGATGTTATGATGATTCCCATACCTGGTGAAAATGGGATAACATGGCAAAGCAATTCTTTTGCAGAAGCTGTGATTTCAAAACTAATGCATTAGCTCTATGGGGCTGACAGTCTCTCTTAAGTACTTCATTATAAAAGTAACTTAAAGTTTCCAGCAAAAACAAAATAATAAATAATCATTAACGTTATACATACATGCGTTCAGCATACATACAATCACATCTTTCGAAACTTTACATTCCATTCCTCAGCATATATCTCCAACGTTTCGATTTATAATGCTTTTAGGAGTACGACTTATTTTTTCAATAATTTAACAAAATACAGAATGCTGTATATGTCACTGCAATAAAATTGGACCAACGTTTAAAGTGTTTTTAAAAGAAAGTTATCAAAACTGGCAATGAAGTTCACAGCAGAAATGGTTTACCTTCCTTTTATTAATTTTATGGGACAGTTTATTGAAACAGTCGACAGTACTTTATTTTTGAAATTGTACTTGTCTATGAAATTTTAAAAATTTAATCTCAACATAAATTTGAGTTCATATAATTAATATAAATTTATTTTTTGACCAGATACAAATTAATCTGCATTTAAAATTACAAAAACTAAAGTAATTTATTTTTGGGTTTAGGATCCTCTTGCTTTAAGGTTTAAATTGCGCAAAGATTCATAAGAGGACAGCTGTCACATAACTGTCATGCGATAAATTTCATTTTGATAACAAAATGTTTCTTAAACAATCTATTCGACAACAAATAAAGTTGGTTATTGTGAATTATATTCATAGAGTGACATATGTGAAGCTTATCGTGTTGTTTGCGTTATTAAGAGTAAATATACCCGTAAAATTTATTCTTATTCTTTTCTTTTCATAAAATTATAGTTTTTTGGCATTTTGGAAGAGTTAATAATATAAATAAAAGTATTTAAAAGGAATTGCTGTGGATAATTTAAGTAATAACTGGCAGTAGTGAACCGCAATCGTTTCTATAGACTTTTGGAATACCTTATTTATAGATATATTTTATTAGTTGATTTATTTATTTAAATAATATTTCCCAACCTTCAGCTTTCACACTTTGTTACAAGACATTAAAACTGGAATCATTTACAAAAAGCCAAGCATATCTGTTTATTTAACACCAATTATCGTAGCCTGGATTAGGAATGCCCCAGACTGATGTTATAAAAGTTGTAGGTCATAATTAGGCTAGAGTTGATTCAAAATTTCATTTGATACTTCAGAATCATACTATTAGTCAGATTGTTTGGTTTGTCTTTTAGCTTCCACACTACGTTTATAACGTAAAAAGTTTAAGGTATTATAATCGTTCAGTCCGTCTGCCTATCCGTCTGTCTCTGTCTGTATGTCACCCACTTTCATAGACCAAACTACCAATGCTACGGACAAGTGTGATATGTCAAAAACTTCAGCGCATCGAAATTAGAATACATTGAAAATTTCGGAAAATAATTCGAATTCGAAGTACTTCAATTATTTAAAAAAAAAACTAAACAATTTAATGCAGATTTAAAAAGCATAGGAAGCCATTTTCATTAGAATTAAATCACCATTGCCATTCGCAACAATCTCTCGAGAAAATTTAATTCTTTCAGACAATAAATTAAAATAAATTTATTTTTGTGACATCGATCAGTTTGAAATGACGTCAAATATATTTTACTACGAGATTCTTTGTATGTTAATATGAAATGTTTTCATTCTATTTGAAAGCGAAGAATATTACATATTTATTCTTTGAAATATAAATTAATTTTTGCAAACGATAAGTAATAAATATTGAATTATCGAAATAAAATAAATGAAACTAGCCAAATTTAGCATGCAAATGTTTACTATAGAATTAATGCTGTGTTTGGCGCCTTTTTACCTGTTAAATACAACTGTTGTGTGGAAGCGGGTTAAGTGACCTATTCTGTTACAAACCTTCCTTTTTATATTCTATGAAAGTTAAAACTTAATTTAATATGTATTGTTCTGCTGTGGCTCAGTGAGGAGATTTTCCGGGAAACATCAGGAACGCAAAAGGGTAGATGTGTTGTACTTGGCTACACATAAAACATATATTTAACTCTCTGTTAAATTCATGTTGATGATATCTCCAAGGTATCTAAGTAGTCCTAAAATCACATAGTTTCTTGTCTAACGAGACCCCACGTTAAAATTTCCAACAACAAATGATCGCATCTTTTCCTGCTGTCAATTCAATATTGAAATTTTGCTTCCCATTTCTTTTCCATTGCTAAATCGCGTCTTTTTGGATGTCCCTTCACCGTCTGTTATTTGACGAAAAGGGGTAGAAATATAGCCCACAAATTATACATTTAAGTATCCGACAAATCAGGGAGAATGTGTATGATACACTGTTAAAACTACAGGTGACAATGGAGGCCATTTTTCACCCCGGGGTGAAAGGTGGTCCCATTTGGTATCTCAAGGCTATGAATCGCCTTGGGTGGATGAATCTAGGGCTTATGAATCGCCTTTGGTGGATGAATCTAGGGCTTATGAATCGCCTAGGGGTGCCATTATGACACCCCTATGGGTTCCGCTGAAGGGACACCGCCATTCACCCTTGGGGATGCCATGTGTCAACTTCAGTTTTAACAGTGTATATGTAATGTCCGTTTCCAAGTGGTCCTAAAATCATCCCGTTTTATTTTTAACGAGACCTTAAGTGGAGATTTCTAATAAAAACGTCGTCTCAGCTGTCACTTCAGAAAATAAATACGAATATGTATCATCCTCATAAGGACAAACAAACTGCTTCAAATCTCACCATAAAAAGTTTAACCACGAGCATGGGAAAGAAAACCAAAATAGGTGTAAATACTTAATTTATCAAATCAATAACAGCATTAAGACAGGTATAATTTATTTTATTAAAGTGTTTTTATTTTTGCTTTTATAAATGCACTGAGCAATAAATGATTGCTCTTCTTAAAATTATCAAAAGATAGGTAATGCAGGGGAATTGTTTTAAACTTCTTTATCTCATATATTTTGAAAAAAATTAAAATAACAATGTGAAACTGTTAATACCTGCCTATATTTCGAAATGAAATAATTCTTTTGATATATAAATGACTGGTCAGTTTAACTTGGTAAGAAATATTTTTAGAGGGAATAGAGTTGCAAAATTGATTCGAAAACTAAATTGTTTTTTATAAATACAAAAACGGAAAAAAGCTTTTCTATTTTTTCATTTTAACATTAAAAAAAGATATTCTTTTGTCGATAAATATTTCTTCTTCTTCAGAGAAAGACAAATTCTTTTTAAAAAAACTTTCTTTGAGAACCGATTTCAAAAGGCAAAACTTAAGTTTACATGAAAATATGCATGTAAGAATCAGTTAAAATTATTTCAATATATTTCTTTCGTTATAGTTAATAAAGTAATCAATAGTTGTCTCTCCAACTTACCCTTACTTATTGATGACTTTTTACTTTAACCAGTTTTTCATTATGCTTTTAATTTATTTAGGTATGTTCTCTCCAAACCAGTATTTTTTTCAATTAAAAAAAACTGAGCTTTTCATGTTTTAAAATTGGTAGATATATTCAAATCTATTTTTAGACTTTACGAAAAGTTTTGACTGACATAGTCCTCTATGTACGAAGTTTACTTTCAAGTTAAAAATACTTCGTCTAATTCTATTGTCATTTAGTTTGCTGCTTTTGATTTGAATAGCATTGTGTGCAAAAGTGAGGATTCTGTAATGTTCAATCAAATAGATATGCGTCAACTTTTTTGAGTACCTTGCGGTTTTTTCTCGATATTTTTTTTCAGACATCGACTAATGCAATCGCACTATAAATAATAGTAAAATATTATCTTTGGAGTATTAAAGAAATAGTTAAAAATTATTTTAAAATATAGATTATTTTTTTTCACTAGAAAAAGTTATGCTCCTACAATATTGAGTCAAAAGACAAAGCCCCATTTTTATGCGTATAAATTGTTATTGACTAGAATGGATTAAATTGTTTAATAAACTATAAGCTCGTATGTATAATTATAAATATGTATTTTTGTTACAATCTACGTAACTTAAAATTCATTTTTAATTGCTTTATCTCGCACCTTATTTATTCGTTTGTTAAAAATTGCATAATTTTCACACACATACTACAGTATTTCTTTCAAAAATAACCTGCCATAAAATGAAACTTAAAAAAGTTTTTTTAAACAATGGATTGGAACTTTTTAATATATGTTTATACGTTATTATTGGAAAACTTTTTGACTTTTGAGAAGAACATTTATTACGATGGAGACTTTGATTAAAAAAATCTTTTGTAGATTACTTATCCTCAGATGAGAAGCTGAGTTAATCCGATTTTCTACTCATATACCAATTCCATTTTTTAAGCTTTGATGAAATAATTAGATTTTCTTAGTTTCCTTTTTAATATTAGCAGACAAAAGAGTTGTCTGGTTATATATTTACTAGAAGCAATTAAAATGGTATTTTTTCTATTGTTAAGTTTGGTATACCGTAAAAACGCAACAAAATTTTGTGCAAGTGTGTGAAACTACAAAAACAATTTTAGACACTAACTTAAATATTTTTGGATCGTTCCCAATAAATCTTTATCAATAAAATTTAATCTAATAATATTATTTTAGTTTGAAAAAATTTTAAACTTCAAAAAATCC
Organism: Oedothorax gibbosus; assembly: GCA_019343175.1. NCBI lineage: Eukaryota > Metazoa > Arthropoda > Arachnida > Araneae > Linyphiidae > Oedothorax > Oedothorax gibbosus. Next base: position 33,250,032 of record CM033279.1, on the reverse strand, counting down.
CCAAAATTAACAATTTCTTGGCAAAAGAAAAAAACGTAATAATTTTGGGAAATTTCAGTAATAAGCACTATAGATCGATATAAATCGTAGTACTTTTTTTAATGCCGAAGAGAATTTTTTAGAAAAGAAATTTTCAAATTAATTTTATTGAAGTTTAGTTAGTTTGTGAAAATCTATTTAACTAGTTGTCGATAATGTTACTGACCAGCTCAACAGAAGAAATACAAACCTATACAGGGTAAAAATCTATCTCGTTCAGTAGTTTTGGTTTTGTAGTCCTCGTTTTGAGGTTTAATGCCACCATAATGCACTTAAATTATACACATTCTAAAATATATTAAACAATTTAGTAAATTATTATTTTTTTAAAAATATTAAAACTACATTTAGATGCTGAAACAGGTACTATCTACTTAACTATAATTATAGTTTTAAAAATAATGTAATCTGTTAATATTTTTTTATTTTACAATTTATCAAAACTTTTAAATATCATCGTTCAGTAATTATGTGAACTTGCTTTTAAAAAAGTTTATTTTTAAAAAAAGGCCAATTTTGAGACTTTTTAAATTCTGCATTGTATTGTTTATTCCATGATAAAATCCTGTGCCTTCCATAATAGCCCTCGTGTAGCTCTAGTGCGACGATAATTCAAACTAAACCTAAACCTAAACCTGTGCCTTCCATAACTTTTTTGAGAATTTTTATTACAAGTAAATGAAAAATCATTGGCGTACATTTATTTCCTTGTTTTAAATTATTTAAAAGACACGTGAGCTAAATTATTGGATTATATTTTAAATTATATAATCTTACTTGCTGGAGTAAGCCTTAAGGTACTATTAAATAAAATTATAGAATGGATGAAAAAATTGTCATTAATCGATTCATAAAAATTACCGTAAAAGGACTGAGTAGGATTATCTTGAATATTAAAGAGTATACAATTCAAAAATTGGATTCTGCTAAATTTATTTTTAAATTGTTGTTCTACTTACTTTTCAGGAAAAATTATAATATTTATAAGAGCTAATCTAATGATTTGAATGTATGAATAAAACATAAATGTTTTAATGAATAAATATTTCAATTAATGTTCATAGGCATGTTCAATGTTCTGTGCTTATAATGGAACTTTTTGAAATTGATTAAAATACTTATTTCAAAAACAATAAATAATTTATCCACAAAATATTCGAATCCATTACAAAAGTGATATTTTAGAGCCCTGTAATCTATCTGTATTTATTATATAAAAATCGTTTGTAAAAAATATTCAGTACAGCCCTTGGCTTAGAAAATTATTTTTCCATTTGATTAACACTGATAGCTACTTATCCCATTACCTTTTGATAATAAGAATGTGATTCAGCAAAAAATGAAATTAAAATTTAAATGAACATAGGAGAAAAGCTGGCATAAAAGTCTATAAAAAACCCTCAATAACATACAATAGAGCTGATTAATTAGAAGTTTGAAACTTCTAATCATGCATAATTAAAGTAATTGCTTCCTGTTGGTATTATCTATAATAATAAAAGAAATAGTCTGTCTGTGTGTCTGTATGTCTGTGGATCATAAAAGACCTACTTATACTGCCCTCAGAAATTCGAAATTTTTAAGATAGATTCCCTTTTATACCAACGTGTGCACCTGAGGCTTAGATTTATCATATTTGAGGCTTAGATTTATCATATCATTATTAGATCATATTTGTTCCATTTTTAGAGAAAATTCAAATTTTCTGAAAAAAATACACCACTTTCGCTCAAATCTGATAATTTTTTTCCCTTTCGTGTTGCCATTCAACAGAAGAAATAAAAATGAACACAAAAGTTAATTAAAATTGACATTGCTTTTATTTTCTTGCCATTACCTTTAGAAACTAAATTAATGATTTGAAAAATAATTGAACGTGCCAATGAGCCAAATGTTTTTTTAGAACCCAGAATGGAGGTTTGGACGTGAAATAATATTGTTATACAATTATGGTTAATTTTGAATTTATCAGGAAAATTGCGATGACAGTAAGTTCTAATTGAGGAAGATTTTTGGGCTAGGAGGATGTGCATTTTATAGTGATGTATTTTTATTTGGGAATTTTAAAGCAATATTATAAGTAACGGGATTTTATTCTTTATAATGACCAGGAACAAAGGCAAAGCTTATTATCCTATAGCAAATTAAATGACACATATACTTGGATCGATTTGATATTCTTTTAGTCCGTGCGAAGAACGGGTATTTATTTGCTAGTCTATATATATAAAAGGCAAAGTCCTGACTCACTCACTCACTGATCTATTCATTCACGTATCAACGCCCAGCCCAAACTACTAGAGGTAGAGCTACCACATTTTAGGAAAATATTCTTTTTATATCGTAGGTGTTATTTAAGAAGCGATTTTTCGAAATTTGTACCCGGGTGTAGGAAGGCAAAACGTGAGCCGATTTCTCCATAGAAATAGCATTGTTATGAACTTTTAATTTATGAATTTCGTTTTCTAATTTGAAAAACTTAATTTAGAACCACAGTCAAGTGACGAGCCGACACCTAAGTGGGCACCCAACTTTTAAGGGCGACATCGTACGTAGCGTCGGGACTTTGAAAAATATTTAACGTGCACTCCCACCACACGAGGTATTATGCGGGACACAGGACATTTTTGGCTGCATGGGCCGTTTATAGGTCGGCAGTTATTTTGACGATGCCCGGACCCGAATCTGGGACCTATCGCATGCGAGGCGAACGCCTTTACCGACTTGGCTCCACAGCCCTGTTGAGTGTTCGAATATGGAGTGGAATGTTTACCACATTTTGAGCATTTTCGGGTGTAAGAGGAAAGTAGTAACTAGCCATTATATCATAGCTATTTTGATAATTTTAACACGGCCTATGGGAAAGCCCTCTAACTTCTAGAAGGGCCTGGATACAATCGGACTTCTATTTTTAAAAATTAATGCTGATATTAAAATGGGAAGAAACTATAATATACCGATGGAGTGCTGACCAGTGGAGAAGGGATCAATTGGTATGAAATAAATGTTTACATAAAAAGAAACAATCACCGTTATTAAGGGTACACCCGTGCAACGCCGGGTTTATAAAGCTAGTTAAATATATTTAGAAAACAAATAAAAAAAATTGTTGACCTAAAAAAATGCAAAAGGAAAGTTATGTTTTGCTATGCATTAGAATGAAAATCTAATATTCAAATCCTAATATAATCAATCAGGATCTATTTTCCGATATACTTTGCACTATTTAATAAATTAATTAATAAATCATTAATATTTTTGAAAAACTAATATCAATATTAAGTTGTATGCATTTTTATTCTGAATAAATATTAAACAAAGACCTGCTTTTTACTTTCGATTAAAACACAATTATATTATTTTTTTTAAACTACAAATATTTTATCGATTCAATAAAATGTTTTGATCAATATAGCTCCAACAAAAATGTTGTCAGTACCAAATTATTTTGCTGGTTCAAGCAAATGATTCTGCTGATTCAACAAAAGTTTATGGATTTTGCCAAGCGATTTTGTTGGTTAAACAAAGGTGTAATCATTCTACCAAATGATTTTGTTTTTCAACAAATCATTTTGTCGAAAGCCTAATCGGTGCAGAATTTGAACTCTACAGATTTAACAAGCACATCTACCCAGTGCACTTAGTTTTAGGCATCCCAGTTTTAATTCAAGAGGTTTAGTTTTTAAAAAATGCTATTCTTTTCAAACTCTATAAATGTAAAATTAACTTAAGAACAGTTTAGAGTGTTTAATCCAGTAACGGTGAAACCAACTAAGCTCTAACAAAAATAATTTATAGCGGCCCATTTTGCTTCATCATTAAGTAATATTATATTTAGGAGTGATTGTTATATTTAATTAGTGAGTAAAGTGGGATGTGTTTTAAAAGTAAGCGTAATTAATTGGGAACATGTATTCTCCGTAACAATCAAAAATGTTGAATAAACAGTATCTCAGTATCCTGTAAAATATCTTTGTTGTATTGAAATGGTTGGAGTTATTAAAGCAATGTTTCCACGAAGTTCTCATGTCACATAGCTATCTATCTATAAAACATAAAATATCAACAGTAATAGAACATACGATCGAATTTGTGTTATCTTATATATCATGATGGCTTTTATATCATGACATAAAATGTATTCCCAAGATGCAATTATAGTGAGTGACTTAAAATTAAACCTTAAGATTTTACGATATAGTGCTTGATATACAAGTCTCCTCAATATTAAGAAAACTAACTTTATATTAGACGAAAGTTTATTTTAAGTTATCTTCATGAAATTGCAATTCAGGAATTGTAAACCTAATTAAAATATTTTTGTTTATAGACATTAAATATTTATAATAAATCCCAATATATAAAAAAATATACAAGTTATTTCGTATGCTGATACATTTAGGCATATATCATCTATCTCTATATATAATTCTCTTATACGGCTCCCAAATTTCTTTATATTTGTAACTCTGCAATGGCAACAATCGAGTTTGTTTACACTTTCACCTACGGTAAAGATCAGATGCTCTTGATTTATTAAATGATTTTAAAGCGTTGTATAAGATGCATTATTAGTTTAAAAAAATAACTTCATTATAGAATCAGTAAGTTTAACTTTAAACATACATACTAGGGAAGTTTAATGTATGAAAATTTAAATTATAATTTCGATCGACTGAGCTACCAAACAATATTGCTAATAAAAAAAACACGAGGAATTCACGTGGTTTGCCGAAATCCAGTTGCGTTTGTTTACGTTATTTCATAGTTGAAAAGGAAAAATTCAAATTGTTTTTAAACATAGTTTCTAAGCGTTAACGGCTACCACGGTTTCCAATTTAGTTACAAATGGATCTTAGTCAAGCATATTTTTGCAATAATCTTCGCAGGAGAATCGCAAGAAGAAGTGAAACTCCGGATACTTAAGGCTAGACTAAAATATTTCAATGAACGGTGAGCGAGCGAAGCGAGCCTGGATCGCGAAGCTGTCCAAAGGGAACAGCGCAAGCAGTTCCCGGGGGTTGGCGAGCGATAGCAAGAAGGGAGCATGCCCCCTAGTATTAAATATTACATAAAAATATGGTTTCAAAAACATAAAAGCATATAGTTAATAAATGAAAACATTCAAGTGAATTAATGTCAATAACTTACAATCAATTTCAAAGCTAGTAATTTTTTCGAATTAAAAAACCATTACTTTTTGAGACACACTGAAACAAAATGGAATTATTTGCTTTGTTAGAAAAAAGGTGTTATGTTGAATGCTATAACCTAAGACATCGACCTTTTTTTTACTAATGTATAAAATGTTACCACTCACTTCGGATGCATTACCCACTCTCATCTTCTCATGTCAGAAAACCTTAAGTGTTATCGATTGTAGTTTTGGAGACAGATGCTTTGAGAGACAAATGGAAGAAGAGGCGTCTCCTATTGACACAACAAGGGAATGTCACTTTATCGAAGACAGTCGTTCATTGTTTCTGTTATCACGTTAGCTGGTGGCTCAATAGCTTCGAAGTATTACGTGCCAGCTTCATAACACAAGATTGTTTGTTCGAACCCCGGCTGAGTCGGCAGATTTTCAGGATGGGAAAAATCATTGGAACGAATGTCATATGATTATAGGAATGTAAAATATCCCTTTAGCACCCATTTGGCTTGGGTTCACTCGGCATACTTCTACATAAAGAGCTTAGATTCATTGTTAGATGAGAGTCAATATTAATAGCAGGAGCCTCCCAGATGGTGTCAAAAAACATGGCTCTGGGAGATGTGCCGAGTCTGTTTCATACGCCAAAAACAACATCATTTAGAAAAAAATATTGGTTTTTCAAATACTTAGTTTTACTTCGCACACTATTATTCACACATTTATTAACACACTATGCATTTGAACATAAAATGTATTCGTTATTTCTGAAAGGCGATAACAAAATGCTAACCACTATCAACACATTTATCAGCGCAAATTCTCGTACACTCACAATTGATACGTTCAGTGACAAAAGGTATACCCTGTGTGCCTGAATTGCAAAACACAAAAGTATACCACAGACCATCTGCTGGAAAAGGGTGAACTCTTCGAAAATCCTGCACTGCTTCGTGACTTTCTGTCGGTGAACGGTTTTATGAACTTGATATAGCTAAAGACGAGATCAAGTGTAGCTTGGTTTTACCAAAAATACGGTTCCTAGTAGCTTCAAAGGCTATGTGGTGAAATGTTTCGCTATATTGAATTTGATTGAACCTTTTCCTCAGGTTTTTGTTTCCAAATCCATAAAAATGGTTCAACCAACTGCCAAAAATATGGTGAAACCTTTCCCCAGACAGCCGTTGCAACTACTAGGAACCATTATTATGATGAAACGAAACACATAATTTTTAACAGTTTAGGCCTTAGTCTGCTATTCAAGTCTTTTTGATATACTAGATGTTCCTGATAGTTGCTTTTATCACATGACATCACCCAGCCTTATTTTTTTCGGCTATCCTTAAAGTATTGAGCTGGGGCACGCAATCCATCACGGTTTCTGTGTATCTGTCCCCTTTCTCCCTCATATTCCAAACAAATTTAATTTAGTTAAAAAAAGTAATAATTTAATTCAAAAGTAGATATTTTAAACGATTGACGTAATTGTGAACCGACGTCAAGTGAAGAGACTAACCCTTGAGTACACAACCTCATATAAATATATACAAATACAAAAATTGTCGACCAATAACAGAGCAGAGGCCCAGCAAGGTTGGTCCAAAATAAATCGAATACTTTACCAGTTTCCAATGACTATAAAGATTCTTCTTAAAATCTTCTACTCTCTTCGAATGCACCACATAATCTGGTAAAGCATTCCACTCATTGACAACTCTATTGTAAAAATAAAGTTTTCTTACCTCCCTTCTAGAGCATGATTTATTCAATTTCTGATCATGTCCTCTGGACCGGCTATTTAAGATAAAACCTAAGCCCTCCATGTCTCCCTGTTTTATGAACTTGAATAACTGAATTAAATCACCCCTAGCTCTCATATTTTCTAGAGAATAGATGTTTAAAGATCTTAATATGTTATCATAATCAATACCAGATAGACCCTTAATCATTTTTGTAGCCCTATGCTGAACTTTTTCAAGCAACTCTATATCTTTTCTGAGGAAGGGAGACCAAAACTGAACAGCATATTCCAGATGTGGCCTTACCAATCCCATATACAATGGCAGAAATCATAGCGAAGTCGTCATCGAAGTCAGGAATTAATAGTTAATAATGAATAATTACTGTTTGTAATTATTTAGAGATAATAACGATTTATAATTTAGAAATGTAGTCAGACTTTATTTGTTAAAGCGAATTTAGTAGTATTATTTATACATTTGCCACTTAGATGATTTTATAATTAAAACTTAAGGTTTTATGGATAAAAACTACCTAAAAAAACTATCTGTTTTTAAAAGTTCGTGACATTGTTCATTTTGTATCGTCTCATGTAACTTTTCTGGGTAAATGTATGGTTCAAAAAAGGTTATCTAACTTCGACAACAAAAAAGGATATTCAGGAAAACCTAGAGCTGCTTTATTCATGATAAAATCGTGTTCGAAATTGTGATACATCGGAAAAGGAAGCTCTTTCTCATATAAGAGAGCAATTGCAAATACAAAAGCATTATTTCTTCATTTTCTTTATTGAAGGCCTCTTTTCAATGGCTGTCAAAATAGATAAAAACCTGAATGGGTGACCAAAGCATATGAATAAAAGTCCCACTTGTTTTGCATTGATTGCTTTTGCATTTAAATTGATACGTCTGTCACTTGTCAGGGGATGGGTTTTTACGAATTTAAACTTAATGTGATATATTCATAAAAGAATTTAAATGTAAAATGTGGATGTTTGGAAACGCTCGGTTTATTCTTTTTGAATATTTGTAAAAAAATGGATTCTAGGATTCTAAAATTGATGATGGTAATATTTTTTTATATTTCAAATAAATTTTAATGAAATAGTGATACCTTTTCTGATCAAACTTATATTTACTTTTAAATAACACGTGTGTGTTACATTCGCAGAGTGTAAGAGTACTAAGAATTGCTTTCCAGTTCACTAAATAACATATTTTTTTTTCTTTAAAAGGCAAATATTTGGGCAGACTGACAAATTTGTATTTGAATAATTTATTCTTATAAACGGTTTATCAATTTCGAAGGGAATTTCAATTACAAAAAATTACATAATTTTAATTCATTATATTTAATACCTTTAAACATTTGAATGCTTAACCTTTTAGTTAAATCATAAATTCACCCTCATTCAGCAAATGTTTTTGAACTAAATGCTAAAAAAATTGCACAAATATACACGAATTAACACTATTATTTATTATTTACTAGCAAATTCATACCCATTCTTCGCACGGAATAAAATAAAATATCAAATAGATTCCAATTATGTGTACCATATTTCTGTTATAGGATCATAAACTTATTATTGTTTCCGCTCGTTATAAATTATAAAATCCCGTTTCATTGCCTTAAAATTCCAAAATGAAAAATACGCTATAAAATGCACTCATAAATGTCATCAAAATTCCCTCATAAATTCATAAAACCTTTTAGCTCATTTGGCGCGTTTTGGGAAATAATTTGGCGAGAAAATAGATATAGCTACCCACACCCATTATACAGCTCTAACACAATGACCTTCGAACAACCGACCAGCTTATACATTTTTTATAAAAGGAATTGCCTATTTGGCGAATTTTAGTTAATAATTTGGCGAGTTTGGCAACGTATTTGGAGAAACAATAAAGGCATAAAACACTAATAGCTCTAATGCGATGGCCTTTATTAACCATCATAGTTCAGTAATAGGTTAACTATACATTTATTGCTTAAATATGCATACATGCAGTCAAAAGAAAAATCAATGAAAAAATCATCAAATAAACCCACAATAAAATACGGGAATGAAGACTGACGGAATTACGTCACTTGAAACATGTCAATCATTTGTCAAATAATGAATTTAGTTTCTGAAAGTAATGGCAAAAGAATAAAATAAACATTTTGCATTTTAAATGTTTTCGTTAAAAGTTTTATTTAATTTTTTCAGCCGATGGCATCAGGAAAGAGAAAAAATGATCGGATTTGAGCGAAAGTGGTGTATTTTTTTCAGAAAAAAACTAAGCCTCAGGTGCACACGTTGGTATTAAAGGGAATCTATCTTAAAAATTTCGAATTTCTGAGGGCAGTATAAGTAGGTCTTTTACGATCCGAAGACAAACAGACCCACACACAGACAGACAGAATCTTTCTTTTATTATTATAGATTCTGGAAAAACAAATGGATTTTAATTTAAAACTGTCGGCAAATTAAAAAATAAACTCGACTGGGAATAGCAAAGTAAATAATTCAGGAAATTTTAAAGAAGTTATGTTTAATCGTGTCACATAGCTCGAGTTTGTTTAAAATAAAAACTTAAATATAGCTTTTTATATATGAATAACAAAAAAAATTAGAAACGTGATTAAACACTGAAAAATATAGATACTTCATTCAAGCATATATTTTGTTTATTAAAAAGTATTTCTAGAAAGAAATAATGAAATTACGTGGGGTATCTTGAAAGTTTTCGTTAAGTATTCATAAATCCTTTTAATTGTATAGTTAATGCTTTTACAAATGCTTGATTAAAGTTTTAATATGTATTGTTTAGAAATATTTTTTCTAAAATTTAATAGTACCTGGCCAGATCAATCAAATAAGAGCCACTGGGAGATATTTTTCTTGCAAGATAATAATTATAGATTGGTACTTTCTTGACTCTAGTTGTATTGAATCAATTTGATTTGATTATAATATTTTTATCATTATGTTTAAATATTGATAAAAAAATCATTTACATTTATTAAATTTTACATTATTAAAAATAAATAAGTTTTTTTTTCATTGTGTTTATCATAAGAACAGTTTTAAAAAATTAAACTAAATGTACATGCATCAAGTTTGTTGTCTTTACTGCACTGTTAAAAATTATGCACTTTGTTTCACCAAAAATATGGTTCCTAGTAGCTGCGACGGCTGTGTGGTGAAACGTTAAACTATTTTTGGTATTCGGTTGAACCATTTCTCAGGCTTTTGTTTCCAAATCCAGAAAAATTGTTCAACTAAACACCGAAAAAAAAGTGAAACATTTCACCATACAGCCGTTGCAGCTACTAGGAACCAATATCATGGTGAAACCAAGCACAAAATTTTTAACAGTGTGGAATTCCAACTTATCAATGAAGAGTTTTCCTTTTATATTTATTTTAAAGTTTATATAATAATAACTCAAAATAATAATGTTCTTTTTTCATTCTATAGCTATATTTTATGCATATAAAATTGAATTAAATTTTTAAATGTGCATGCTTGCTTTCTAGCCCCATAATTCCCCAGAGGTCGCTGAGAGATATTGTCTACAAAAGGAGGCAGTTAAGCTACATTAAAAATTTACTTCAAGACCTGGATGACAAACTGGAAAAGTTAGAGTATGTTTAAAGAGTTTTTCCTCATAACATAAAGTACTTATTTATTAGTTTCAAAAATATAAAAATTTGAGAAACCTTCATGGCTAACATTTTCTTTAAGTAAATTATAACTTTAATGAATATTATCAATTGTTTATGTTACATTAATGTGTTTGAAGTGAGTAAAATAATTGAAATATCAAAAGTGCATAAATAGTTTCTTCTTTCTCACGAATTATAATTTTATTGAGCAATATTAAATGTTTATGTTACATTATTGTGTTTGCAATGAGTAAAGTAATTGAAATTTCAAACACGTATACATGATTTCTTTTATAAGTTTCACTTCAGAAACTAATTAAATCAGAAGCAGTTATTTTAATAGATCTAGTATTTCATTAAATTAAAAACACTCTCATCTGAGACCACTAATTTAAAAATTGTACTTTCTAAGTTACATTCTCTCAATATTGTTCCAAATAATGAATTTTATATTTTACACTTATTTTTAACAAATATCTAAAATTATTTATTGACATTAAGAAATGCTTATAATCATGATAATGATGTAATGGTATTGTTTCTAATAAAAGAATTATTTTATGAAAAATGTAATATACTCGAAATATTCGATGATGTAGTTTTATTTAGTAAATAAAACACATATGACAATTCTTTTATGGTTAAAAAAACTTTCAATAAAACCTGTATCACAATAGATTGATCCCCATTAAAATAATAAACAGAAATTAAAGTTAATATACCTAATTCAAAGCAAGAACTACTTTGAAACTAATATAATACTTAAAAGGAAGGTAGCTAATTGTATATCCAAGTCACTATTTGGGGAAATAAATTTTGTTTCTACTTTAACAATCATTTGCATTTCGTGAGTGTTAATTACTTGAAAATTGAGCAAGTAATTCGAATCCAATACTCAGGAGATTTGTGATAATCCAAGTCCTGGTATTAGTGAAGGCAACAGAGTAATTACTTGAATTTGAATTTTAGCACTACTTGAAAACAACTCAATATATTTGGATCGTAGCTTAATGTAGTTCCTAACAAGTGGTCAACCATGTCGCAGTTAAATTTCCAATATACATGCAAAATTTGCTACTGAAACGTAAGGATATCTAATTTGAGTAGAAATATTTAACTACAAGTAACCTTTGTCTGTATTATGTAGATTTTGTCTGGATTTACAATAACTTAGTTAATTTGTTTTATTAAAAATTAAAAATGTTATTTTCAAAACTTTCTTTGATTTTGGTGTTTATATTGAGCACGTAATTTCTATTTTAATGTCTAGGATTGTTACATTCATTCGAGTTTTTTTTTTCGTTACTGGGTTTTAGTTGACAGTGATTGTTTTGATTTTTATTGTTTTAGTTTTGTGTGTAAGACATTACCACTTTGGCCATGCTATTAAATTTGTGAAAACACGAAAAATTAATTTCTTCGGAAAACTAGAAAATTTTATCATAGCTTGTTTAATCCTTAGGAAGGTGCGTAGTATCTGGGAAATACCCATAGGTGAATTTTTTTGAAACAAAACCAGAATATTTCATGCTTTCGATTATTTTCTAGATTCTCTTGTCTTCTTTTATTTGTGCCCGGTAATCTTTTCAAGCTTAAATAGTTAAATTAAAAATTAAAAATTGTAGATAGTTAAGAGATATGTGTGTGTCAAAAGACGATTCTTAAATGAGTTATTGATGCTAATTTAGTATGTTATATTTTTATCCTAACAAATTGCTTATTGAATAAATATAGAAAAGTTGGTCTTATTCTTGTATCTGCCGAACAAAGAAATTTTCCAGTGTATCTGAAAAATATGCCAGATCGTTCGTGTAGGTTTTCCTCGCTCTCCTTCCTGTGATGGTAAAAAATCTCATCTTTCCTTTTATATAATCTCAACAATAAATGTTTTTTTCTTCAAAACTTAGGAAACGATCGTGCGCAATCAACATCCCAGGAAGCGACTGCGACTACAGTGAAATTTCTGGAACAGGCAAGGATCAGGGATTTTGGAACAGTCGCCTGGTACCTGGTAAAAGACTTAGGTAAATATAGAGAAATTGATGCTTTTCAACCCTATTTATTCCTTTTAAGTTTCAAACTTTTATTGTTGCACGTTATAAATAAGTTATTGGAAGTTATAAATAAGTTATTGGAAGTTATAAATAAGTTATTGGAAGTTATAAATGAGTTGTTGGAAGTTATAAATAAGTTATTGGAAGGTAAAAATAAGTTATTCGAACTTGCATATAAGTTAAAATTCAGTTTAACTTTAAATACCATAAGTATTAAGTCTATAGAAGTATAGATTAACTATTTTTCTTAGACAATATCTAGGAAATGCTGTTCCTCTTCGAAAACACTTTATAGTTTAATGCAGCGTATTTATAAATCTGGAATATATATTTAGTATTCACTAATTTTTAAAAAAAAATAACATTAAAGTAATTTAATTAGGAAGAATTTTTTAAGCAATCTTATAAGCATTAGCTGCTATCTTCAATTTTTGAGGGTCTTGTAGCGTAATAGATCTCTATACAATTCTAATGGGGAAACTTTAGCACCTGTTTTGAAATAAAGTATCTGACATGTACTCACGAAAACTTACCCAAAAAAATACAGAAGAAAGTTATTTTGAGATTAAAATAAGTATAATTTTAAAGATACTAATTATTTATAATTATAGTATAGTAATTAAAATGTAAGTAATTATTCACAGATGACAGCCCTAACGGCATGTAAATTTTTAAACGAAATTTTTTGTTTTAATTATAACTAATTAATATCTTTAAAATAATACTTATTAATCATTTTAATGGCAAAATAACTTTTTTCTGTATTTTTGGTATGTTATCGTGAGTACATGTTGTATACCTTATTTAAAAGCAGGGGTCAAAGTTTCCCCATTGGAAATGTATAGAGGTCTGTTACCCTACAATACCCTTCAAGGCAATATTTTTTTTTGGGGGGGGGGGGGGGAATAAGCTACATTAGAAGTTTCATAAATACTACCTTTTCCTTTTTTTTTCACTTCACGCTAAAGTATAGGCACTAAATAAGTTTTCTTCCTATCTAATAATTTAAACCATTTGGAATGTTTCACACGATATATTTTTCATAATGCACATTTTGAATTTATACGGTGTTTTTTTATGTTAAATATTAATTTAGCAAGTTACACTACTGAAATAAATAATAACTAGGATGGTTAATTAATAATTTTCCAATAATAACTTTTATGTAGATGATTTTGGCCTGTTTGTTGAATTTTTTTTTAACTTTTTAGGTATCGTCGAAATCTCGAAAATGTTTTCTAACTCAAATCTTGCTGCGGAAGAACGGCTACTATTTTCAAACTTTTTCAAATCTTATTATAGTGATAGTGATTGGAACTCAACATAAATGTATTGTTTTATTAAATGTAAAATCATGCTAAAATAAAAAAAAACTATCATGAAAAATTTTCAAGTTACCTTTTTGTACTAAAATATTTTTAATTTAATTTTATTCAAATATATTTTACTTTTTAGTCATTTTGTTTATAGTTTACAAATAGATGAAACAATTATTATTGCAATTTTTTTACAATAGAGAAAAGAATTTAATTATAAAAACTTGTAACTTAAAAAATTATTACTGATAATAGTTACAATATGAGCAATTATTAGTTTGAATTACTTGAATGTATTTGTTTTATCGTCATCATACTACCATGCATAGTTTTATGTCTGTTTAGCCAATAATTTTTAATGTGGGATTAGTTTTGAAGTGTAAAAGTTTTGTTTTATATTGAATTCCAATGTAAAATATGTTTTGTCAAAAGCATGAAATCAATTAAATTTAAAATCATGTATTGTTTTTCAAATTTTTGTCTTTTTTTGTTGCAGTTTTGTGATGTATGTGCTACATGTTGTAATACATTTATTTACATAGTATAGTGTATGTTAGAAATAAAATGTATTTTGCAGAATGTTCTAGTTAAATCTGAATCTAAATATCAAAAATTCAAAAATCTTTTTTAAAAATAAAAGCAGAGATCAGTAAAACAAAAAACTTCATGCATTTTCTTAGATCTGAACTACTTAATTTTTTTTTTTGTATTTATTACCCAAATGAAATGCAATATGATACAACATATTCAAACAGATACATTAAATTCTAGTTAGTATAATATTTCAAGTAGAATAATATTTTAAACGGGAGAAAAGTGTTATGTTTTAGACAATAATATCACCAGTGAAATATAATTAGGTGTCAGTTTAATTATGCAAATACGGATTTTTTTATTGCTTTAACTTCTTATTGTAATATAATAGGCTTTTAATTTTCAAATTTTTTTCTTACACATAAGTTTCACATTTTCTCTTACACAAATATTTGTGATTGTAAACATTTTCATTACTTTTTATGGTCATTAAAACTAAATTACAAAAATATTGATAATCAATAAGAGGTCGAAACTTAAAGAAAATTACTTAAATTTAGCATTAAGGTTTTTTCTTTACAAGGACTAAATATTTCTTAGAAATAAATTATCATTCATAATATTCCGATTGAAAAGTAAGGTATATTTTATTTTAATTTATTACCATACATATTTATTTGCATTTATAGTATTAATATATAATATCAGTGCAGGTCAACTTAAATTTTTAATAAACTGATTTAAAAAAAAAAACTGTGATAAAATTAAAATACAAAACAGATTTTTTTACATTAAAATTATAAAAGAATTTATAAAAAGTATTGATATTTATATAAAATATTTATAAATATTTTAATCTGTAATAAAGTATAGTAAACAAATTGTAACCCTGATCCATTAAATTTAAAAGACATTTCTTAAAACATGACAATGTATAAATAGAACTGAAACAATCACGAAGTTTCTGAACTGTATAGTAAAGTTCCAAACAAATACTGTATAATAGCCGCAATTTATTATTATTCTATACTATTAAATATATCAACCTCTACAGTATTAATAAAACTGGAAAACTACTAGTATACGATTTTTCTCGGTAGCCCGATTAAAATATTTCGATTATGATTTAAAGGGTGCTTTCTTGGACTTCTAAGAAATCCCCGATTGAAGAAACAGTAGACAAAAAAAAGGTTTCTAAACTAATCTAAGGTTTTTTCAACTGATAAATATATCATAATTTTGAAACCTACCCAAACAATGTACACAATGTACAAAAGATTAATTTAAAATGTTTTTCATTTCGATATTTTGAATAAAAGTAATGGAAACAACTACTACTTGACAAGAACAAAATTAGCAAAACATAATCAACAATTTTCCTATCAATTTTATTGCTTCAGGGTTATTTTGGTTTCATTTCATTCTTAGGAACAACAACTAAACAATTTTTGTTACCAGCCAAAGAAACCTGCTTTGAGTAAGCACCATATTTAATCAGAAAAAAACAAGTTCCTCAGTTTATTAGAAACACATAAATTTAGGTATAGTTAGAGTAACTAAACGTATAAGTAAACAAACTAACACAATGCAAAGTTTTAATTTTAAACTGAAATTAAAAACTAAAAATGTAGTTATGCATTTTTTCTTCTATAAATCAAAAAATCTGCACAGTTTTTAACTCTAAAAATACTTTTTGGCAACAACCATTTAAACGGATGAAATATTCAATATAAAAGATGCCACCATTGCTAGATTTGTGATATAATTATATTAGAAATTAAATCACAAGGACAACAAAAAACAGGTTAAATAATGAATGTTGATATAAATATTATTTTTCCGTATCGTTTATACTGTCTTCCAGTATAAGAATCCATTTTGTAGTTTACTTTAAAAGTAATATTTTTTTTCAATACTATTTATTTTTCCATGATGTAATTAATGAGTGATTTCTGTTAAAGCTACAATTTCATAAATTTAAAAGAAACATAAACTGTTCAAAATAATGGAAAGAGCAGTGTTAAGAGGATAATAATGTATTGAACAGTTTAAAAATATTTTTCGAAACATGTTAATGGAATTTTCGTTACATCGTGTTGAATTGTATGTGGAAAATTATATAATGATGGTTCAAGTACTTTTTGACAACGACTTTTATTTTTAAGAATTTGGTTTTAGGAGTTCAGCTACTGTGGTTTGTAACAAATATTGTCTTACTCGACAGTTCATTAACGTAATACACTAATGAGGTGCTCAAATATCTAACGAAAATGATGTGACACAAGCGAAAGCCATCTTCATTATACAAATTAGAGTGTTTAAAAGTACAGCAACAAAGGTGGTTCGAATAATTTAAAACAAGAAAAATCATTTTTAAAAACATTTTTGTTATCCCAAATCATACATTTGAATATTTTTATGGGTCCTATTATATAAATTTACTTTTAATTGTTGTGTAAATTACATATATTTCATTGAAAAAATTCTTCAATACCATCAACGGTTAAAAACTAAAAAAGATAAAATAATACCGAATTATTCACTAAATTTGCAAAGGTAGAAGACAAAAACGCATTGTAAGTCGAGGTATATATGCTTTTCAGTAAAATAAGTTTATGGAATAATTGAATCACCTCATTGCCACAGTCCAAAACAAAATTAGAGGGATAAATTGTCTCATTCTAACAGTCAAGAACATTGAAGAGAAATTATCTCATTGTCAAGTCCAAGTCAACGCCGAAGAAGCATATCAGTCTTTTATGTCTGTTAATGTGACTATCTCCACGTAGCACTACAGTCAGAAACAAAATTCATTTGTATGAAAACATAATTACCATGTAAGGTTTCTAACTTTAAAGATAAAAAAAATTCTCAACCGTACATTGTTAGAGGGAAACTTTTTTGGGAATGTGTTTATTTAACGAATTTTTAAAGAAGTTCAAATGGCAGCATACAGTGCGTTCCAAAGTTATAGGACAACGGTTTTTTATTTTGCCAATGAAAAAATCAATACCACTTTAAAATAATTTTTAATCATAAAAATCATAAAATATAATATTACAAAATATGTCACGCATTCACAGACTTTGTGATAAAAATTAAAATTTTAATTTTACTGTCCCAAAAGTTTATCGACAACTCTTTTTTGTCCCTTTAACGTTCAAATTTTTGATCCGTTTGTCCTAATCACTTCAAAAACTCGATCAGGCATACTCAAAAAAAGATTTTGAAGAATTTCTGGCTTTAGATTAAACTAACTTCATTAAATTTGCAGCTTTAAATCCTGAAATGTTGCAAATTGACGCCCATTAGCATATGCGTCTCTAGCTAGTATTACCCGCACAGGTTCTCCATTGGGTTCAGGCCAGGACCTAAGGCTGCCCAGTCCATAACAGTTACTTGGTTGTGTCTAAACCACTTCATTGTAGAGGTTGACACGTGAATTGAGCAATTTTCTTGCTGATATTTCAATTTGTCCTCAGCTAGCAACTTTCCAAATGGAAGTAACTGTACTTCGAGCGTTTCCTGGTAATTCTCGGAACACCGACAACCTTTTAAAAAAGCAATATCGGTAGTTCAATTTTAAGAAAATGCTCTCCACACCATGAATGGAGAGCATTAACCCCCTCCTCGTTGTCTGCTGAAAAAAGTTCGTTGTATCTTGCGAATATCGTGCCAGTAATAAGCCCAACCATCGGGTCCATCTAAATTAAACTTCTTTTCATCGCTGAACAGAACACTCAACCATTCATCTGTATAACTCATATGATTTCGAGCCCACTGAACATGAGCGTCTTTAGGCCGTTTTGTAAACTTTGGCGTACGACGCATTTTGAGATAATCAAGAAATTTAATTGCCTGAAGCCGTCGATGCACCGTGGATTTTGATACTGAAACGGTAATTTCTCTTGAAGTTGACCGTACAGACAGGTTCTGTGTTGAAACTAATCTCAAAATCTCTTTGTCTTGCCTTTTGGTTGTTTTCTTTAGTCGCTCAGAACAGGATTTTGTTTCAAAATTGTCACCTTTTGACAGAATTCGGTAAATACCAACCCAGCTGCGTCCAATTTTTCTTGCTATGTCCACAACTTTCACTCCACGAGCTTTCAAACGATAGATTTTTAAAATTTCATTTTTCGAAAACTGCAAGTTGCGTGGCATTTTTGCAATCAGTCCAAAAAGGAACGACCGATTCGCTTATATCTCAGAAAACGATTTCGTCACAAGTACATGACCTTGGAATATGCAAATTTTGGTTATCAATACTTAAATCAGCTTTCAACACTTTTCGTCTATATATTTTTGGGACAGCATTTTTTCGTTTTTATTTTTTAAAATTAAATCTATGTCTGCCTAAAGTTGTTTGAGTGTTTTATTATAGGTATTACCTCAATAGATATTTGCATAATTTATTTCGTCTTTCTTACTCGTTTAGTTAGGTTTTAAATTAAAAAAAAACGTTGTCTATAAACTTTTGGGACGCACTGTACACTGTTAAAAGTTTTGTGCTTGGTTTCACCATGATATTGGTTCCTTTCACCATGATATTGGTTCCTAGTAGCTGCAACGGCTGTGTGGTGAAATGTTTCACCTTTTTTTCGCCGTTTGGTTGAACCATTTTTCTGGATTTGAAAACAAAAACCTGAGAAATGGTTCAACCAAGCACCGAAAAAAAGGTGAGACATTTCACCACACAGCCGTTGCAGCTACTAGGAACCAATATCATGGTGAAACCAAGCACAAAATTTTTAACAGTGTATTAGTTCGCTGCATATTTTTGTAAACTCCAATTTTATCTCAAAGGAAACTGCAAAAACTTTTTTAAGTGAAAACATGCTTTCTAAACTATTTCAGTTTAAGAAAAGCTTTTAAAGTCAAAAACGCTTTCAAAACCTATTCAGTTTAAAACTTTGTTTTTTTTCAGTGCAAACAATTCCATTAGGCTTTTTTAGACCACATAACGGTTTTCAAAGGTGTTTTTAGTTCAAATAACACTTTTAAAACTTTTTTATATGTATTTACTTTGATTATCTCAAAACTCTAGATTACAACAGTTGTATAATTTTTTTGCTGTGAAGTTATATTTATAATAATGTATTGTAATTATGTAAAAGTTATATTATTATAATAGATGTATGTTAGATGTTTTATAATTATTATGTAAACATTGTTACGAAATATCATTTTTAGTGCACAGTTTTGAGAAAGAATTTTCTTCATTACATTATTAAAGAAATATTTATTGTGAAAATTATTTCTATTGTTATAATTTTTACATTTTAAAAGAGTTTTGTTTACTTTATAGTTTCTGTTTAAAATATATTATTTTAGTTTAGCGGCCAATAGATAAATTGTTGATTTTGTGAAAAAGGCGTCAATGAAAGAACAATCAAAGTAATAATTAGCTTCCACACTACGTTTATAACGTAAAAATTGGAAGGTATTATAATCGTTCAGTCCGTCCGTCACCCACTTTTATAATCCAGACTACAAATACTACGGACAAGTGTGATGCGTCAAAAAATTCAGAGCATCAAAATTAGAATGCATTAAAAATTTCAGAAAAGAATTCGAATTCGAAGTACTTCAATTATTTAAAAAACTGCAAAATTTAATGCTCATTTAAAAAGCATGCGAATAAAAAATAAAATAAAAATCATAAGACAAATAATAATAAATAAAAATCATAAAATAACAAATAATAAATAAAAATCACAAGCTCATAAAAAGCATACGAAGCCATTTTTATTAGAATTAAATCATCATTGCCATTCGCAACAATCGCTCGAGAAACTAATTCTTTTAAACAATAAATTAAAATAAATTTATTTTTGCGCCATAACTCGGTTTAAAATGACGTAAAATATATTTCACAAAGAGATTCTTTGATTGTATATTGATATGAAATGTTTTCCTTCTATTTAAAAGCGAGGAATATTACATATTTATTCTTTGAAACATAAATTATTTTGGCAAACGATAACAAATAATTATTGAATTTTCGAAAGAAAATAAATGAAGCCAGCCAAATTTAGCATGTAAATTTTTAATATAGAATTAATGCTGTGTTTGCCGCGTTTTTGCCTGTTAAGCACAAATGTTGTGTGGAAGCGGGTTAAGTGACAGATTCTGTTATAAACCTACTTGTTTCTTTTAAAAAACTGCTTTAGACAGAATTAAATTATCTATAAGTATGTATTAGCCCTGAGACTGAACCTTCCTCTTAAAATAAATCCCACACAAAAATTTGAAAGAAAATCAATAACTAAAATTCCTTTCCTGTTTCCAATGATACGTAATAAAATTATTAAATTTTCACTTCATCAGGCAAAAATATTCAAAAAATAACTAAGTTTTGGCTAGCTTCTAATAAAGCATTTCAGATTTGTTCCTTATGTTCAATTATGTTACTTAATTTACTTTTACTTTACTCTTAATAAATTACTTAAATATACATAAATATAGGTAAGCAAATTCAATAAAAATACATTTCTACCAAATTTAAGTATGAAGAAATTAAATAATGAGGACAAGGCAGCTATAAAAAGAACCCTTTATTTTATTGCAAAATATAAGAGAAGATTATGCGTAACATTCGATTTCAATATGGCATATAACATCAAAAAACAATTTCAAATCCAATTCAGAAGTTTTCTTTACGGTCAACCGACAGTTTCTACGAAGTGTTTGATCTTCAGGCTTTAACAAGCAGGAACTAGTACGTCGAAGGTTGGTGCTAAGGTTGGTTTAATTAACAGCTTCCCAGACCTTGTATTTTGGTAAACAATCACTCAAAGTCTGTATTTTGTGAAGTACACCTCATGAATGCAGTTTACAGTCTTTGGGTGGAAATCTTGGCGCACTAGTCAATCAGGGTATTTATTCTCCTGCCTTGTCAATCTAGGACATGGAGTTGGCACCGAAGTCTTAGCAGTCAGTAGTCATTTATTATCCTGTCTTGTCACTCTAGGACATGGATTTGGCACTGTAGCAGTCAGTAAGTAATAGCAGTTAGTAATAGCAGTCGGTCAGCATTTATTCTCCTGTCTTGTCACTCTTGGAGATAGAGCTGTCACCATAGTAATAGCAGATAGTCAGCATTTATTCACTTGTCGTGTCATTCTGAGACATGTGGAGTTAGCACCGGTAGTTTTAGCAGTCAGTCATATTTTATTCTCCTGTCTTGTCACTCTTGGACATAGAGCTGGCACCATAGTAATAGCAGACAGTCAGCATTTATTCACTTGTCGTGTCATTCTGAGACATGTGGATTTAGCACCGGTAGTCTTAGCAGTCAGTCATATTTTATTATCCTGTCTTGTCACTCTAGGACATGGAGTTGTTTTTGAACAAAATTAAAATCCATTCTCGTTTCAGTCAAAGTCCGATTTCAACAATAATTTAATAATCCGTGTTTCTGAGTCAAACTCAAAGCCGGTTCAGTCGTATTTCGATTTGTCTAAATGTGTCCTGCCAGTTGGTGTTCTTTCTGGCTTTCCCACAACCTTTCAGAGATGGTGTTCAGAAGGGTTGGTGGACGAGGGTTTCTACAAGGCCCTCTAATGCCTCGAAGGAGATGTCAGGATCTAGGATGGTGTGTAGACCTTCAATATCATCTTCCCCTAGAAATATGGGAGCATATTCGAAACCCTAGCTAGCTGGAATGCAGCAAAATCTGCAAAAGAGGAATAATAAAATTATATATTGTTATTGATAATACACGATAAGATAAAAGGAAATATTTTTCTCTTACAATAAAAATTTAACAATAAAAAGTATAATAAAGGATAGATATTTCAGAAGAGTTATAGTATACACTTTTTAGGGCTATTGGTTTTAGATTGTGCGTTTTGTAAGGTTAAAAACTATTAAAGATAGTAAAGGTTTGTCAAATATAAATGTTTTAGCTATTTGGAAAAATATATCAATTTCTCAATGTGCCAAACAATGTAATTAAGAACTTACCGATTTTTTGAATGTATCTCGTTTTGTTAATTATGCATTGCTAATTCAAGATGTATTTAAACATTGTTATAACCAAGTTGCTTTGTTCTATCATTATTAATTACTAGCAAATAAACACCCGTACTTCGCACGGACTAAAAAAAGTTTTAATTGATCCAAGTATTTGGTAAGAATTTGTCGAGAAAAGAGATATAGCTACAAACACACTTATTATACAGCTCTAGCACGACGACCTTCGAACAATCAACCAACATTATATATTTTTTTAAAAAATGGCACATTTGGCGCGTTTAGGTCAGAATTTGGCAAGTTCGGCAACGTATTTGGCGAAATAATGAAAACGTTAAACCCTAATATGCAGCTCTAGTACGTTAGGCTTTGAACATCCATCATAGCTATAATTCAGGGAAATAGCTTAAATATGCATATTTGCAAACAACAGAACCATCCACGAAAAAATCCTTACCTAAACCCACAATAAAATCCTAGAATGGAGATTAAACGGAATTACGTCACTTGAAACATGTCAATTATTTTTCAAATAATGAATTTAGTTTTTGAAGGTATTGGCAAGAGAATAAAATAAACATTTTTAATTTTAATTATTTTCCTAAAAGTTTTATTTAATTTCTTCTGCCAAATGGCATCACAAAAGGAAAAAAAATGATCGGATTTGAGCAAAAGTGGTGTATTTTTTTCAGAATATTCGAATTTTCTCTAAAAATAGAACATTTTGAGCTCTGAAAGTACAAAATCTGTAACTTAAGTATGAACTACACATTTGTGCCAAGTTACGAGTCAAACAAAAGCCTAGTTCATGAGTCTATAAGAGTCATACACATACACACAAAACTTCATTTTTATTATTATAGATAAAATAATGTAATAATGTATTTATAATCTAATAACAGAAAACCAAAATAATATCATGAAGTGCCGAAAGAATAAAAGCAATTAGTAATAAATTTAAAATTTATAAAAGAATGTTATTAATCATATAAAAATATTAATTTAAAAAACATGTAAATTTATTTAAATTTTATAAATTAAAGTGACCAATTATTGAAGTTCAGTAATTTTATAGTATAATAGCTTTAGCAAAGGTAACGAGTTTCAAAACACAGTAAACAGGAACCGCCATTTATTACAATCAAAACAAGAACGTTACACGTTGTCAACGCAATATAAGAAAAAGTAGGAAAAGTACAAATAAGTATTGGGGATAAATGTCATACGTCACAGTTTGCATAAGCAACTTTATTTACTCTCGAAACGGCGCGCGGAACCAATGTATACCATACAATGAACAATGGATAAAGAAACTTACATATGCTTGCAAATCATGGTCCGACTTTTTTCCAATACATAATAATTTTTTAAGATGGAAAAATTCTCAGATAAATATGTATATATGACCTTTATAAGTGACACTAGGTCTTCTGCTACGTTTTCACTTTTTATTCGTAAAATAAATTCAGAAGTTTTAAGAAGTTAAAGAGCACCTTCACAATCAGAAGATAAATTCGTTGTGAGCTTGTTAGTTTTAGTATTTCATTATATATTTAGAAAAAAATATTGTTTAAAATGTATCACTGCAACAGTGTACAAAACATTTAACCATAGAACTAAATTAATATTTGCTTGCCTTCTTATAAATACAGTTAAAAGCATTGTTCTAGGAAAAACTTAATTATTTGTTACAAATTTTATACTTTTAACAATGCAAAATAAGTTCAAATTTTAAGTAAAACTCAGTTTTATGAATTAAATAATTTTGTAAACTTTTGTATGCAAAATGCAATACACTAAATTCAATTATTAATTACAATTACATACATTTATAAACAAAGTCTCATGATTGTTTAAAAAATACATTTTCCTCTTTAAAGGCACTTTAACTAAGAACCATTCAAACCCATTGAATATAAATAAATTTTACGAATAAAATATTTTATTAAATTAAATTAACTAAAATAAAAAATATATTTAGACAGTACCTAACGGGCATAGAAATAAACAAGGAAATATTACAGCAATGTGCGTAGAATATTAAGATTGTATCTATTCATTGGGATACCACAGTTTTACGATATAATTGTTGAAATTAGAGCGATTTGGTTTGAGGATAACCTTTGGACAAAATGTTTTTTGAATCCTAGTTAAAAACTAAAGAAATTACACGTTAATCGAATATTTAAGCATTTAAATTCAACAGAGTCGCTTGGTTCGCAACGCCCTTTGAAAATTACCATGTAACACAAAAGGTCGAAGGTACGAACTTGCAAATATCTAAACCTTGAATTACAGAAAAAGCTTTTTTGAAATACACAATACTATCGCAAATTGGAAAATCGGACGAAGTTTTATTAAATATCTTAATTTAAAGTAATACATATATATAAGTAAGATTTTTTTAGGTTACCAATAACAATCATTAACAGCTCATTGAATGTAAGACCAAAAAAGGCACAATATTGACACTCATTTTCTAGGAGCAAAATTTTTTTTTTTTAAATTTACAGTTCATAGAATATAATAAGAGGTACATTTTTTACTTCGAAATATCACGATAGCTCCCTAACTAATAAAGTAAATTGAATGCATTTTATTTTAAATTGTTTTTGTCTAAAACTTTACTATAAAATGACTTTCTTAAACTTTACTAGTAAAATATGTACAGTAAAAAAACTTTTTTAGGTTTTTCCACAGTAACGTTCAACGATTACATTGAATTAAAAATATGTTGATAGTGCAGAGCGCATTTTTAGCCTACTTTTTTTAATTCGAAATCATTAAAAAAAATGAAAAAGTAAGTATTGACATGCTGACTGTGTCCGTCTGTTCGTCTGTCTGCCTGTCCGTACTCCCCTTCCAAAATCGGTTATATCCTTCGAATCGTAATTTTTTGTTGTTGGAAGGGTATGACCGCAGAAACCTTTCATACTTTTTGTCCGTCTGTCTGTACATCCGGACCGGACGGACAATCGGCCTTGTGTCTACTGTCTATCGGTGAATTCCCCATTGAATAAGCATTGAATTTTTAATTTCAAGTAATTTAATTTACTTTTGTCAAAACAACAGTGGCATGAGAAACTGTAATTATCTAGAAATAATATTTGAAGCAAAATGTTTGGAGTTTCATGTGCCAATTTCACGTATCATAGGAGATTCGTCTCTTTAGAATTCGCCGTATGTATCTGAAACTGGTTTCTTTTGTGAACATCCAAAAATGACTTTGTTGGATAAATTTGTTGATGTTGAGTTAGGGAAGGTCGGTTAATTTTTTTTCCGGATTAAAGAGGAACGGATAATCAAGGTTCTACTGTCTATCGAAATAAACTCTGATCTTTTAAGTTTTGGAAAAACAACCAAATCTAACTAACTTGTTTTGCGTAGTTGGAAAATAATTGAATATAAAACCCAAAATCATTTAAAATGAAAGTTTAAAATTTTTTAATGGAATTTATTCTTTTTAAAAAGCATACATAACAAGATATTATAGTAATATTAAATATGATAATTTAAAGTGTAGGTATTAATTGGATATTTTAAATAGATATTTCTAATTTCAATTATTTATAAAAAATATTTCTTAACCTTCCGAACGGCCAGGAATTGGGGAAATATGTATGGTTGTTTTCACTGCATAAATTTTAAATTTAATTTATTTCAAATAAAATATTTTTTAAAAAAAATAGAATCATATTTATTTTGAAAGATATCATCTTATACACATTTCCAGGCGAAAAAAGTACATTCTAGAAAAAAAAATGCAAATTATAAAATTTTAATATTTAAGATTATTGTGAGAAAGACTGATGCACAAAATACGGGAAAAGCAGGGTCTAACAATCGGGGGCACAATGACAATAGGTTTAATATATACTATAAATGCCCAGAGTTTTCATTAGTTTGAGCACTGTATTCAAACTTTCTCTGCAAATAGAACGTTCAAATTTATAGAAATTGTTTACGAACCCGATTACAAACGAATTTTATCTTGTGTGCCAAATTTCTTAGCGATTGGTAAAGAACTTCTAGAGACCATTCACAACTGATATATACACACTTACATTTTTATTTGAATATATTGTTAATTTGTGTTCAAACACGAAAAATAAAATATAAAGATATTTTCAAAAGCTTTAAATGCAGAGCGTATCGTTACTATAACAGTTTTAATTCAATAATAGTAAATAAATACTTTAATAAACTGTAAAATAAACGCGAACTTCTATTGTGTTTTACATCAGATATTCATCATAGCCTTATAGCTATTTTTCACTTAACTATTTTTAAAAAATTGCACCATAATTGAAATTAATGAACTATTTTGAGTTTTGTTACAAGAAATCGGTACGTTTTTTAACTTTAAAGTTTACTGAAACACGAATTTGATATTTGCTAATAAAAACTTTTTCTGAATATGCTTTATAGTTAAGTCCGATAACCGACTTTATCAAAAGTGTTGCAAATACAAAAATATGTTTTAAATTAAATAGTTGCGCTAAAATTAATAATAAAAAAAGCATTTCTCCGTGCTAAAAATATAAATTTCAATGTACTTTTTAAACTTTTTCTGGATTGTAGATGGCGCCACAACATTTTACTAATTTGAAAAACATAGTTTTATCTTCCGCACTACGTTTATAACGAAAAAAGTGGAAGGTATTATGATCGTTCCGTCCGTCTGTCCGTTCTTCCTTCCGTCACTCACTTTCATAGCCCAAACTACAAATGCTACGGACAAGTGTGATACATAAAAAAATTAAGCGCATCGAAATTAGAATACATTGAAAATTTCAGAAAAGAATTCAAATTCAAGGTACTTCAATTATTTAAAAAACTGTAAAATTTAATGCTCATTTAAAAAGCATAAGAAGCCTTTTTCATTAGAATTAAATCACCATTGCCATTCACAACAATCGCTCGAGAAACTTTAATTCTTTTAAACAATAAATTAAGATAAATTTATTTTTGCGCCATAAATCGGTTTAAAATGACGTCAAATATATTTCACAAAGAGATTCTTTGATTGTGTGTTGATATGAAATGTTTTCTTTTCATTTAAAAGCAATGAATATTACATATTTATTCTTTGAAATATAAATTATTTTAGCAAACGATAACAAATAATTATTGAATTTTCGAAAGAAAATAAATGAAACCAGCCAAATTTATTGTTTAAATGTTTAATATGGAATTAATGCTGCGTTTGGATCGTTTTTTCCTGTTAAACACAAATGTTGTGTGGAAGCGGGGTAAGTGACAGATTCTGTTACAAACCTACCTGTTATTATTATGCTTTAGTGCTTGCACACAAATTAGTAAATTTCCTTATTTTATGAAAAGAATTCTGAACTAGAATTATTACATATTGAATACTACCTATATTTATTTTTTTAAATTTATTTTTGAACTTTTTGAAATTTGATTTGCTTACACACAAATTAGTAATTTTTCTTATTTTATGAAAAGAATTTGGAACTAGAATTAGTACTTAATGAATACTACATTTGTTTTTTAGTTTATTTTTGTACTATTTGAAATTTTAAAAACATGTGGAATGCTGTTCCAGGTTTAATATTTTCATTGATGAGTAAATCAGTTTTTTTTATTAATTTGGTACTTTAAAAGTGTGCCATATTCAACAAGTAATCAAGAAATATTTGATTTTAGTATTTGATCGGAGAGTTTACCAAATTTTTTTCGGGCGATGAAATTTCGATTGCTGGCTATCGTTTTTTTTATCAATTTCTTTTTGATATTTGATTGGAATGACATCGGCAATATTGCTCGAGGAATGACCGCTCAAGGAGACATAGTCGATTAATTGTTAGGCATATAAGGGAAAAGATTATTGCACTTAAAAAAAATGTCACTTTTACGGAAATTTCCCATAATTTTTGACTTCTAAAAACCTCTTTCGCTTATCGCTCTATCTTATCTTCGCTTTTCTTAAGCTCTTTTACAGTTTAAATCCGTTTTTTCCTAAATAGGTTTTTAAGAACTCTAGTTTGACAATTTACTATCAACAACACTACTTTGGTTAACTTCATTCCGTAAGAGTCTTCATTCCGGTGGATTGGTTGATTGTTGGATTGGTGATCCGGTGGATTGGTATGCGTTTTCGCGTTTGACTCAATGTTTGCTGCTCGTAAGAAACGCTCCTGATATAAATCTGTTTCTCTGTTTTAAAAAGATACTAATATTTAACGAAAAAAAAACGAATTTTAACTGAAATTACCGTATTTAATGAGGAAAGTTTCCGTATTTTTTACCGTTTTTTCTGAAAATGTTACCAGTTATTTTTTTATTTAAATAGTTAAAATCTATAACTAATTAAATAAAATAGAACTACTGTGACAAAAATTCTAAACGCCACTTATTATTTAAAAATATGTTGTTCATAATGTGTCTTTGTTGATTTAAAAAGTTATTATATATATCAGTAATTTATGTATGGAGATTTAGTTGAGTATTTTGCTTATTTCTGAATTCGCTTGGAAGTGTTTAATCAATAATTTAGCAAAACAAT
This sequence comes from Oedothorax gibbosus, assembly GCA_019343175.1. Lineage (NCBI taxonomy): Eukaryota > Metazoa > Arthropoda > Arachnida > Araneae > Linyphiidae > Oedothorax > Oedothorax gibbosus. Next base: position 33,221,040 of record CM033279.1, on the reverse strand, counting down.
ATGTGAACTAAATAAAGTTAATCTTTTTAGCTTTCTAAGCTTTCTAGCTCTAGCTTTTTTCTAGCTCTAGCTTTTATTTATGGTGATTTAGTTGAGTATTTTGTTTATTTCTGAATTCGCTTGGAAGTGTTTAATCAATAATTTAGCAAAACAATATGTGAACTAAATAAACGTAATCTTTTTAGCTTTCTAAATTTTATTTCTTTTTACCTTTGAAAACGCTTCGCATTTTAAATCCATCATATAAATCAAACTAAATCATTGATGTGTAAATTAAACTATGAAATAAACATAAATAAATTGTTAAACTTATTGGTATGTGGTTTTGTAGCTATGATATGCGTATCATGTAATAAGTACATATTCTAGTTGGAAAAAAATTTAAATGCGAAAACCTCTGTCAACACAAAACACCATAACTATTATATTTATTAATAGAACGAAAATAAGTTTAACTTTGAAATGTTTTTCAAAAAATGTATCATTCTGCGATATTTAATTGGTGCTTTTATGTTGCATCAATAATAAAGATTTTTTTCTATTTCTACAAAGTTATCTACATTTAACATTAAAATATATATTAAACATTTAACTGTGACGTTACATTCATTTGATTCCCTGCTATTGAAATTCTAAAATTATTAGTTATAAATATTAGTTGAATCAATTTTTTCAGAAGTCCACGAACCATAGTTTTAAAGAAATTGGAAAAAAAAACTTCTAACAGCAACCTTAAATTGAAATTTCCGAATAAAAAATTTGACAACAATCTTTTGAGCGGGATGCTTTATTACAACTTGAAAGAGTAAAAGAAAAGCGTTATTTAATATTAAAAATTAATTTTGAAGCTGCTGGACTGAAACAACAAGAATTATTTGTGTTTTAAGTACAAAGAAAAATTTCTAACCATCCGATCTTAAAAATGCTTTTTGTTAGAAAGGTATGATATCAGAGACCTATATTTCTAATTTTTTTTAGATGTCTTTGCGCTCTCCTGTCCTTTCGCCCATCTGTTATATGACATTCTGTTTTAATTTCAGTTCTAACAGTATGGTTTTTTCAGAGTCAGCCACATGCTATTGCATCGCTTGGCGCCCTTGGCGGTCGCCAAGTTTTGTTGCATTTGTGGCATTTGATGTCGTAGTCAGGACACAGCCTTAGAAAGGTATTGCATCAGATACCTATATTTTATAGTTTGTTTGTCTTTTCATACTTCAAGAACTTAGTGAGTGTTAAATAATTTTACTTTTTTTCCCAACGGGGCGGCTTTTTATTGGCGGCTTAGTCTTTTGCAGACACGGTATATATTCCCCAGAACTGAGAGCCATTTTTTGTGGCACCATCTTGCTACAATGAATATGAGCTCTCTGCGGATGTTACAGCAAGCCGAGGTTTAATTTTGACGAGAGAACCCAAGCCAAATGGGTACTCAAAGGATCTTTTACGCGCCACATAATCATATGCCATGCATGCCGACCATTTTCCCATCCATAAAATCTGACAGCACAGCCAGGGATCGAACCCTCAAACTTGGGCTTATGAGGCAGACACGTTATACCTCTCAGCAACTGAGCCCCGGTATTTAACAATAAATGGGAAATGAGCTATTCGAGTTCTTTCATAATATTAATTTTTCTGTGGTATAATTTTCTTTTCGGTAGTAATATTCTATATTTTTTAAAACAAAAAATCATCGTCGAGCAATACAATACGATAAAATTACTTAATTTAAAAAAAAGAAGAAAAAAAGAAAACATAATGTTTACAACCGTAACTGAAACGATACTAGAACGATCTTTTGTCTTTTTCCAATCATGGAATTTTAAATTATATACCAGATCAAGTTAAAACGTTCTCGGCAAAAATCCAACTACCATCTTTAGAACAAACGTAGCTTATCTTTATTTCATTTCTATTTGTGTAACATTACACCAAATTGAAAATCTGAAGTCAAAGAATTGAAATAAATTTCTAGAATTATTGTAGTAATACCAGGTAAAAAAATTCCTGAACCACATCATGATGACTATCCCTTTTAAGGGGACTCAGTGACTCAGTACCACAAAAATAGCAAAATTTGTTATTTTTTTTTATCGGCTGAAATTGATTTTGGAAATCTTCTAAACTTGTTTGCAAATTTTCAATGTGTAACTGCTTTTTTTAAGAAGTTATTTGTATTTTTATGTGGGATTGGTAGTACTGAAAACATACGGAAATTCAAACTTTAAATGCATTTTTCTCAGTGTTCAGTTTTCCTAGATGCTAAGTTTTTCAAAACGCTAAAACTTTTTTAATTATTTATTCAGTAATTCACTTTTTTGTGAGTAGTTTAAATTATATGTGTTTATTAAAAACTAGCTTTCCAATTAATTTTTTGAGTTATAATTATGTTTTAAAAAATTTTTTAAAGTGAGAACATCGTAATTTTTAATAACTTTTCAGGGCTTTTTCAAACAATTATTTTATACAAAAAAAATTACAGGTGATGCATCAAATTTAGAAGCTAGTTTTTATGTATCATAGTTTAAAGTATCTAGGGAAAAAATTTGGTGTTAAAATATTGGTATTTAAAAAAGTTTTAGCATTTTTAAAAATGTAATTGTTTAAGAAAAAAATTAAATAAAAAAAACTTCAAATATTCGAAGTTTTTTAAATACATTGTTTTTATGTGTTAATTCACATAATAAACCAATAAAATTTTAATCAAAAAGCTATAAATAAAAAAAGTTGATGTAGTACTGAGTCCCCTTAAATTTATTATTCATTTTTTAAACAGTCGATGTGTATTTGTCTCAAAATATAATAAACTCACAAAGGTTTATTTTTATTGTTATAGCTAGTGCATTAAACAAACTTGTTAAATTGGGAACCAAACGAGTATACTATTAATAAAATTCTAATATTTTCACAGGAAACTGAACGTGAAAACCTTTGCCTTAAATACGATACAAAATAAATTAAAAAAGATAATTTTCATACTCTCCACACTAACCAGTTATTAGTTTTATGTGTGAGCTTAAATATGTTACATTTTAAATAATAGTGCAAGATTTTATAATTTATGATCTATTTGATGGCTTTTATGTTCTGTATATGGATTTTTAGATTCTGTACAGGTCCTTGACAACTATGGACTCCTTAATTTTGAGTCGCTGTCGAGTTACGAGGTACCCTCGAAAAAAATCTGTTGATTTTACAGGAAAAAACCATATGTTTGCAGAAAAATACTGTTATTTTCTGATAACAGATTTTTCTATTAAAGGTAGCTGTTTTAAGTACAAAAAAAAACAGTTTTGTCTGTTTTAAATAAGTATAAAGTACTAGACTGCAACCTAACAAGCTTTTCAACTGTTTGTTGCAGACTCCGCTTGCCGGATCAGCTGAATCGGGAGAGCGTTGAACGAATGATCTAAAGGTCCATGGTTCGAGCCCAGGTTGGATGGTTTATTAATCCTCGGTAGTACTGTAATCAGTATAGCTGGAGTAACCAAGGAGTAGTAACAGTTTGGTTTTTCATTACACTTCGTCTGTTAAAAAATCAGTTTTTGCGTTAAAGTTACAAATAGTTCATATAAATAAAAATATATTCTCTGTACATTTTACGGTATTTTTCTGGCACTCCAACCGATAGTTTTTTTTCTGAAAAATCAAAACAGACTTTTTTTACAGAGTAGATCCTTAAGCCGGCAGCACCCAAAGCATCAATTTAGGCAACGTAACGAAACTATAACGACTTTAGATGCCATATATATTTTGCGTGTAACAGGCCAATATGCACGAGTAAGACTTACATCCTGGCGTCTGTGTGAGTCTGGCGTACATCGAAACGCTGACACATAGCGGCCTGTCGTATGTTCGCCTATTTTTAGCTTCCACACTACGTTCACAACGTAAAAAGTGGAAGGTTTTATAATTGTTCAGTCCGTCTTTCTGTCTGTCTGTCACCCACTTTCATAGCCCGGACTACAAATGCTACGGACAAGTGTGATACGTCAAAAAATTCTGCGCATCAAAATTAGAATACATTGAAAATTTCAGAAAAGAATTCGAATTCGAAGTACTTCAATTATTTAAAAAACTGCAAAATTTAATGCTCATTTAAAAAGCATATAGGAAGCCATTTTTATTAGAATTAAATCACCATTGCCATTCGCAACAATCGCTCGACAAACTTTAATTCTTTTAGACAATAGATTAAAATAAATTTATTTTTGAGACATCGATCAGTTTGAAATGACGTCAAATATATTTCACCACGAGATTCTTTGTTTGTTGATATGAAATTTTTCCATTCTATTCAAAAGCGAGGAATATTACATATTTATTCTTTGAAATATAAATTAATTCTTGCAAACGATAAGTAATAATCATTGAATTTTCGAAATAAAAATAAATGAAACTAGCCAAATTTAGCACGTGAGTGTTTAATATAGAATTAATGCTGTGTTTGGCGCCTTTTTACCTTTTAAACACAACTGTTGTAGGAAGCGGGTTAAGTGACAGATTCTGTTACAAGCCTACTTGTTTTTATTTATTTAAACAAGTGGGTTTATAAACGTGACGTTTCTGCCTGACCACGTAAAAAGAACTCAAATAACAGACTTATTGGCTTGAAGCCATCGTTAGGCACTCAATTTCATTAAAACTATAAATAAAATGTAAAAATACTAATTTTATTTCACGACATGAAATAATCAAATTCATTGTTATTCATACACTGTTGTCACCCGCCCACGGACAGTGGTGATCCATTTAACCGTTGTATGCAATTATTAGCAAAATCTATTTTTAAATTACAAAGAACTATTTAATTAAATTTAAATGCAATTCCCAATTATTATTTTCATTCATAACTTAAATTTTGTAAATAAAAATAAACCACGTATTTTATATTTAATTTTTGATTTTGTATTATAAAAATTACTAACATATATATCCCAAACAAAGTTGATTCTAAACGCAAAATGAAAATAATCCAAGTCGTTATTTTTTACTACTTTCAATTCTATATTGTTTGAATTTTGAATGAATTCCCCAGAATTGAATCGAAAAATGTAATGGATTTTCAAAATTTTTTCCTTTTAAAAAAACATATTTCCGCATCTTTATACTTTTCAAACAAAAGTTAATTATTGATCTGAGAAAAAATGTCATGATTAGTACTTTTTGGTTCTTGATTACAATATAGGTTTTATTAAAAAATAATTGCTCCAAATCGCGGAACAATTTTCAATTTAAAAATGTTTCGAATCATTTTGAAGACGTAAAACTATTTCATCGAATCTTGTTGTGAAAACGTTTGCCTATTTAAAAGCGAGAATTTAACGATATTTTTCTGCACTAAAATAAAAAATTCTTTAAACGTAATAAAATTTTTGGTTTGAAAAATAATGCTTTAAAATTTGCAAAATAGAAACATAGAAAAGTAGTTTTGCGTTTTTTATTAAAACTTAATAGTTGAAAGAATAAATTCTTTACACTATTTTATTTTTTATTTAATTTTTGCCTAAATTAAACAAATCATAACTAGCATGACTTGGCATTTTGAACCTCATACTCTTATTAAAACGCGAATCTTATTTCAAGCAAAAATAGTTTAAATATTGTTGTTTCACTTACCGAACCACATTTTACTATCACCGCTATTTTCGTTGAGAAATCTTTTTATTAAAAACATGGTTATAAATTTACATGATTGCAGAAATTATAACAAACTCAATTTTTTAAATTAAAAAAAAATCCACAGATCTTGAATTAATTATTTGTCTTTTTATTAAAAATTACCAAAATGACATTCCCAACATAGTTTATTTTCTCAAAACAATTGACAAAATCCACGTTATTTTTTGAGTACTTCATTCTTAAAAACATGGTTCTAAATTGTGACTGAGAATGCTGAAACAAACTTGAGATCAACTCAACTTTTTTTTCCCATTAAAAAAAAATTACCTTTTTACACATCTTAAAGTAATTATTGATTAAAAAATGTCAGTTCTGTACTTTTTGGTCGTTTACTATATAGTTTCTGATTAAAAAAAAGTTGCGCCAGACGCGGGACCATATTTCAATCTTAAAAAGTACGAATATTTTACGGAGAAAACGTATTCATTCGAATTTCTGCAAAACGTTTGCCAGTTTAAAACCCAGAATTTAACGGGATATTTTTGCAGTGCACTAAAACTAAAAAAAATCTTTAGACCTTAAAAACTTTTTGGGGTTTGAATATAATGCTTTTAAAATTTGACAACAATACGAACGATACTGAAAAAGTAGTTTTTTTTATTAATATATGCTTAATAGTTAAAAATAATTTATTATTTTTTTTATTTTTTTATTTAATTTTTCCTAAAATTTATATATCTATATATAGCATGTAACTTGGCATTTTGAAGCTCGAAACGATGGTTAGTTAAACGCGTCCTTATTGTTAAGAAGTGTTAAACTATTTTATTCATTCTGAAACACATTTTACAAACACCCCTTTTTCGTTGAGTAATTCTTACTTAAAAACATGGTTCATAAATTTCATGAGTAAATGCGAGATAATAGAACAAACTCAATTTTTTCAAAATTAAAAAAAAATCCTTTTAACACATCTTAAAGTAATTATCTTGTACTTTTTATATAAAAAAATATTACACCAAAATAACATTCACGTTTGTCAACTATTTTATTCATTCTGAAACACATTTTACAAACACCCCTTTTTCGTTGAGTAATTCTTACTTAAAAACATGGTTCATAAATTTCATGAGTAAATGCGAGATAATAGAACAAACTCAATTTTTTTTTCAAAATTAAAAAAAAAATCCTTTTAACACATCTTAAAGTAATTATCTTGTACTTTTTATATAAAAAAATATTACACCAAAATAACATTCACGTTTGTCAACTATTTTATTCATTCTGAAACACATTTTACAAACACCCCTTTTTCGTTGAGTAATTCTTACTTAAAAACATGGTTCATAAATTTCATGAGTAAATGCGAGATAATAGAACAAACTCAATTTTTTTTTCAAAATTAAAAAAAAAATCCTTTTAACACATCTTAAAGTAATTATCTTGTACTTTTTATTAAAAAAATATTTCACCAAAAAACATTCCCGTTTGTTTCAAAAACAACGCTTTTAAAACAAAATTATTCACAAAACACATCTTAAATACACATCTAAGACAAAACTTTCCAAAACTTCAAATCTGTAAATATAGAAACTTTCCTTGCATAATTCATGAAAGGAGACCATATTTGGTCTAGCTAATAACTTTATTTCTTTTCACTCTAAAAATGCAAATTATCGTTAACGCTTTTCTATATTAATAAATACATAATCAAATTTGCTAGAGGACTTTGTGTTACAATAATTTACTGTAGAAACTTTTCTATGCAGGTAGAATTAGATTAGTACACTTCTGTTCTAATTTTCAATGCATTCTCTCCTAAATTGCCATTGTCACTTATCAGAATTAAGAAGGTACTTTTGAATTTAATTTTACGGTATTCCTGTGCTTAGGTATATAATTATATGCTCTTCAATTGTAAAAGAGTGTTTAAGTAGAAAATTATGTTTGATTACTGAAAATATTTAAACGAATATTTTTTAACAATTAGTTATGATGTACGTATTAAAATTTAGTAATATTTAGTTTTATTTACTAATTATGTGATAAATTGTTTTGATTGTTCTCACAACATTTCATAAATATATTTCTGAAAGCATTAATTTCTAAATGACATATTAATTTTTTAATTAATTTTTAAGTTTATTGGCTATTGTAATTTTAAGAATATTATTCGGCTTTGTTCTTTGACTGTATAAGCCTATGTGTTTATGAAGAATAATAACTAATTTTTGCTATAACTGGCGGTTTCGAATGTCTGTTTTACATTACTTAGAGTTTATATAACCATAAAATATAATAAAAAAATATATTTAAATATTAAGAGTAAAAAGAATCCATTAACTTAAAAAATAGATTGTTCCTCGCTTTCTTATTGTAAGTAATTGTGTGTGTAATTTTTAACAAAATGTTCACTTATTACCTATTTTTAGCTATTAAAATATATTAATACTATTAATTTACTAAGCAAGAGGTAGGAAAATTTATTCTGGTAAGAAATATTAAATTATTTATGCTAAAATTTATTTAAATTAGTGTGAAAGTTTAGTAAATAATCGGAATTAATTATTTATTTCCTTCTCTATGCCCATACAAAAATGACAAAACTTATTTCTTTAACTTTGCCAAACTTTTTTTTAATAAGAAATGGAGTTTACGAGAAAAAAAAAGGATTTATGAAAACGATAAAATTTCATGAAATGTGTGTTTCAACAGTGTAGCTGTAGATCTTCTTCCAAAATACCAAACTTAAACCACTATTTTCCCCAAAAAGACCTCCACGTGTGTGAGTGAAAGGGACCAGCTTACCACTAATTGCGTTTGCATCACTACCAAAGACTTAAAAAGGATTATGTAGGAAGTTTCATACACTTCTTACGAAAGAAAATGACTTTCCGCTGAAAATAAGTGTCCTTTACACAGTGTCGTAGGAGGCGCCCTGCAAATATTGCGACGTTGATATTAATTTTTAGTGCCCCTCCCTTCTGCAAACAGCTTGTAATTACCTTTCGCCTGCCGAAGTGTTATGATGTTTCGGCTAACAGTGACAGGGGATCACTTGGAAAATTGCCGTTTTAAGATACAAGGTTGATTGCTTGGTTAATATGGGTCATTCTTAAAATAAGTATTGGAAATATTTTAATCAAACTTTAATAATTTACATGTTTTTCACAAACGAATATTTTGCAGCCGTAAAAGTAAGAAATTAATGTAAATTATATATTTAACTGACTGGACTGATCACACCAATGAAATCTTAAAGTTAATCTCAATTCAATTGCCGTTTAAAGATACGGAGGTAGGATTGATTGCCAAGTTTTATATCGTTCCTTAAAATGAGGACTTTTAATCACATTTTGATTTCATTTTGCAATTTAACTTGTTGTTCACTCAAAAAATATTGTTTTGGTATCTGTTGCTGGCTCTTTCAAGTCAGAAGATCAAAATCAATGAAAACATTGTTTACACCACGGTCGAATCACAAAGTGCACGTTAGTTATTGTTTTACACTTTGCACGTGTCTTATACAGAATAACCCTTGATACTGTACATTAAGGGGTAGAATAATTTTTTTAATGTATTTGAATTTTCTAAACAAATAAAGAGATAAGAATGACATTATTATCATACGCTGATGGATATAAGCACAAATGGAAGATTTAAATGCACCAAATAAATATTTATGATCAAACTTTTGTAAGTAGCATCTTATAAAATGTATGTAAACAAACTAAACTGATAAATTGTCACGTCGCGAATGTTTAATACACACTTAATTAAATGCACATTTATCATTATAAAGTTTCAAGGTATAGCAAAAAAAAAACTAACAGGTATTAAATATTTTTTTAAACAACTCGTAGTTTAATATTGTAAATTGGTAATATAGATGAAACATAACATTCTATAATCCATAGTTTATCTATTGTAAAAAATTTAATGTACTTCCATGATATATATTTTTTTAGAGTTTAAAATATTGTGCATCACAAAATCCTTTCAAAATGTCTGTGACCTGACACACTCACGTAGACTATCATCTTACTTGTACATAACATTACGATCCTTTAGGGAAATCACACAAAGCTCTGACTCAGTTTGAAATGTTGTAGCTGTCATGTCGCTTTGAGGTGTATATTTGAGACTAAGGAAACGTTTCAATAAGAAACAGTGGCTTAAAGCTTTCTTGGGATAGGTTGGCGCATAGGAGATAGGTTGGCGCATTTGAATTCAAACTAGAATTTCAAAATACAAAAATGGTAATAGGGACACGTTTCAAAATAGTCTCAAAGCCCCTTGATGAAATGGTAAAATGAGGTAGTTTGACAGTTAATAGAAATATTTGAATACTTCTTGGAAAAATTACTGTATGTTATAGATATGTGTAGTATTATTGCATTATTTTACAGGTATACCACATAAATTCTTCAGTTAATATAATGACTGTTTATTTAATGTTATTTAATGAAGACCTTGTCCCATTTGCCCCCACTCTCCCCTTGTGTAAGAAGAAGCATGCACGGAAATTCTCCAGGTCATGACTCATTTTTACATTCTGCAATTCATGTGTTAATCATGTTCCCAGAAGCAATCATTATGTCTATAGTACATTTCAGCATTTTATTAAATGACTGGAATAAAGTTTCATGATAACAATGTTAATATATTTATTTCATATTATGTATAACAAAGTTTCATACGAATAGTTATTTGATTTAGAATACGATTTAAGCCGAAAAGTAAAATTCAAATACGTTATAAATAAACTTATAGCAAGTCAACTGATAAATATTATAACTGTTAGGTTTAGATTCGTATAAATTTCGTGGAAAGCATACTATTAGTATAACGAATTCACAAAATCTCTGTTAAACTAAGTACTAACAAGTTAATAAATTTGTTTAAAGGAATTTTGAAACCCAATTATTTGATATTGAGTATTAAAATGTATCAAAATTCGTGCTCTGAATCTTTAAAAAAATAGAATCAGTTTATTGTTATTATAAAAATTTAAAAAAAGTATAATTTTAGAACCTTTGCACTGAACAAAAAAATTTCGATCTGGCAAAAAGTAAACAATTTTAGGAGAATATTATAACAATCTGCGTTCTTATTTCGTTTTCTTGAAATTCATATTATTATATTTTATCTTTTTAACGGATTATTTATTCCCTATAATTCAAACTTATTTTATCATAACCTTTATTTTAAAATTCTAACAAAACTTTATCCATATCAATTACTCAAAATTAAACTATTATTTAAATTTATATTTCATTTACAAACAAGGGCCTATTATTTTTACTTATTAGAAACTTTCGATATAATCGTTTCCTAGAAGACCTAAATCCTTGAATCATCTAACTCTTCCTTAAATCCGGAAACCATAGCAACCTTAGCCACCAAACCTGTGACGTCACTATGAACCAAACATACACTCGAACTTAAGGACCAATAAAAGTTGGGCTGTAGATTTGGAGGCGTTATCAAATGAATGGTCCGTTAACAGGTCCGGATTTTTTAAAGAACGCATAACGATTCAGTTCAGTTTCGATTTAAATTCCCACCGCAGAAGATATTATTATAAAAGTTCGATATAATATAAGATTAAAATGTTTCGGTTTTATTAACTGTTTTACATTTAAGTTGGTTTTTAAAGTTAAAAAAGATTTTTCGTTCTGTCAAGGTAAGTTTATTTTTGAAATTTTCTATAAATTATTTTTTTATGGTCGTCTTACTAGATGACTTAGATTTTTATTTTTTTAAATTGAAAAGTGCTAAAAAAAATTCGTGAAATTATTCTTACATCTGACTATTGTTTCAATTGCAATCTGAGTATGTTTATAATTTAGAAACTATATTAATGTTTATAGTTTTAATATAGTTATGTGATATAGTATATTTATATAGTTTCGTAATAGCATTTATAAAGTAGTAGATATGATAAAAAATTTAAATAGATTGTTTATTATGCAGTCGCTAATTTTACTACCAACTAGTTGTGAGAAGTTTAATTAGTTTAAACTTTCACAGTCCACACTTCATTTATAATGTAAATTAGAAACGACAATGTAAACGCTTTGTCCTTTAGTCTCCCACTTTCAAAGCCTAACTAGAAACGTACCAAACAAATGTTATACGTCAAATTAAACATTGTTCGTATTACAATTGAAAACAGTTATCAGCTTACATTGAATTAAATGCCTATATTTGACTGTGAAACTATTATAACAGGCTAAGATTAGCAGAGATTTTTCCCCAGTTTTCAAACGATCTGAAAACTTTAATATCATATACTTTTCTAGATCGTATACACATATTTGCTGACACTATCTTGACATTACATAAATAAAAAAAACCTATTAAATAAGTACAATGTGTCAATAATGCCAACATTAAAAAGGATATTATCGATCCATGCTAAATAAAAGTAGTATTCAATTGAGAAAAAAACGCTCTTTTACTTTACAATATTTTGCATAGAAAATGCTAACACTTACAGTAATAACTAGCGTACCGACTTTTCATACATCTAATGCCAAGGTAACATTTAGATAATTTTCTCTTAAAAAATTTCGTTAATAATTTAAGTTGTGCAGCAAAATTTTCAATCTGTTCAGTACTTTACTTAAGGGGACCGGGAAACCAACGTCGCTTCAAAATATGAAATTTTAATTTTAACTTTTAGTCACTAAAATGTGTATTTATGCAAAAGCCTATATAATACACTCATGAATATAGGGCTGTAGTTGGCAAAGGTGTTCCCAATTCAAACATAACTTTGTTGCCATCTTCAAATATCCTAATTCCAAAACAATAATTTTCAGCCTTTAGGTACAGTTTCTCTTTTTCTATATTGTATTTGGAGGCTTGAAATTTTTTAAGATTTTGTATATATGTTTATTAAACAAAGTTAAATCCCAAATTTTCTATAAAAATGTCAAAAAATAATTTTAAGTTGAAAAATACGTTTTTTTCATTTAGGAAAGACGCAAAAATGGTATGTAGAGTAATAACTTCAGAGTTTTAGATGCATCATCCAACTTGAGGTTTATTGCGTTCAATGGACTACTTTTCATTTATATAAAAAAATATTTTAAGTATCCCTCAATGATTGTGCTGGAAAGTGTACCTAAAGGCTGAAAATAGTTGTTTTCAAAGAATGGCATTTGATGCTGGCAAAAAAGTAATATTGGAATTAACTAGTATCCTTGCCAACTACAGCTTTACATTCATACGTGTATAATATCAGTTTTTATGTAAATATACAGTTCAGTAATTAAAAGTTAACATGATAGCTCGATATTTTGAAGCATCGTTGAGTTCCTGGTTCCCTTAAGGTAGTTTCAGAAAAATTCTTGTCACCTATTCCGAGCCTCTTGTCCGCGATAGTAATTTAACACAGTTATATGGGTCATTCCTCAGAAAACGTACAATTTGAGGCAAAAAATCTCGAAAAAAAAATATTGATGAAACATTTCGAAACTTTGGATTTGAGTTACACTTACATACTACATTGGAAAAATAACATCGGGCCAGATCATACAATTAATATTAATTATTCGGATGGTAAGTCTTAATTTAATAATGTTTAATTTAGAAAAGTTTTAACCTCCAAAATTAACATAAAAATATTTTATTGATATTTTACACTTGAATAAAATTTCAGCTTTACTTTATTATATTAGTTTACGGCAAAATTGTAATAAAAATATAATGTATTTCACATGTATTTAATCAATTTATTCTTATATAATTAAAACGTCATGTCCGTGGACACATAAATCATGTCCGTGAGCCCAAATACATGGACATGATGGTACACGGACATGATGAAATCGTAAATAAGGGCTTCCAAACGCAAAAGGTTTAGGTCTTAGAGAACGAAACATGCAAACTGATATTATATACTTATTTCTGTTCTATAAATAACAAATTATAAGTAAAAATCATTAGCTTACCTTCTTATATCTTGACCACAGAAAAGACGCTATGATCTTGTCAATGGCCTATTTTTAACTTTAAACTTCTAATTCCTGTTTATCTACTGCGGTAGACAAGCTATCGACGTGATACAACGTATAACATGTATTATTGAATACTAATAAGACTGAAACAGAGTACTGTAATCATTTCTAGATAGTTATGCAAGCTAAAGAATACGTTCTACACGGACATGACGAAAATCTGTGGGACATTTTATTTTCACGGAATTTATATATTTATATTCTTTATAATGATATATTTTATGTTTTGTATGTTGTAGTAATGTCAGTTGAATTAAAAATCAACTTCAGTTATAAAAAATTGGGATTTAATTAGTATATACTAACTAAAAACAGTCCCCGGACATGACGGTGAGACAGCTCACGGACATGATTTGTCATAGTCTGTGGACACTAATTTTTACACAAAATATATAATTTTTTGTATTTATGCAACGTTAGTAAGTAGATAAAATATTCATCATCTTAAATTAATTCAAGTGGAAGCATAACTTTTCTTCATGTGAGAGATAACTTGCGGGGACATGCTTTTGTACGTTTTCTCAGGAATGACCCATATACGCCTAGTAATATAGAATCGCGATCAAGTAACGAGGTACCTGCGGCTCAAATTTCTTAATCTATCAACACTGCTACTCAAGTGATTTCTTAATATTAATTCTGAATAATTTTTTCTAGGAAAGGAATCTCAGTTTTCGTGGCGTCAAACTTCTTTTAAGAGTATGAAGTTTTATTTCTTTTTTTTTTTGCTAAATGTAACTAAATTGATTATTTTGTTATGAGAAATATATTTCTAATCCTTGCATCTTAAATTATGTTATTTTAATCCTTAATCATATAAGGATAACTTACATTTGATTAAGAAAATTCGAAATGTTTCGAGAGACTTGATTCCAAGAACCATGTATACACAAAACTAAGTTGAATTATGATGAAGCCCTTAATGACCATTGAAACAGTTATGTTTTATTTATAAACAACATCAATATTGGTTAAAATGAAGTTACCATCTTTTTTTTAATGGTTGGCTGATAATATATGGTTGCAGATTTGTGGCTCAAATAGAGTTAATGTAGGATTGCATTATATTTATATGAATGTGGGAATTAGGTCATATAACGAATAAAGTGTCCGGAAATGTCCTATAAAAAGGAAAAATTTGGTTGGTTGCACATTTGTAACTACATTATATTAGCTTCTGTTTTTTAAAGCTATTAAGATGTTGTATGAGCATTAATTTTAGTGTTAAAAACATAATATTGGTATGTTTTTCTCTTTTTACGCTTAATTTGTAAGGTGAAAATAAACTTATAGTTTCTAATACCTAATTTGAATCATTATGCATCTTTTTTAAGATTTAAATAATTAAATCATTTCTCTTGAAAAGAGATCAAATATACCTTTTATTTTGGGAAGTTTCTTTTTAATATTGTTAAAATGCTATAAATTTCCACAATTAAAAAATTGCTTCATAATTTCAGAATCACTTTAAAGCACTATTGTTAAATTTAAAGAAGCTTTTTAGACTTAATTTACTAATTTAAATGCACCTTTTTCAAGTATCAAGTCTCAATGGAAACGATATTTAGCATATTTTAAAGTTAAAGCATTCAAAATGAATATATTTTTTTACAAAATAAATTTAAAAACAGAAATATGTATCAAGTTACCGGAGTCCATCCCCCCCCCCCCCCTATTTTAATTCTTGTAAAAGGTACATTTTGATATTCAAAAAAATTTAATACTAATGAAATGTGAATTGTGAGGTAGTTACAATATCTAAAAAAACATTATATTAAACTACGTTGTGTCTATTCACCAGAATCAAATTTCTAATATTTTAACTGAAATATTTTTTTTTTAAAAAGGAAATATTTACAAGTGGTTAGTAAACAAGAAGTTCATAAAGAACTAAAATAGCCTACTTTCCTGATACTTAAATACTTACTAAAGTTCTAATCGGGAAAAAAACTAGGTTCTTACAGTAAATATCATCAACAGCCGTTTCTACACTAGATTTATACAGATTAGAAAAAAAAATCGAAACACAGCATCCAGCTAATAATTTAAACTTCTAAAAGCCAAAATCAACTATTTTCCTTAATATTATTTCGCAAATTAATTAAATATTATTTATCGTCTGCTCGCGATTTATTTGTAGTTCGAAGAATAATTAAATATTTATTAATAACAAAAGTAATGAAACTCCAAACTGCATTAAAAAAAATAAGAAATGTAAATTAAAACTAAGCATAATTGTATGCAAAAGTATGCCTTGCCGCTTTCTTGTTAGATAATTAATGAACAATCAAAGAATCAAATTGTGCTACATTTTATGACGTCATTCCAAACTGATTCATGAAAATATTATTTTGCTTCAAATATATTTAAATAAATAAAGTTTCTCATGTCATTGTTGATTTGGCAACAGTGATTTAAATGACTCAAAATTGAATTTCAATGCTAATTCAATGGGAAATTCGCCGACAGATAGTAGATTTATGTCCGTCCGGACATACAGACAGACGGAAAAAAAGTATGAAAGTTGGGTATCTGAGGTCATAGCTTTCTAACAAAAAAGAATTTTTAAGATCCGATGATTAGAACCGATTTTGGAAGGGGGGTACAGACAGACAGACAAACGGACAGACAGGCGGACAGACAGACGGACAGACATACGAACAGACAGACAGATGGAGATCAACCGCATTTCAATACCTACAGTGATTTAAATGACTCAAAATTGAATTTCAATGCTAATTCAATGGGAAATTCGCCGACAGATAGTAGATTTATGTCCGTCCGGACGTACAGACAGACGGACAAAAAGTATGAAAGTTGGGTATCTGAGGTCATAGCTTTCTAACAAAAAAAGAATTTTTAAGATCCGATGATTAGAACCGATTTTGGAAGGGGGGTACAGACAGACAGACAAACGGACAGACAGGCGGACAGACAGACGGACAGACATACGAACAGACAGACATACGAACAGACAGACAGATGGACAGACAGACAGTTGGAAATCAACCGCATTTCAATACCTACAGTGATTTAAATGACTCAAAATTGAATTTCAATGCTAATTCAATGGGAAATTCGCCGACAGATAGTAGATTTATGTCCGTCCGGACGTACAGACAGACGGACAAAAAGTATGAAAGTTGGGTATCTGAGGTTATAGCTTTCTAACAAAAAAAGAATTTTTAAGATCCGATGATTAGAACCGATTTTGGAAGGGGGGTACGGACAGACAGACGGACAGACGGACAGACGGACAGACGGACATCGACCGCATGTCAATACCTACTTTTTCATTTTTTTAATTCTTTCGAATTAAAAAAAGAAAAGTAGGCTAAAAATAGTTAAAAGTTGATAGCCAATGTTTATTCGTATAATATATCTAACTATTGGACTTTAGAATTACTGTGATAAATATTTTAAATAACTTTTCTATGTTAAGAAGGTCCAGCTATCTTTTTTCTTTGAATATTTTCCAAACGGACAATTCTGTAGATTGATATTTTTTAATAGATCTTATAAGTTGCACAAAAAAATTTAATCAGTGGGGTTGTTTAACGTTGGGGATGGCAACAGCTCCAACGGTTTGTTTTCCATTTGTTGCCTGGAATTACTTTCGTTTTTTTATTCTAAAATAAGTTTTCTAAGAATATTTTACTTATTAATAGTTTTAAATGCCAACTTCTTGTTGTTGCTGTTG
Source organism: Oedothorax gibbosus (assembly GCA_019343175.1). Lineage (NCBI taxonomy): Eukaryota > Metazoa > Arthropoda > Arachnida > Araneae > Linyphiidae > Oedothorax > Oedothorax gibbosus. The sequence continues at coordinate 33,203,691 of CM033279.1, read as the reverse complement.
GTTGTTCCAAACATTTGTTAAAGAAAGAAAAGCTTTTTTCCACCTATATCGGTCATTTTGATATTGAAACCGAAGCAACCAATGAAATCGCAGTACACAGAAAAATGAAAACAAGAGAGTTGTGCCATCTGAAACATTCCCAGTAAAAATATAATTATCATTTATCACAATAGTAATTCAATAAAAATATCTAGAATCAAATAAGCAATTAATCCATTTTCAAACTAAATTAAATTTACGCTTAATCTAAATAGCATTTATCAATGCCTTTTTGAATATTACTCCCTAATATATCTGTCAAAGTTTATACTAATCCGTATACTAGATGAACATAATTAAAATTTAATCCCTTTTAAATGATTTACCTATCACATTTTAGCTTGACAATAATTCTCGATATTTCTAACACTATTACTTAAGTGGAAACTCGTGTAATGGTTAATAACAAATCCCCTTGGTCATTTTAGATATACGATTACGTTCGTGGAAAAGTAAATTTTAATTATAGAACTACATACCTTTTTTAACCTTTAAACTACAAACCGAGGTAAATATTAAGCCCTAGGATTTTTGGCTTGTAAAATCATTCTGAAAGCAACAATTAGGCGCATTAGGTGCATGAATTTTTTTTTTTCATGCTGAAGAGAATTTTGAGGATTAAATTCAATTTTATTTAAGTTTAGTTTGGGAAAAATCGATCTAAATAGAAGTCGATAATGTCATTGGTCAGCTTAGAAACGTAGTTCAAAGTTTACCTGGGGAAAATATCCTCCTCGGTTTTTAAGTTCTAGGGTTAAGTTTACTTACATGAGTACTTATAAACCCAATATTGGTTAAAGACCAAATTCGGACTGACCCGTTTTGGTGTTTCATATCACACTAAACAATACAAATAATAAACTATTTATAAATTTAAAAATAATTGATTTACGAGTCTCGTTTTTCTGATTTAATAAATTATGCATAAATATATGTTAATTAAATAATTAAAATCGAAATATAAGATTTAAACATACTTGATGTTGTCTTATTTTGCCATCTCTGATAACTACATCTTTGTCCACTTCCCTTGTCATATATGTTTCATGTCCATAATGGGCGTAGTTGTTGGTTTGATGTCCATAGTGATCGTAAGAATGGTGAGTGTGAACTGCCCGTTTCTATCCGAAGTACCAGAACTTGTGGTGCCACGCCGTTTACGAACTTAAAACATCGCTTTTGTATATCCTTTGTTTAATTATGTAATCCTTTCCTGGGGAGGGGATTATGTAAAAAACCTCAAAAGAATTATAAACATACAAAATAAATTTGTTAAATTTTTGTTGAAGGCAAATGTGAGCATAAACATTGAAAATTATAAATTGTTAAATATTCTAGCTATTCGCTAATGGCTATATTTATTTCTTTAAAGTTTGTTTATATATTTTTAATAATCCTGACGTGTGCAATAAGCGGATATGTATGTACCCCAGAAGACTTAATGCTATTTATATCATTCCTAAACCTAAAAAGAACATTTTCTGAAAAAAAAATTTATTTATCTTGCGCCAAAGATTTTTAATAGTCTTCCGCTTCAAATACAATCTTTAAATAATCTTACTTCCTTCAAAAACCAATGGAAAAATCTTTTGTTTGAGATTCCCGATGTATAAACTATTTTTGATTCTGTGCATACTTCAATTATTGAAATAAAATAACGGTACAGTAATTCATTTGTATTGATAATATTTTTTACTTGTGATTTAATATTTGTTATTTTTTTTGTGTTTGTAAATTTACATCACATACTTTTTTATGTTCACCAATATGGTCCTTGTGACCCTTGGTGTTCTGTCTACTGTATAATTACTTTTGTATTTGTTTTTTCCCTCAAATTAATATCTGTTATTTTTGTGCAATAAATTTTTTTTATTATTATATTATTATTAAAAGATTCAGAAGAAAATATAGTAACTGTATAGTGTTCATACACTGTTAAAAAGTTTTGGCGCATTGGATTCACACCGTGAGATATTGGTTCCTTAGGTTAGCGTAGCACACGGCTTGTGTGTGTGAAATGTTTCACCTTTTTTCGGTGTTTGGTTGAACCATTTTTCTGGATTTAGAAACAAAAACCTGAAAAATGGTTCAATAGAATACCAAAAATATGGTTTAACGTTTCACCACACAGCCGTTGCAGCTACTAGGAACCATATTTTTGGTGAAACAAAGTGCCTAATTTTTAACAGTGTACACATTCTTGATACCGTGTTCTTTTAAGGGAAAATGAGCCCGAATGACTACGGGTTTCCAAACCAAAGTGCCTGTGCGTTAATCCAATGAAAAAAATATCTAAGCCACATTTCTCCGAATGTGCTAAATCTTTTTGCAAACGAATTTTTTTATATGATAAATGTATCTGACTTACAATAATTTCTATATTCCCACTTCTTACAGTTGGTTCGATAAAAAAAATTCAATTTTCAATAAATAATTGTAATCAAAATATTAGAAAAATTTAAAAAAGTAGATCATAGAGTCAGCTACATTTTCCATTATAAAAAAACTGTTTGTAAAAATATTTAATACAGTCGGAGAAATGTGCTTAGAAAATAATTTTGTTCATTGAATTAACATAGAGGCAGTTTAGTTTAGAGACCCGTGGTTGATCGGGCTCATTCACCCTCAAAAAGAATATAAGGAAATAATAGATAGGAGAGACAGGTCATCTTGAAGTCACCCCTTGCCTTGTTGTCAATTGCAAACGGTATAAGCTACCTTAGAATTGGTATGAAAAAATAATAAATATTTGTTAAGGGGAAATGGGCGCGCTGGACCGGGGGTCTCCAAAGCAAAGTGCATCAGTTTTAATCCTATGGCGAAAAAAAATATTTTCTCTGCCACATTTCTCCGGCTGTATTGAATATTTTTACAAGCGGATTTTTTATGTGATAAATGTAGCTGACTTACAGGTCCCCAACCCCCACTTTTTGAAATTGGTTCGAATATTTTTTTAAATTTTCAATAAATAATTTTACACAAAATATTCGAAGCAATTTCAAAAAGTGGGAAGATAGGGACCTGTAAGTTATCTACATTTTTTATTTAAAAAACCGTTTGTAAAAATATTCAATACAGCCGGAGAAATGTGGCAGAGAAAATATTTTTTTCGCTATAGGATAACACTGATGCACTTTGCTTTGGGTTGAGTTTAGAGACCCGCGGTCCAGCGCGCCCATTCCCCCTTAAGTTAGATTGACTTAAAAGGAAATATCGTAGAAGAAAACACTTATAGGCAATCTTAAAATTATTTAGTTTATGTCATTAGTTTTTTATGAAAAATTATGGAATGATAATACTATTTTCATTTTGAAAATATCTTCAACTTTGCGCATGAAACATGAGAAGATTCCCAAAGGAAACAACATAGATTATTGGTACCAACAAATAAACTATTTGCACCAATATTCTACGTTGTTTCCTTCGTGAATCCTCTAACTATTTTCATTGCTAAAAAAAGAGGATAAACCGTTTATATTACGTTACAAAATATTTTATTACTGAGAATTTTATTTACAATACTTAGAAGATTAGGTACATTAGAAAAATAAATTTTAGATTTATTTAAAAAAAAAGAGTTTTACACACATTAAAATTAACAATGCACAAACTTTTCGAAGTTAAACTAAACTTTTTGTAAAAGAGTCTTTTGGTCTACTTCCTATACATACAAATATTAAATCTGCACTTAAAATATTAAGTTTTGAAATTTAAGTATTTGCTAAGACAGAGAGAGCGGTACTCGAGACTGCAAGAAATATGGCTACCCAACATTAAAACTATGCTAAAGGCAAAACAACTTCTACAGGGAAAATGAGCCTTTGTTCTAGTTTCTAACTGTTGTTGAAACTAAAACAGATTAGAGTCTTTTGGTCTACTTCTATACTGGGGCCCGGATGGCCGAGTGGTTTGGACCATTACGCTAGCAGTATGCGTGCTGTAACGGGTGCGGGTCCGATTCCTGCCTTCGCCCTGGGTGTATATTTCTTTCTCTGTGACAGTAAAAAATTATTTCTGTGTCTGTCTTACTTGACCATAAGCGGGTCTCTGATCAAGCACACAAGCCGGAATATATATGTACTTACCCCTACCCCCACTTCGATACATACAAATAGTAAATGTGCACTTAAAATATTATATCAAGTTTCGTAATTTAAGAATTTGCTAAGACAGCGTTACTCGAGACTGCAAGAAATATGGCTACCCAACATTAAAACTATGCTAAAGGCAAAACAACTTCTACAGGGAAAATAAGTCTTAGTTCTAGTTTCTAACTGTTGTTGAGTTAAATAGATAAACTGCATTTGGAGGCTGTTGTTAGGTTGAGATAAATTATACGAAAGAGAAATACTGATAACATAGCTTCTATATTTTCATTAAAAATTATTTAGATCAACTTCTGCTCTTAATTGAAGAAATATATATAAACTTAGCACGTATTTTCAAAAACAGGCTAACCGGCATTCAAGCGAAGCTTGAGGTAAAACAACTTCTACAGGGAAATAAGTTATCCCTCTCTTTTATCATTTACTTGTGTAGTGTCAAATAGATTAACTAAATTTAGAGTTAATGAGAAAATAAAAAAGGTGAAAAGTCTAATTACAATAAACGTTACATTTTAAAACTCGTTTAGCTCAACCATCGCTCTTAAGAGGGAATATATTAGTTTAAAAAAATTCCAACAAGCATTAAAACTAAGCTTGAGGTCAACGAGTTTTTGCTAGATACTTTTTGCCCTGTCGTATGTAACCATGGGATCCAGCCAAAAATAGACCTCCATACCCTGGAGTCACCCAATACCGATTTCTACTGAAAATTCCTGACAAGGGCTTCTTTTGGTAAAATCCAAATTTTTCAAACTGTGTAAAATCAGGTCAAATAATTAAACGTTAGTGGAATATTTGATGTGAAGTTGAAATAACGGCTTTTTATTTGATTTGTTACCAAATGTTTTGGAACTTTGGGAAAATTCACTGGAGGGTTTAAAAAGTATTTAAAGACAACGGAAGAAAATCGATATTTTTAGATACTGGGTACCCTTAGGCATAATCCACAGCGAAAGTGTTAAAAAAAATACTGACTAAAAACTTTAAGTTTTTAAAATTAATTTTTTGTGTGACTTACTTGTCCTACATAAATCGTTCAGTGCTATATTCTTCATGTGCCTTGCATTATGTTTTTTTTAGGTAAACTTAAACTAAAAGCTTGTTTTTGCATACCAGGAAATTTTACCACTCGTTTTTAATAAGTTTAATATATTTATACAATTTGGATCAATTGATTGCGCATAAGTTATACCAGAACATAGCAGATATTTCTTAATGTCTAGTCATCGGATAACTCCCCAGCTTTGATACTCATGGGGGAATGAGCCCGCTGGACCGCAGGTATCCAAATCAAAGTGCCTCAGTGTTAATCCAATGGAGAAAAATATTTTCTAAGCCACATTTCTCCGGTTGTATTGAATATTTTTACAAACGGTATTTTTGAGTGATAAATGTAGCTGACTTACAAGCCCCGACTATCCCACTTTTTGAAATTAGTTCGAATATTTTTTTTTAAATATTCAATAAATAATTTTCCGAAAAATATTCGAAGCAATTTCAAAAAGTGGGATTATAGAAACTCGTAAGTTATCTATATTCATCATTTTAAAAAATCGTTCGTAAAAAAAAATTCAATACAACCGCAGAAATGTAGCTTGGGAAATAACTATTTCCCCATTGAATTAACATTGAGGCACTTCGGTTTGAAGACCCGTGGTCCAGCGGGCTCATTCGCCCGTAAGTCAAAATAACATTGCATGTTTAAATGAAATTGAAATTTCTTCCTGAGAGTTGAAATAGTGTGCGTGGCAGAATCTTCAGTTCCACAAATGATGCGATAAAGCTTTCAGCAATTTTAGTTCCGTCTCCTAATGGGCTGAACGGGTAAAATGCAATGCAAGTAATTATTTTAAGTTCAGGTAAAGAGTATTGTTTGTTCACACTCTAAATAAAGCAATTGTTTTCGATCTCCGATTGCTACTTAATGTCTTAAATTCAATTACCAAGTATATTTACTTACTTTCATTAGTTAATGAAATCAACATTAGCGAATTATCAGTACATGATGCAATGCATGCCCAAAGTAGATCAATATGTATATTTTTACATTTGTTAAATATTGGGAAACAAGAATGAAGACGCATTTTTAAGTAATAGCACTTAAATAGAATAATTCACCGTAAACGTTTTATTTATTTCATTACAGTTTAAGCCATTTCGAAATGTCTGTTTCTAATTTTAGAAACATAAATATAATATATTTGTGCAATGAGAATGTTTCACCGATTTATTTGGTTTCACTTAAAGTTATTTCGAAAAGACCTGGCTATTGACATGTTTGATAAAAAAAAAACCTAATACCTTTGTGTTCTCATTTAACGCATTATCAAAAACAAAGTTTTTAGCTATTTTAAAAAATTCTACAAGTCGGGTTTTATAGTAATCGTTTTTGAATCGAAACATAGTATAAAACGTTTCTGATTCGGTTAACAAAATTGAAAGATCTTGTGTATTTTGTTGCTTGTATAAAAAAAATGTCCTCTTGAGTCTTATTTGGTGTAAAAATAATAAATTTTGTTAATAACATGATACTTAAATGGCTCACAATGCTTTCCAACCATTTAGAAACTTGTATAGTTAGTTTTTATGGGTTGCTCAAAGAGTTTATGAAATGTTATACTCTACTTTATATTGTAGACAATTATGTGCTTGTAGACAGCGTTGCATCGTTGATTAGAAAGTATAAAAATAATTAAAACTTAACCTAAACATGCTATCAAAAAATGAATGCGAGAATATGAATGGAAGAAAATAAAAATAAGGATGGCACTATTATAGATATAATTTCAACTTCCAAAGGTTGACTCTGAAAAATTTAGGTTTAAACAAACCCTCCTTCAAAATCTTAGTTTAAATTTTGCATATAATATAATTAATGTGATGTAATTTAATAATGTATTGTATTTATGTTTTATTGCCTGTTCTGTGTTTTTGTGGGGTTTTCTCTGTTATATAAACATTGTTGTGTACTCTTTCATGTAAATGGAAACTTTTTATATCCGCATTGAATATCATTGTCACATTGTCTATTTCTCCTTGAATACCTACAGTCCCTGGACAAATTATTAGACGCACTGTATTTTTTTAGTAATGATGAAAACATACCAAAGAATGCCATATCATTAAAAAAGATGTTAATATATGTATTTAGTATAGCAGATAGTATTTTCTATTTAATAGCTTAAGTTTAGGAACACAAATGTCCTTCTAAAGGTATTTTGTTCATCATTGATTGATACATGAAATCTTGCAGTGCATCGAATAATTGTCCAGGGACTGTACACTTTTAAAAGTGTACCTCAGACCGATCTATATTATATAAGGATCGATAAACTTCGGTGATTCAAAATAGCAAAGGAACCTTTCCCATACTCTGTTCGGAGTTTTAAAAATAAGAACGGAAATTAATTAGAAATACTTTTTAAACTTCGCAATAATTAATTTTTCGAATTAAAAAATAAAATAGAAGTTTGTTTATTATATGAGGAATCTGATAACATCTCCATACTTAAAAGTAGTAAAATACAAGTATGAAAATTAACTAAACTTAATTTGAAAAAAATTATTATATCTTAAATTATTTAAACTGGTATCGTTAAAAAACGGATTTGAAGAAAAATATTTTATATAATGAATGGAAATATTTTTTTAATAATGCAAAGATTAAACGTATATATTCGTACAGCATTTTCGACGTTTTCTTGAAATAGATTTCTAGTCTGACACATTTACAACAAATGACCGGACAATGATCAAATATTGACGATGACTAATCTGAATTTAATGATGCAACTCACATTAGCTTAAAATAGGGAGCTAGAGCGAGAAGTTATAGTATTGACTAGACTCTAAATGGGGGATTACTAAGCGTGGTTAACACTGCAAAATAGAAAGCTAAAGCATAGATTGCAATGCCGTTTACCTTTGTAAGACGTTTACTTTTAAAACAGTTATTAAAATAGTAGTATGCATTAAAATGTAATAACTATATCATAATTTAATAACTGTTCCAGAAAGGAAAAAAAACGGAAAATTAAACCATAATTGCGGATGCGATTTTTAATGAGGTTGTTACAATGTTAAATGTTTCTGCAGTTCTAATTTACGGCATGAAATTTTTCGGCACTTCCAATTCATTTATTGTTGCCACTTCTTATTCTTAGCTGGCATTACAGCCTTATGCAAGCCTCAACCTCCGTCACTACAGGGCCGTGGGGAGCCTAGTGGTTAAGATCTCGGTCTCGGGATCGGAAGGTCCCGCGATCGAGTCTCGACACCTCTGAAGACCCACCGAGTATATGCTCGTTAAATCTGTTGGTTCCGAAAGTCTTGTGGTCGGTCATTGCGCAGTTTACCACGGGTACAGGTCCCTGGAGACTATTTCCCTCCCCTTTAGGGACATGTCTAAATTGTGGAGGTGGCAAGAGATGGCAGCATCTGTCTTGTATGTGTGTGTACGTCGTGTCCGTCCTTCTTGACGAAGGTTTATAAGCGGGTCTTTGTGACCAAGCACACAAACCTGAAAATATATGTCTACCATCCAACCAAACGTCACTACAGCTCTCCATCTGTCTCGCTTCAAAGCCAAACCTTTCCACTTTTTAATCTTCATTTCGGCCAAGTCTTTATCTATGTTGTTAATCCCAAGTCTCTCTTGGTCTCCCTCTTCTCCTGGTATTGAATACTTACTCTTAGTAATTAGTTTAGTGATGTTATTTTCGTCTCTATACCCTGTATATGCCCAAGCCAGCGGAGTCTCTTTGCGATTTAATGAATTTTACAATATACTTGTTTGTTTTTTTTAAGTTGGTTCAATTCGCTGTTCGTTCTTCTGATCCACACATGATTTTCTTGTTTTGCACCATATATTTTCCTCAAAATTTTTCTTTCTAATCTTTTAATGCATTCTGAATCTTTGGCGTTCAATGTCCACGTTTCTCCTGCATAAGTTACAATTGGTCTTATAAGTGTTTTATAAACATGGAGTCTTGTATTTCGTGAAATCAATCTGTTTTGGAATATATTTTTATTGGCATAGTAGACGTACACGGTACGATTACCAACTTGCACTCTCTCGCATATGTCCCCATGAAGACTGTTGTCATTGCTAATAACAGTCCCCAGATATTTAAAGTGCGACTCTTCAAAGGTTTTACCCTCAACGTCAATTTTTTTTTTATCTTCTCTTGGTTTCATTGCGTGAAATTATCATATATTTAGTATTGCTCTCATTATTTTTTAAACCCATAGAGCCATCAGCATATGCTTATATTTGGCATAATCTATGAAAGATTGTACCTCTTTGTATGCCTCTACCTCTATGTTGCCACTACTTGATTGAAAACAACTGGCAAAACAAGCTGAGTAGATTTGTTAAATGATTAACTTTTTAACTGTGAAATTGTCATTTGTTTTTAAAAAAATATTTTAAGCCACTGTAAAACACTGTTTTGCACCCTTAGGTGATTCACAAGACCAAGATTCATCAACCCAAGGCGATTCAAAGCTTTGAGGTACCAAATGGGACCGTTTCACCCCGGGGTGAAAAATGGCTACCATTTGTCACCTTCAGTTTTAGCCAGTGTAAGCTTATAAAATACGTTCTAATTAACTCAGAAACAATTTAAAAACGCACAAACGTGGAACTTAATATGACCTGAGCCTACTAACAAAGTCACAAACGATAGGTAAAAAAAATGGTGGATGCTAGTTATGAAAAAATCTATCCAATTTCTCCATAGAATAACATTATAGAAGTTAGTTTCGTTTTCAGAAATTCATTTCTTTTTATATCCTTTCTTGTCGCAGAACTCTTCTAATCCAACAACAGAGCTGCCCGCTATGAGTCTGCACCCGATTTTCCTCTTCTCACTGACAGTGATGGTGTGGCTGTGGAGCACAACCGAGGCATCCCGATTCAGTAGGAACGAGGCCCGGTGCGCAGTGGTCTGCATGAACAAGGGCAGCGAAGAGTGCAGGATGTGCAACACCAGGTCAGTTTACTAGTGCAGTACAACAATTTAAAGTCCGCCAAATACCTTAAGGGAGTGCACGTTAAATATCTTCAAGTCCTAACGCTGCGTACGAAAGTCCCCTTACGTTGCGTTGGTGCCTACTCAGTATCGCTCGTCACTTGACTGTGTTCAATACGACGCCGTCGCAATAGCTCGTAGCTCTAGCGACGATATTCAAACTAAACTAACTAAACTAATTTAGGAGTGAGACGACATTTAATTCCTTCAAGAAGATCTTCCATTTGTCTCCAGGATAAAAAAAATTGGGGTGAACCGACATTCGAATTCTTCATTAAGACTTCTCTTGTGCTCAGATAAAAATATGGGTCCGAACATCGAATTTCTGTTTTTTGCTCAAGATCTTAATAACGCAGATCATAATACTTTCCTTATAGAAACCATCTGACGAATCAGTTACAATATCATACTTTGCCTCCGTGTGTTCATCTTGCCTTGCATTTTATAAATAGATTCACTTCTCATTTAAACCTTCATACGTGAGATAATGTGCCATGGCGGCGCGACAGTCCTTTTTTCCTTAAATTCTTGCATTAATTATTTCAAAGAAAAATCCTTTGGATGTTCACATCTTTCTTAATTTTTTTAATTAAAAAATTAGTTGCTTCTTTATTATATGAATTATATCTATTTCCTGTACTTTTCTTCCCAGGATACCCATGCGGTTCGGAAAGAGGAACTACCGTGCAATGCCCGCCCCAGCCGGGTACCTGTACGATCTGGACAAGATGGAAAAGCCGCAACAACCGGATGTCCGGTTCTTGGCCCTTGTGGAAGGAGTTGACGGTGCCGATTTAGATTCGGATGAAATATAACTCTTCTGAATTTAAAAGTTGTGTTTGTTCAATGAAGTTTGTTTTGCGTATAGGACTTTTGTTTGTGTGATTTTTATAGATTTGATTGAGTTCATTGTTTTTATGATTTTGTAAGATATTTTCCCTGTCGGTATTTAGCAATGTATTTGTCGAGAATAAAAAAAAATAGTTCTCCAATGTCTCGTTTTTTTATTTATTATAGTACTGACAAACAAATGAAAAGAATATTATATGTATTAATTTCCCTTTGAATTAAAAGTAATATTAAACAAGTATATGCAATATAGCGATTTCTCGCATATCTATTTTAAAAGTTCATACATGGCATGATACCACTCTTAAATCAATTTTAGTATAAATTAGAGCTGATCAAATAGAAATTTGAGATGTAAATGAATATTTTAATTTTACTACATTCAATATCCTCTTCACTCTGGAAGTCCATCATAAAGCATAACTTTATTTTACAATTTTTCTTAATACTATCCTTTTTTATTATAAAGGAGAATATTCAAGATTATCAAAAATACTGATATCGTAGCAGCTGACAAGTATCAGTCGTTTATTTGTAAATAAAAAAGACATAACACGAGTATCGAACACAATTGAAGAGCTTAGTGGAAGAACGTGCTAAGTGACATTTTTGAAAAAAATTGAGATTTTTGTGTCAATTAATAGATATTATTCAATTCTTTAAAGATAAAAAGTTTCTCCTTTTTCATAAACTTTAAGTTTAGTATATTTTTTACAGTTTGCAAGTACCGTTTTAAACAGATCTGAGTGCAAACGAAAAACTTTAAAGCTCATTTTCTCGTTTTCACCTTTTTGTCACTTAGCACGTTTTTCCACTAAGCTCTTCAATTTCAGAAGTCATGTAATGTTGCTCAGTAAATTAGTCAGAAATTTTGCATTAAATAGTTAGAATGCTCTATTATGAACCGACAGGGCTTGTTTCTGTTCATTCATACCACACAAAAAAAAAGTGTATTTTTAAGGCTTTCGAATGTTGATTTCTATTAAACTGATATGCTCCACAGTAAATATTTAGTGATAATTTAAGAAAAAATCCTTGCAAAACATACGTTTAAACATACATTTGTTTGAAAAATATGTTTACATAAAGATTATACGATTATGATTTTGCTCAGGGGTGAAGAGGTTATGCAATAAAAAATAGATAATAAAATACGGAAAATAAACGATTATGCAAGGAAAATTTAAATTTTGGTGCAGACCTAATTTTTTAGAAAATCGTACAGATGAGATTAAAAGAAAAAAAATGCTTTATGTTAATAAGTGAAACATTAAAGTGTCAACTCTTAAAGAAAATTGTAAGGTTACTTTTCTGTAAGAAATATCTTTAAATGTTATGTTGATAAAAAGGAAAACTATGAATTTAACTAAAATGAATCTAAGAAAGAACTAAAGGAATCATAGCATATTGTTATTGCTTTATATAAAAACACTATAATTTGTACAGATAACAATTATGAAACAAAAATTTAAACATAAAAATATTTTATACAGATTTACAAAAATCACAATCGGCTAGGACAGGAACATAAAGCTCATTAACCTACATAAATGTTTTAGATATCCTCCTGAGGCCCCAGTAATATCCTACATACATTTTATTCATACATAGTTATTCTCAAATAATTATGTATTCAGAAAAATGTTTTGCGAGTAATTAAAAAAAATGATATTTGCTGAGCGCCAGGTCAATTTCATGAAATTTGAGACATTATCTCTAAAAATACACATTTTGGGGTTATGAAAGCAAAATCAAGCTGTATCTGTTTTTATACGCATCAGATCGTCACTTTACTATGGTTTTAAATTACGACAAATGTTGCCAAAATCCCAGTGTAGCTCTTTTGTGACAATAATTCAATTAAACTTTTTTTTGGATTTAATCGATCATATTAGCATTGCTTTCAATGTAAAATGTCATTAAAATTTACTGTTGAAAACACTTTGCCAGAATTCCAAAATTGTTATGACCCTCAAAAACTTAATTTTTGTTACGGAGTAAAAAAAAAATTGATAGCTGTAATTAAAGGCTGAAAACGGATTTTCATAATTTGTATCCAGTGTTTTTTCATTAATCAATTAATTTGTCAATTATCTTGTTGATTGACTAAAAAAATAATTGCAATTAAATTAATTACAATTGAATTTTTAATTGCACCTTACAATTAAAATTTAATTAACGTATGTTGATTGTAACTCACAATTAAAATAATTGCAATTAACTTTTTTAGTTGTTTTATGAAACATGTAAAACTAACAATTAACTTTATGTATTAAAACGGAAATGAGTAAAGATTTAGGAAAATTAAGCTGTAAGTCTTAGACTTAAGACGAATAAAAAATTGGTCAATTGTAATTTTTAATTAAAATTAACAAAACAATTGAAAATTAATGAATTGTTAATTGTTACTACTACAGTTAACAAGTAAATAATCGTTAATTGTAATTTTCCACAATTACAATTGATGAATTTTTAGTTGTTTAATTGTTCTTGCAATTAAAATTTGCCGCCTGCTTGTATCTAACTATTTCAGTCCTTTCCATTTAATGTTTTTCAGGTCTCAGGAGGATATAATACAATTTATAAATCTACAACCATGAAGTATTGGAATGATTACTTACAAATGACTGAATTACAAAGCAAAAATACATCTTTACCTAATTTGGCTATACAATAATGCATAAAAGTAAATACAAATTAGGTTGTTAAAAAAATACACATATAAAAGTTTAAATATTTAATATGGGGTAACAAATTATAAAAACAATAATGAATGAAAAGTGACATACATATAAAAATTTAGTGATGAAACAGATATAATTTATGCAAAAAGTTAGAAATTGAAGAGCTTAGTGGAAGAACGTGCCAAGTGAAATTTTTAAAAAAAATTAGATTTTTGTGTCAATGACCAGGTTGTTCCCTCCTTTAAAAATAACAAGTTTCCCCTTTTTCATAAACTTTACGTTAAGTATATTTTTTGCCGTTTGCAACGGATCCAAGAAGTGCAAACTAAATACTTTAAAGCTCATTTTCACCTTTTTGTCACTTTGCACAATCTTCCACTAAGCTCTCCAATTATGAATAAAAGGATTTCTAAAGAACAAAGCATGAAAATGTGAGATTAATTTTATGCAGAATATATCAAACAAAGTATTTGGGCCAAAGTCTTTAGTTTAAATAATTATCAATAATTGCCACATTTATAATAATTGTTTAAATTCATATACACAAGAAAATTTAAGATGCTTTTAGACTTCGATACAGAAAAATTTTAAACAATTTTTTTTTTACTTAAAGTAATTATTTAAAATATGAATTTATTGGAAAAGCGGACTGCAGTTTTAAACAATGAAAATGAGTCAAATACTTATTGATCTGTTGTTTCATTTTTACATGTAGTAATAACCTCATCAATCCAAAAAAAATATATACTTTTCTACGCAAAAATTTGCATCAAATCTAAATTGATGCACTTCATACCAATAACATTTGTCAAACATAAAAGAAAACAACTGATTCCTTATTGCAAACTATTTTATAATTTACATAAACTATAAGTGTGGTGATTCCAAATCAAAACTGGCGGAATTTTTTAAAAATTACTTTAGCTTTACGTGGGCTTTCTAAAGCAGCTTTCACTTTTATTAGGGCTGTATTAATATAATTTTAATATGTGGTTGTTAGTTCAAACTGGAAGGAAAAAGGATTTTAAAACAATAAAAACATAACTATTCATATAACATAAACTATATTATTTTTTCTAATATATTTAGTCAGTCATGAGTGAAAAACAAGAATGAAAAAGTAATGGTCTAGTAATCGAAGAATTTTTTTTACATTAAACATTTGATGCCGAACATTCAGATAACATGAAACTGAAAATACGATAAGATTCCAAAAATTATAAAATATATTTATCTGAATTATAAACATTACAATTACTATTTTTGAGTTCAATATCACTATTATCACAGTTGCATGACTATATATTATATTTGTCAAACTATAGATTGGCATTACATTATCTTCCGTTGATCTCCAAGATATATATTTTTGCGAAGGAAAACACCTTGTTTTAAAAGCAATTCACAAAGTGAGATCAGTTTAGGGATACTCCTACGATTATTGATATAACAACTGTAATAATGACTAAAATAAAAATTAAAAAGCACAACTTCTTCCGATAGGATTTCTGAAAGTAAAGATGAAAAATAATTAATTTTAATTACTGATAACGGGAAACATAATAAAACTAATAACAAGACACAGTGGTTTTGTATATATTCAGTGGCAATTAGATAAAGAAATCAGTATGGCTGTGAGCATGTAAACTGCAGTATCTGTACTAATGACTTGGACCATTTATATAAGCACTCAATAACCATAACCTGTGAGAAATTATTCTAAAAGACTATTTATTTCAAAACAGTAATGGTCCAATTCATTGTTATGGTTACTGCAGTATACCTGACAATGAACTAATCCATACATTATACTAATAAATAAAATCTAATAACGATAACATCCAAGTTAAATTGTATTTCTTCAATAATTTAGTATGTGATTGTGCATAATATTCCCCAAATCAGTTACTTCTAAAGCAAATATAAATTGTACATTCCGCTGTACTAACAACAATTCACATGCCAAAATTTTCATTAATATACAGTAAAAAAACTAATTATTAGCGATAGTTTATATAAGCAGATTAATATTCTTAAACATCCAGATTTTTAAACTGGAAAATACTCTATCATTGTTTTCTGCTGAACAAATGAATTACAAACAGGTAAATAAATAAAAAAATTACATACTATTCATAAAGAAACAATTAAAACATGTATATATATATAATTAGTTTTAAAGTGTAACAACTTATCATTTAATTTTAAAATTAACAATAAGTCATGTATGTTTACCTGATAATTTCTTGCTTTTACTAATTGCTCATGTCCTTCTTCTACATTATAGGCAACTGATGTTATATTATCTTCAATTGTGCCTACATAATGAAAAAAATAATAAAGAGCTATCAAGTTAAACTAGTAGAATAAAATGAAATATTGGAAGCTATACCCAAAAACCAAACAAAAAGAATGAATATCTTTACATATAACTTTTTAAAAATGTAAAAATTTAACTAAGATTGCATTCAGCATTTAAAAAAAAAATAGGATATACATAATATAGCACAAAAAACTTAAAAAAAACAAAGATGAAACATACAATGTATCTTTTAATCATAACTTATTCTGCTTTTTATCGGAAATACTCTTATATAGGAAATACTCTTTCATAGGAAATACTTAAATAAAAATAAAATGTAGATAATTTTAAGCTCAGTTATAATTTTTGTTATTTTAGTTTAATCTTGACACTCTAGAAATGCGAAACATAGCATATTCAGTTGAAATGTGTGTGAATTGAATGATAAATTTATATGTGTGATATTTTTACCTATGGTTTCTCCTTGCTCACGAACCATAGCAGCCAAATCTAAAAATACTTTATTGACATCCAACATATCAGATTCTAACTGCCTTATTTTTTCTTCTCTTTCCAAAAGTAGACCCTAAATCAAGATAAAAGGAAAAAGAATTAAATTTCACGTAGGGATGAATACAAATTAATATGAGGACTTGTACACTGAATTTATCTATACTTCATGCATAAAGAAATATAAGTATGGAGTTGCACTTTTACTTTTTAACTAGGTGTAATATCAGTAGCTGTAATGTAATAGAATCCGAAGAACTTTTTCAACATTTTAGTAGATTAATTTTTTCACTTTATATTTATTAATATTATAAATATTTTTTGTTGCTTCTCGCTTTTTTTCTTTAATCAACGTGTGAAAAGTTAATCACGCGTTGATTGACTTTTTTAAACAATAAATAGCAATTATAAAACGGCTCGTTAATTCTCATGATATATTTTTTAAATTTTGCTATTTTACAAGAGTATAGCTCCTTACTCATAAAATTACCCTCTAATTTAGAAATCCTGTTAATTCCTTTGCCAGACCAATTGTAATGTGCATGCTCACATAATCAGATAAACAAACAAAAAGTTCTGTCTGTGCATTTGGGCTTCTAACGAAGAAATTAATGTCAGCTAAGTACGAAACACATTACACACTGGTTTTAAACAAGAAGCGTTAAAAGAAATTATGAACATCTACCTAAATGGAAAAGTCCAGTCCGATTTTTGTGCTGAAACTTCTAAATCATTGGCTTGATTATGGAACTGGCAAACATCATGTATATTATATTCATTTAAAAGACTCTTGGATAACTAAAGTAATCTTGGATAAATTGACATTAAAGATAACTTGAAATTTGTAATTTAAATTATTTCATAAAAGAAATACTAGGTGACTAAAAGTAGCTTAGTATTTTTTTTATTACTATATAATGTAACCCTAGTACTACTAATTGATTGTGCAACTTATATAAATGTTAGTAATAAATAAAAGAAAATGACATTTTATTTATTTGGAAGTTATTTATATAATTAGAGTTAAACGGGTTAGTTTCAAAGGAGGACGGGTATATCGTTGGACAAGCCGCCCTTGGGGGCAGGTAAAATTTCTGAGTTTTTTCGAGCCTTGACAGACACTATTTTTCAAATGTATCAATAAGCAATTATGTAAATGAACCTGTTCAAATTCTAATTCTTCTTGTATTTGATATTGTTGAGTTTGTTGAGCATCAATTAGAGCTTGCTGTTCATCCTGATCATCGTCATCACCCCAGATATTTTTACTTGCACTTTGTGATTGAGTATGCATCATTGCTTGCTTCATTTTAGGGTCTAATTGCTAAAAATACAATAGCACTACAATTAACTTCAATATAATTATTATTCAATAGATACACGAGTCATTATAAGTTTTAACAAGATAAGAAAAATGTTAAAATGAAACGAAGTATTAGCTAGTTGTTTTTTTTTTAATTGAATATAAGTCAATAATTATTTGATAAGATTTGCACCAGATTTGTGTATTATTTAAATTATAGACCTAAACATTAGAGTGGTGTAATTCGTATAAAAATGACAAAAACCTGCTAATATTAATACCACATGGTCATGAATACAAAGACTGCAGAAATTCTAAATAATATTTAACCTAAGATACACCCTGAAAAACAAACAACAAAGAAAAAAACATGATAATGATGTATATTAGTGGAGACATAATGATATTTAATTTATATCCATGAAAAAATGAAGAAGAAAGAATAAAACATGGAAGAAAAAAATTCAAAATAAAGAATTTGAAAACCTAAATTTTCTAGTGCTAAATGCGGATCAAAGATTTGAGTGATAATTAAAAAATATTAAATTTCAAAAATTGATTAGCAAAAACTGAGGTAAAAATGCAGGGGGAACTAGGGGTATTTGACCCATAAGGATACATGACCCAATGCCTTTTTCTCAGCATTGGAAAAGTTTTATGAGTTGGAAGTGGCATTACTTTTTTCCTTTCATTCAGCTGATTACATGGTGAAAACAACTGCTGAATCATTGTGTATGTGTTCAGCTATACGAAAAAAATACTTTTTCATGCACTGAAAGTAAATTTTTGGTGTCATAAGATTTTTGGGTCTACTTGTTTAAAGGAAAGATTTTTTTAATTAGTTAATTGTTTTGTTCATGCTATTAGCTGCAATTACGTGCATCATAGTGCTCATGTAATTATTCGCAAATGTACTTGTTTTGGGGTTAATAAAAAAAAGTGTAACTAGGGATACTTGAACCAAACCAATTAGGGATATGTGATCCAAGTAAACTACACAAAAGTAGATAGAAGTAGACCAAGTAATTTTTTTTAAAAAATCACAGTCCCAAAAGTAAATGACTGGGTTCTTAACGGACTACAAGGTTTGTTGGGAAAGTACAAGGGAAATTATTTTTAACAATCTGACAATTCAGTATGCAGAAAGAATCGATGGAAAATGTTTTAAATGGCCTGAAATGGATAATACATCCCAAGTTAATATTGTTCAAATAGAAGCAATTCTTCAACCACCTGTGTTTTCTCTGCAAAATAAACGAATCCCCAGTGTTGTATTTAGACAAGATTTTACGTTTAAATTTGATAAGTTTGTTAATATAAGCATAATTAATGTGATAAAAATAAAAAGTAATAATTTTGTCTTATAATATAATGTTAGTTTTGTTATTAGGTAAAGTATTTTGATAATTCTAAGTCTTACTACCAAATTTTTGGGTTGGGTCACGTATCCCTAATGGGTGGGTCAAGTATCCCTAAGCATTGGGATACATAACCCAAAACTAAAGTTCTAAATAATTTATATTTACTAATACTACAGTTAATACTTCAGAAAAATACTAATATATATTGTGTAATACTTATTAAAGTAAAAATTGACTGTGTTTGCACAGCCATAAATAGTGTTTTTTAAAAGTTACAAGCCAAACACAACAAGTTGGGTCAGAATAAAAATATGCTTAAATACGATCGAATTAAAGAGTATAGTTGCAAACTTGTATTCTTAAGCAAACTTGTATTCTTCTTAAGTAAAATTAAGACATTGCCCAGTTGTTCATTGGTGACTTTTGATAACGGCAAATTCAATCGGACAGAGTCGCTAATGAACAGGCTGGACCTTATGTTTTAGTTATGCTTGGGAGAATACGACTTTTGCAACTACAACCTTCAATTATACTAGACAATTTGAAAAACCAGAATACCTTTTGTATGGTGTCATAACGCTGTACATGGGCTTTAAACTCATTCCGTACTCTTTCAGCATGTAATTTGTGTTCCTAATAAGAAATTATTTTCATTAGCTTAAATTATAAAAATACACAGAATTCATAGACAACCTTGAAATTTACTTACCCTACTACCTTTCTTTACAAAATCTGTAAGGACTTTTAATTTTAGGGTGGTTTTACTAACTAGATCTTTAGTCCCTTGTCTTGTATCATGGCTAAAGTAGTAAAATGGTACATATAATATAAATGCACATTTAAAATATGATGGATAAAGAATGTATAAGTACTATTAAAACTTATTTCTATGTAGTTTAACTAAATATATAAGGTATCAAACAATCAGCTATTTAAGTTGGGGAAATGTTTTAAAAAATAATAATAAAGAAAAAAGCAGTTAAACAATCCAATCTAGTTACACAGTGTAGTATATTGTATATACAATTATTGTTATGAGTAGTAATTTTTGCAAAAATGGTGATGTCTGAGATTTTGCAAGCTAACAAATTCACAAATTTTACATAAACAGAAGCAAAAGATGAAAACATGGTAATGTTAACTATTTTTTATGATGAAATCAAATTTCCAAAGGAAAAGGAATCTGTGGACTAGAGAACATGATAACTAAAACCAATTCATACTTCTTGGATTCTGTGTATATTTAACAGTGTTGCAATCAAACACAAGATAATTTCGAAAGATTCAAAGAAGCTAATATCAAGATTTTAAGCAAAGAAGCGTCAAGGTATATTTTTTGTAGTTAAGAAATTGTTTGATAATATTCAAGGAATAGCTATTGAGAAAGAGCGGTTAAGAAAGAGTTTGAGAATTTTAGGAAGAATGTTTTCATTATTATTTTAGGCAAAAAAGGTACTAAAAATTTAGATTTTAACAACTTATTATAAACTACATAAAAAAAACTCAAGATTGTTTAAGTCTACATTTAATTCATTAATGATGAAAGTTCATTATTATGAGTTCTATAATAATGAAAGTTATATTAGTTCTATAATGAAAGGGTATCATATTTTATGAATCTTTAGCATTTAAATTTTAGAATATTCAACTTACATTTTGTTTATTAACAAAGGTGTTTCAGCATGTGTTCCTAGTTCCTTATATGCTTTTTCTAATGAAGCAACTAGAAGGTCACAAAAGAAAGCAATGCAAATTATATTGTAAAACTTGAATAAGATTGTAAACTTGAACTTGATATAAAATAGAAATGATAAAACATAAGTATGCAAATTTTGGGGGAAAATTATATTCTTCTTGTTTAAAAGTTATAAGAGTTATAAGCTAGTTTTAAAAAAAACTAGCTCAATAAAATTAATTATTCATTAGGTTGAATCTTTAGTTAGAAGATTATGCTAAGGAATAAAGAGCTACCTAGACCTAATGTTGGAAACCAATTGAAAAACACCACTTGACTTTCAAAGATGATGTCTAAACTTAAAAAAATCTTTAAAATAAATATGAATATAGTAAATATTTGAGAAGCAAAATTTAATACAATATGCCAGGGTTGTTTTTGTTGTAAACAAGTAGAAAGTGCAAAGGTTTAACTGTAAGTGTGTATAATATATTTTTGGAACAGATTACACTTGTGAATATATGTTTAAGAGCCAGTTTTTTTAAAAATCGGGCAAAACAGGCAGGTTTGGATAGTTGACATATTTAATTTTGCTGAAATTTGCAGAATATGTTCTTTATGTAAAACTATTAGACACTTATATTTTTGTTTTTGCCAAAAAAAAATTTTATTAAAGTTTTTGGGGGGGGGTCAAAGTTGAAGATCGTCCGTTTTTTGAAGAAAAACGAACCAACTTACATATGGCAATACTTTTTGTGTAAAGAGTTAAAAATCGCAGTGACAATTTTTTTCGTGTTCTACTTGTTACATAGTACATGGTAGGACAAAAAAACTTATGGTTGACATTTGGCACAAAGGTCACGGGTCATTCAATGTCATACGAAAAAAAAAAATTCTGAACTTTTGACCTCCAAAATTTTCTTGTGCCAACAGTGAACTAAAAGTGTATATGATCCAGTGAATACATACTAAAGAGAAGTACTCAAAAATAGCAAGTGATGTGCGGTGGCACTTTTGGTTACAGAAATATTTGACCTTGAAATTGAAAATCCAAAATTGCACGACTTTCAAGGTCATTTATTCCTTGTGCCAACATTGGAAAGGTATAAAATTAGCTGTAAAATAATTCGTATGAATTGTAGAAACAAAATCAATTCACAAACCTATAGGTATTTGCTCCAATTTTATTTAATGAGGCTCTAAACTTTGAAAAAACTCGCAATTTTGTGTTTTCTGCAAAGTTTAGAGCTCCTTAACTGCTTGTACCAAAAGTAACCAGTTATAAAATTAGCTGGAAAATATTCCTTATGTATTGCAGAAACAAATTCAATTCACAGACCTAAGGATATTTGTTCCAATTTTATTTAATGAGGCTCTAAACTTTGCAAAAAAAAACAAAATTTCGTGCAATTTTGGTGGCCTGAAACATGCCCATTGTATGTGAAAATATTGCAGTAAAATTTCGAATATATTTTTTAACTAACTTTTATTGTATTTTATTGTTTTGATAAAATGAGAAAAATATATGTATGATTTTTTTTATTTGTTTTCCCTAGATGAGTTAAACTTAATCGCTGGAACTCATAACTTAACTAAGATAAGCGGCACATTAGAAAAAGTATGATTTACTATACTGGAAAGTACGTTTTACTACTACTGTTTGTTGCAGTTTTATAAAGATGTTATAAATAAACAGTTTTTATTTGAATGTAAAACGTGTTTTTTTATTCTCTGGAAGTGCCCAGCCTGTTTCAAACACATTTCTTTTCTGATGTATTGTTTTTAAGAGTTATGGGCTCATTTGCTGCTGCAAAATATATGCAAGAAGATGCCTTAAGTTTTCCAGTATAGTAAAGCGTACTTTTTCTAATGTGCTGCTTATCTTAGTTAAGTTATGAGTTCCAGCGATTAAGTTTAACTCATCTAGGGAAAACACATAAAAAAAATCATACATATATTTTTCTCATTTTATCAAAACATTTATGGAACAATAAAAGTTAGTTAAAAAATATATTCGAAATTTTACTGCAATATTTTCACATACAATGGGCATGTTTCAGGCCACCAAAATTGCACGAAATTTTGATTTTTTTTGCAAAGTTTAGAGCCTCATTAAATAAAATTGGACCATAGGTCTGTGAATTGAATTTGTTTCTGCAATACATAAGGATTATTTTCCAGCTAATTTTATAACTGGTTACTTTTGGTACAAGCAGTTAAGGAGCTCGAAACTTTGCAGAAAAAACAAAATTGCGAGTTTTTTTCAGAGTTTAGAGCCTCATTAAATAAAATTGGAGCATATACCTATAGGTTTGTGAATTGATTTTGTTTCTACAATACATACGGATTATTTTACAGCTAATTTTATACCTTTCCAATGTTGGCACAAGGAATAAATGACCTTGAAAGTCGTGCAATTTTGGATTTTTGGCAATTTCAAGGTCAAATATTTCTGCAACCAAAAGTGCCACTGCACTGCACATCACTTGCTATTTTTGAGTACTCCTCTATAGAATGTATTCACTGGATCATATACACTTTTGGTTCACTGTTGGCAAAAGAAAATTTTGGAGGTCAAAAGTTCAGAAAAAAAAACATTTTTTGGAATGACTTTGAATGACCCGTGACCTTTGTGCCAAATGTCAACCATAAGTTTTTATGTCTTAACATGTACTATGGAACAAGTAGAACACGAAAAAATTGTAACTGCGATTTTTAACACTTTACACAAAAAGTATTGCCATATGTAAGTTGGTTCGTTTTTCTTCAAAAAACGGACGATCTTCAACTTTGACCCCCCAAAACTTTAATAAAAAATTTTTGGGGCAAAAACAAAAATATATGTGTCTAATAGTTTTACATAAAGAACATATTCTGCAAATTTCAGCAAAATTAAAAATGTCAACTATCCAAGCCTGCCTGACTCTTAAAAAAACTGGCTCTTAATATGATGTAAATATTATTTCTGTTGTGGGAAAAATTCTTTCTGTTACGTGAATATTATTTCTACATTTATGTAATATAGAACCTCAATAAGTCGAACCCTGTTAACATGAACTTGAAGGGAGCACCGAAACATTTCATGTTAACTGAATTTTGTGTAAATCGTCAGGAATTTGTTTTACATTGAGCCAGTGAATATTAGTTAAAAAAAACATTTTAAAAAGCATTCTAATTTTATAATGTAATATACTAATAATGTACATGTATACAATTAGTAATGGAATTAATGAAATTCATTAGGAGAAGACTATAGAATAGAAAAATATATGGATACATATTATAGAAAAATTAGGTTTAATTTTTTTTAATGTCTAGTTTTATTTGTTCTTTGAAATACTAAGAAAAAAAGGGACAAATTCTGAATTTTCTGTTTGGGTTAAGCAAGAATTCGCCTAAATCGGTTTCGCATGAAGAGATTTTTTAAGCATGAGCTCACAGCTTATTTGGCCGGGGAAATGCTTTCAGTTCATCTTAAGCAAAATTTTGTGTTAAGCTAGTTCGCGTCCGTTTACAAGGTTTGACTGTATCTATATTTAATAGAAAACATTACATAATGACTTTAGATCAAAATGCAGCCCTGGTCAATTGCAGTTTCCATAATTAGTTCTGATTCACAACAGACAAAATATAATGCTAAAAATGCTGTTAAATGTATGTTTCATTCTATTATGGTGATGATTAATTGAAACGATGTCATATTTTCAAAGAAAAAAAATTGAAATGGTATCTTAAAATAACATTCATTCACAAAGTAACACTGCCAAAATATCATTTTTCAAAAGCTTAGTTCTTAAAATATATCACTAAATAAAAAAATAAGCTATTTAACAACTGATAAGTACGAGTTCAAAATAATATTTTTTTTATCCTGTAAACAATAAATAGAAATTCAGCAATATGCATCAAACAATAAATAATGAATCAATGCACTTTTAAATAATATTTGAAAAAAATATTTATAAATAAAAATTGGCACGAGTTTAAAACAAAACCTACCGTTATTGATTATAGCAAATATATTGCAACTTATTTCATCTGAAATTTGATGATATGTTGACATATCTGAAACAAAAAAATATATAATTAAAAAAATTATTTTATCATCCAACTATAAAAAGTTTTAACTTAACACAATTTTAGAAGGATTAACATTTAGTGTTTCCTAAATAAATTAAAGAAGAGATATCTTGAGAAGAAGCACCTAAAAGAAAGAAGATTAACATTTATTAACATTATATTTTAGGAATTTTTATGCTTGCTTGAGGTATTCAAAGAGATTGGTACGATAATATTCAATTAATTTCAATACAAAATGTACGATTCCAAAGTTTGCTATTTGTTTTCTGCTTGATTACACTGCATGCCATTTTATTGTTGTATATTTAAAGCATAACCTAAAATTAAGTGTTCACAAAGGTATCAATTGCATTCATTTAACACCAATTTTAAGATGTTAAAATTGCTCCAATGCCCACAAGTTTGTAGATTTACAAGTGCATAGAGTTCACTAGTGCAGTTGTTAATAGTTTACGATAAAATGGCTAGGGCTCGACTGTTGCATCAGCGCCGATTTTTAAAAAAGTAGCCACTGGCCGCCAATGTTAATTTGAGAAAAATCTTTCTAGTAGCCTTCAAAAACAGCGAAATGCTGATGGAAGCAGATGTTTTGAAAGGGAAAAAAATTCATAACTTAACATTTTATAGTTCTACGTAACATAGGTTTTGTTGCTATGATGATGTCGCCAAATATTTTCTAGTATTTAGTGAAAGCGCAGTAATGTTTCATCATTTGCTATATTTAAGTTTACGACTGGTTAAGATAAGTTTATTTGTTTTGCTATGTTATGTTTTTGGACGTCAGCCCTACTTTAAATGTGTCATAATATTTACCAAGCTTGCAGCAAAATCACAGTAGTATCTTGTAGTTTCAGTTCAAGGTCGATTGTCAACCAGACTTCAATGCCTAACATTTTTTTCTTATTTGTTACAAAATCGCAGATTTAATATTTTACATAGTTTTACATCAGGACTGATCGGTCAACCAAACCTCAAGATGCCTTGTAATATTATCTATATGGCAGTGTAATCAGGTCTTTTCTTTTTAGAAATACCTGCTCAAACTTTTATGTATTTTGTTACTTATTTAAAAGATGATAATGGCCAGTCCGCAACTTTATGTTATGTCCCGCTACTTAAGTCTGCAGAAAAGATTTAGGTTGCTTTTAAAGGGAAAATCGCACCAGTGAGATAGTAAGAAAAAAATAATAAGTTTTAAAATAAGAAAAAAAAGTAGCAGAAAATTTTATTTCTTAACTCATATACACAAATTAATTATTTAATAATATTAATACATACTTGCTTAAAATAGAATATTGCTTTAAATTTATAATACACAAATATTTTAACAAAAAATATACTTATTAAAATGTGTTTTTTACCAAAATTTGATGTAGGTTGTAATCTGGAATTTCTAGATCCAGCAAATCTTGAATCTGTTGCTCCATAATCTGGATAGTTATTTGAGCGCCCATAAGACATTTTATAAAGAGCTGCCAAATATAAGTAGAAAAAAACTTTAAGATTCATAACAAAAATATTATACACTAAATACAAGTTTTATAATGAAATACTTATCTGTGGATTCATTGTTTTTCTATAAAATCAGTTAATTAACGACTCACTAGAGCTTCATCAGGGTGCTTATTATTCTTTTTTAATACCTCAGTCAAGTGACAAGGCTGAAAGAACCTTATTAGTTACATAGTGAAGTGTCTTTGATTTGAATTATCATCACACTAGATGCTACACAAGGTTTATTGGCAACAGGCATTGTAATTATAAGAACCACAGTCAAGTGACAAGCCGACACCCGAGTAGGCACTCAACGCAACTTTTGAGAGGGACATCTTGCGCAGCATCAGGACTTACATATTTAATGTCCCCTCCCTCTACACGTGGTATCATTTGTTAGACTTTTTAGTTGCACAGACTGTTTACAGATTGACAGTAATTTTGGCAATTCCCGGGCCCAAACCAAGCCACTTATTGGCAGAGATCTGCTGTGGACAAGTAAACTGCAGTAACTAGCCAAATGGCTTGGACCATTGTTACCAGGGCTTGAAAAATCTCAAAATTTGTACATGCCCTGTCGGGCATGTTAGTCTTGGAAATACATGCCCGAATTAAACTTTTACATGCCCAAGCGCAGGGCCGAGTGAAAGGGGGGGGGGGGTCAAAAGGTAGGCTGGCTTGGGAGATCAGATACATAAAAAATTATCCGCTGCTTCTTTAAAATTTGAGCTGGACACATCGTCGATTTTCGGGAAAGCCCGGCAAACATTGCACCACATTTCATTATGCTCATTGTTTGTGCCCAACCACGTAAATTCCGTTAACCAATCCTGCTGTACTAACCGTTTACGTTTTTGTTCAAAATCAGGTTTTAGTTTTTTCGCCGGGTATTCCATCACACTATCAACATTTATTTCACTTTCTTGGCTTTTCTGCTCGGGCATAACACTGTCACTGCGGGCTATAAAAAACTGTCGTATATACATTTTAAAGCGAAACGAAAGTCGAAAAACACAATCGTGAATCTAAACAAATTCGAGTAGTACAGCACTATTCGTTTTGCACGCATGATTATAAATGGCATGCCACTTGCATATTCACAATCCATCGGATTGGCGACGCTATCTCACGTGACATGGAGAAAACAGTAACGACTTCCAGAAATTAGGCATGCTCCCTGCCGTGTTTCGATGGTACATGCAGCGCGAATGATATGTTGCGGGGATTTTTCAATAAAGCACAAAATTTTTATTTATGGAAAGGTATTTTTGATGAAATATTGACATGCCAGCTCGGGCATGTGAGGCTAAAAAATATATGCCCGATCAGAATTTTTACATGCCCCGGGCACGTCGGGCAATATAATTTTCAAGCCCTGATTGTTACAAGCACTCCATTTCTCTAACCTGTAAGAAAACGCGTTGGAAACAAGACTAATAATTTCAGAGTAAAAATGGTCCGATTCATGGTTATGATTACTGCAGTTTGCCCAAGGCAGAGTGATATAAGATTGCTAAGACTTCACCCAATGCAATCCCTATAAGGCATTGCACGTCTGTGCAAAGAAACCACAGTAATTGGGTGATTTTTTGCCAATCTTTTACTATCTTTCAGGCCTGTATGCTTTTTTAATAATAAACAGTCTTTTTTTACATACAATATAATAGAAGCGATTTCGGTACTTATGCACTAACACCCCGCCACAGCTACAGAATTGGCGGTTTGCAATGGTGCAACTTTTTCTGTGGTGGTGTTAATACATATGTTCCATAATTTCGATTTAAACTGCATGTAATCATTTAAAACGTTGAAAAATGTTTAGGTGCTTAAAAATGAACAGGGATCTTGCAACATTTCAATTAAATATAAATCTCCTAAATTGAAAAAAACTTCATTATAAATAAAAATGGCAATTACATGATAAACAAATCAACATGTTTTATTCTAAATTATAAGCTTCTTTATATTGAATCAAATAGAATGTAAAATATATTACTGTGTAAAATAGTTACCTTGAGATACACTTTTCAATTATCAAGATAGATATACAGAGAAGAAACTATTAACCCTAGAAATTAATAAACATATTTTGTTAATTATTCATTTTTATTCAAATGCTTATCTTAAAATATGGATGTTTGAAAAACAAAGTTTAGTCAACCAAGAAGATACATTAATAAATATCCTATAAAGCACCTATTACCTTACAATTGAAATCAAACAAAACAAAATCTAAAACAGCACTTTAAAAGAGAATATTAATAATGAAGTTTCGAAATTGTAAAGATACGATTTGCATCTTAACGGTAGTATTGATAATCTTGCAACGGTAACCTATTTAGAAAGAAAACTAGATATCAAAAATCAAATAGAACTTAATAAACTATTAAATAAAATGATTAATAAAGAGGTTCATTAAACAAAAAAAGCAATAATTACTCATATAAAAAATGCACATAAAAAAATTAGAAATGTACTAGAATTTTAGTTTATTGTTTCATTATCAGGTGACACAAACAAGTTCAGTTGCAGATACAGCTAATTCAACTTGTTTGTAAAGTTTACAATATTTGAAGAAACGATCTTTATATTTCTTTACATTATAAATTGAAGACAAATAATTTAATTTGATTTTTAATTACTGTGTAATATCCGTTTCAATCTTATCTTCCAAAGAAGATAGTATAACTGAGTTTAACGGTAGCTTCGGTGTTGCAATCCTATCCAACTTATTTCATTTTCTATAATTATTTGTTGTAATTCATAGATGGCGACACGAAACACAATTGCTCTGTTATAGGCCAGAAAGCGCTCCTTAAAATAAACATACGAAGAAGCAGTAAAAATAAAGGTTTAATCATAAATTTTATTTTAAAATCTTTTCTAGAAATGTTTGTATTTTAAATTAATGAATGACTCTATAAAGAACATAAAAATTAATCTATAGCTGTAATTTATCATTGATGAAAAATTAAAGGGATTTTTTCTTGTGATATTAAAAGCAATCAATAGTTAATTGTTAAAATATTTTTCTTAAATGAGAATTTAGATTTAACTTTACTTGGACTTTTTATAAAGCAAATTCAACCAATCTAGATATATCTCTTTCCGGCGAAGCACGTCTTCCCCATAACACCCATATCACCCATAATTCCCAAAAACACCCATATTCAATAGATTCAGATTGATAATATTGAGAAATTAAAAAAAAAAGAGCCAATCCAAGAACTGCAAATTCGATGACATTTTGCATGCATTCCAAACATCTATACTGTAACTATCTGCCCACACAATATTGTAATGCTTTTCATTCCCTGATGCGAATACACATCAGTCATTACTTTCAAACGCAGCGAATAAAACTAATAACCAAATCGCACGCCATACATCAATCTGTAATTCTGGATGCACAGCTAATCAAGGTCAGAACCACAAGCTCAGTAGTTCGCTACGTCTATTTGGAGTAATTGTAACTGACATTTCACATCAAAAAGATTTTCTATATGTACAGTCAACTGGGGCAGCTTTGGGCTTGGCTTGTTTCAGGTGACGTGTTTTCCAGCTTTCATTCCTGGATTTCCTTCGATTGGTGCTTTGTTCCTTCGTGGAGTGGATTGTGAACAGAATTAAAATTAAAACTTGATGTTAACCCTTTGAGGGATACAGACGTATAAATCCGTCACCTTACTGGCTGCTTTTCCAGCAGTGCGAATAATTTAAAAAATTATATTTTTTTGTAAAAATTTTATTTAATTTTCAAATTTAAAGTATATAGGAGTCATTAATCACCATATGCAACAGAAATATAATTTTAAATAATGTATAAAAATTTATTTTTCTGTTAAAAATTCAAATTTTAAACTCGTGCTGCAAAAACAAGTTTACTACATACAAAAATTTTATCCTTCATAGGGTTAAATCGCACAAAACTACAAAAATTGCATTTCTCTAACACTATCAATCTCCTTTACATTTAACATTTTCACTCTCATTCACAAAACAGCTCATGTGTTGGCCTCATCCCTTGATCACATTTCAAAATTGCTAGGCCCGTCCCCATTTGTCCTAATGTAGATCTAGTGCGATGTTCATAAAAAAAAACTAAACGAAATTTCCAATTATGTCAACCCAATAGTTACCAGTAGCTTATAAAAAGAGGCATCGCAGCAACCGTCCCGGCGGTTTTTCTTTCACAAAAATCCCCCACAATTCTTTTGTTAGCGCGACAAACAAAGGGATGCGATGAATCGGAAGGAATCACGTAATTTCTTGACACACATTACAGGATGGGTAATTTTTTGTCTTGGAAATGCTCATCTGTGTATGTGTTTTCGATACAGATCACGTAAGTAATCATGTTAATAACTTGATATGGTAGGAACGGAAATTGATAATGAACTGATGATTTCTCTTCTTCGTTCTGTAAGTAAGTTAAGTGTAAGATTACAGAAAAAAAGTTGATGAAGGATGGTGTTTTAATTTTATTTATTCTAAAAAAAATCGGTGGAAGAGTGGAATTGTCACGCCTATTGTGGCGTCCAGCCATATCACGTTGTCTTAAATCCCGCAAACAAACTATCGGGCAACAGCTAATTGGGCCGTAGGGAGCCTAGTGGTCAGCGTCTCGGTCTCGAGATCGGAAGGTCCCGCGATCGAGTCCCGGTTCCACTGAAGACTTACCGAGTATATGCGGAGTACGTGCTCGTTAAATCTGTTAAGTCCGAAAGTCCTCTGGTCGGTCATTGCGCAGTTTACCACGAGTACAGGTCCCTGGAGACTATTTCCCTCCCCTTCAGGGACATGTCTAAATAGTGGAGGTGGCGATAGTTGGCAGCATCTGTCACTTATGTGTGTGTTGTGTGTCTTTCTTACTTGACGAAGGTTTATAAGCGGGTCTCTGACAAAGCACACAAACCTGAATATATATCTACCAACCAACCAATTGTCCGTTACCGTGAATTAGTGATGGGCACATGGATCTCACCTATGCCCTTCTCATTTCTGACAAATGTGGTATCCCCGACGGCCAACAGCCCATGTGGATCCCATGTTGATATTCTACCAGGGTCGATTTTCAACTGTTTTGTTATAGATAACGGTGCTTCAAGGATTCAAACTTAATATCAAGAACGCCTGTTGTGATTCCTTTTATGTAAGGGTTCGCATGATTGAGAGGCAGGAATATACTTCGTAGCCACACAAAAAATAATTTGATTATTTTCAGAGTTTGTAAATCAAGATTTATATCGAAATATAGTACACACATAGTACAAATGAAACCTATACCAGATAATACAAATATACCTATACCAGATACACATAGTACAAATGAAACCTATACCAGAAACATTAAAATGGATCAAATACACATCGTTATAAAAAATAAGTGTGAAATTGGTGGTTTACCAAATAGAATCAAAGAAATGTTTTAGAACATCTGATTGGAGTTGTGCAATTTTTGAAAGAATCAGTACGTGTTTCATAATGAAGTCCGGTTTCATTAATTAATTGAACACAATTATCTTTAAGATATCATTCAATGAATCTGATTATTTCCAGTTATTGTTCATTTGTTTTGGGCATTATAGAACACAAATGGTAGTTTTGTGTTTTCGAAATCTATATTTTTAGTTCATCCCCAATAGTTGCCATTTCAAAATGCATTAAACAATTTTATTATTAGTTTTTAACAATACTATTTTAAAACTTTTGAAATATTTTATTAGAAAACTGCTTTTTTGTACTTTTGTGATTCCTATACCAGGATAATTTTTTGGGATAATTCTATTTCTATTCAGCGAAAGTCTTTTTTTTTATGTCAAACTAAACTTTTTTCAATAAACACTTGGCACGCTACATAAAATATCCCGTCATTCAACTCTATCATTGTTTTTTAAATATGTTTTTGAAAAGATAAATTAATGAGTAGATTAAAATTCGTATTTCGCCTTCCTATTAAATTAATAATTAAATATTAATTATAAATATTTTTATTAATTAATTTTAAAACGTACAGTAAAACCACAATCAAGTGACAAAGTCGACACCTGAGCTGGCACCCAGCTGGACTTCCAGTGACATCGTACACTAACACCATCGGGGTTTGGGAGTGAAGAGAATTAACGAGCACGTCTGACCCAGTGTAATCAGGGAAGTCCGTAATTAAGTCGATTTTATTACTTTTTTGCCAATAGATATCCGTCTATAGGATGTGGCCGCTGTTTTAGAACCCGATACTCTGTATAAGAGGCCGATGTTCTGATCACTGGGCTACGGAGCCCCCACTAAGTCTGTTGGTAGCTTGGGTTTCGAATTACAGAGGTTGGATCGTATCACTAGTTTGATTCATGAACCCAAAATTTTCCCACCACGTGAAACTTCGACAAAATACCCAACATACGAGTCTTCCAACCGCGATATAGAAGATGGCCAAGAAACAGCATCTATCTCCCCCCAGAATCTCCACTAATCCTAATTGCCGGAAACTAGTGTCTCATTAGAAACGGAATGCACAGCCCACCTTCACACAATAGTGTCACAGAAGAGATGACAACACCAGATTTCGACAAGAAAAAGCGATCCTCCCTTAACCCTTGCGCAGGTGCATTGTTGTACAACTGCCGCGACCACTGTTGGTTGCCCATGCACGGAACAATGCCAGAAGATCATCAGATCGTCAAGAAGTGGTAGACTGTTTTTTAATCACCTACTCTAAAGATTCTTAAAATTTTGAAGTTGAAGTCCGTATATGATTATTTTAAATATTTTTTTTAGAAATTTATCTAAAAAAAGAGCGAATAAGTCACGTCATGTTTCCTTAAGAAGTAGTGGTCAATATTTAAAAAACGAGACTCCCAAATAATTTTAAAATAGCTTATAAAAGGTTATCAATGTCGCCAATTTTAATAATTAATAAAATTATAACGTAATATTTTTCAAATATCTTATTTTACAGCTTAAAAATAAATCGTGTGTATCTGTGGAGAAAGCAAATTTCAAGTCCGCTAACCATTTTTTTATTCTTCAAATATGAGGATGGGGGAAAACGGTAAAAATTAGCTTCTTTTCTATTTGAATTCATTACAAGACTGAAAACAATCAAATTTGTGAGCATTCATTCTCATTTTTGAGCATCGAGTGTAGTTATTAAAAAATCGTCGTACATTCAATAACTTTTCTTGATATTTCATTACACTAGATAATGTAGTTCTGCACTTTCTTATTACCTAACCTATGGTTCTACAAGTAAGTTACAAAGCAATATTCTCTCTCAAAACCAATCATTCAAAATTTAAATCAACCGTTGACCATCAAGGGAAATAATCAGTAAAAGTACAAGAAAATACAATAATTTTTTTTAAAATGCAGAATAGAAAAGTGAAACTAGCTTTAACAGTAACTAGATGAAACTGCTTTCTGTACGGAACCTAGAAACTAAATCCCTCTCGTCATTTTACATTTCGTTATTTTGTTTTTGGGCAGATGTGGGGCCGATTTCATCTGGACATGACCAAAATCTGACTTCTCTTCATATCATAGATCCCCTTTTTTTGCGACATTGACCCAACAGATGACAGGATTGACACAAAACAGCGAATTGAGCAACGGCTGTGAAACACTAAAAGAAAAATTATCATTGTTTCTTCAACTTTTTGAAGGCTACATTTCGTTATTTTTTTTAATGAAAAATTCATTTTTATAAGATAAGAAAGAATAATCACGAATTATATTTTTTTTAAAAAAGATAAACATTGTAATAATGACTGAGGGCAGTAAACGGCTCCTGGGGAAATTCAGCATGAGATGGACATCAAACATGTTTTTCCAAATAGATGTTGCCTCGAAAGTAAATAGATAAATTTGATGTCACGGATCGTAGATTGGTTTTTCGTTTTTGACATTAATAAGAACTCAAATTCAAAGTGAAATGTTTACTGATGTCAAGAGTTGTATGTTTACAGTAGTGTCAAAAAATCCACAAAAAAGGGCAATTGTGCTATTTCGAATCTGAGTCGTTAATTTAATTATGTTTTTCAAACCGTTATGACTGCATTTCAGTAATTTAAAACTAATTTCATTTTCTGAACAACCGAATGTGTGTTAAGGTTCAAAATAAATGCTACACTAACTGTTATTCGTTAAAGTTAAAGGAAACACTGAAGTTGTGTCAAACAATTTTACAATCTAATAAATTAAATTAATTGAGGTCACAAAGTATACAACCCAGATTTCTTAATTTTACAAATTGATTAAACATCAAGTAAATATTTACGAAATGAAATAAACGACCGCAAATCTTCCTCAAAGTAATATCATTAGATAAAAATGCAAATACAAAAATTGACGACCAACAACAGGCTAGAGGCCCAAAAAGGTTGGTTCAAAAGCCCAAAAAGATATTGGTGATTATCCAGGTTTTTAGAAATTAGTCAGTTAGAAAAGATAAAACTCATTTAATATTCTAATTTAATTTTTAATGACGTTACATACGATACTTAAAATGGCTTCCTAGTTGAAGTAGCAAAAGCTGTCTACGACAGCTTCGGACCTATTTAATTTTTGCACAGATCATGGAGACAACAAGAACAACACAAAACTACTTCCTATTTTTATTAATTGTTATAAGACTAAAAATATATTTCAGATTCAGATATTTCAATCTCCCTAAGTTTTAATTTGTACTTAAGTATACAGAATCGTTTTTACAATATAAATTTTTGATGTTTCGCTGTTAATATACTTTATTTAAATAATATTTTAATGGATTGAAAACGTAGTTTTTATTGTTGTTATACCAACTTCTATTCCGAATTTTCTATGGAATTCAGAAACAAATCCTTCAATTTATTACATGTAGGCGCCAATAAAAGAAGAGTGTCATTTATATGCTTAAAAGTAAACATAATCTCGTCTAATCTGTTAAAATAAAGTTTTACGAGTAAAGAATTGTTTAGCTATTCAATGCGCCTTATACTTCAGAATACAAGTCTGTATAGATTCAACTAATAGTAGAGTTAGGGTTCGATAATAAAGGGTAAATTTTTTAAAAAGATTCTGTTGAAAAACATTCCGTCTAAAAATTGGGGGGAAAATGAGCGTTTACACGTCATCCTTCGGTGCTATCCCTTCATATCAGCTGAAGAGATTTGGCCGAGATTTGGGATTTGTGACATTTTGTGGGAAGATAAAGTACTTATAAGCTAATTAAACGTAATGTGTCATTTTATATCAGTGAGATTTGAACAATTTATAAAAATTTGTCAGGGTGGGAAAATAGATAACTCAAAATCACAAATAAGCTCAATAAATCATCTAAAAATGTGTTTTTTTTCATAAAACTATCCTGTCACTAAAAAAAAATCTGCAGAATTATGTGTGCTTTTGTACGTGTTTATGCATTCAAACGAAATGGTCTTTGTACTCTGCTTAAGGAAATGTATATATTTTTAGCCTACTTTTCTTTTTTTAATTCGAAAGAATTAAAAAAATGAAAAAGTAGGTATTGACATGCGGTCGATGTCCGTCTGTCTGTCTGTCTGTCTGTCCGTCTGTCCGTCTGTCCGTCTGTCCGTCCGTACCCCCCTTCCAAAATCGGTTCTAATCATCGGATCTTAAAAATTCTTTTTTGTTAGAAAGCTATAACCTCAGATACCCAACTTTCATACTTTTTGTCCGTCTGTCTGTACGTCCGGACGGACATAAATCTACTATCTGTCGGCGAATTTCCCATTGAATTAGCATTGAAATTCAATTTTAAATCATTTAAATCACTGTAGGTATTGAAATGCGGTTGATGTCCAACTGTCTGTCTGTCCATCTGTCTGTCTGTTCGTATGTATGTGTGTTCGTATGTCTGTCCGTCTGTCTGTCCGCCTGTCTGTCCGTTTGTCTGTCTGTCTGTACCCCCCTTCCAAAATCGGTTCTAATCATCGGATCTTAAAAATTCTTTTTTTGTTAGAAAGCTATGACCTCAGATACCCAACTTTCATACTTTTTGTCCGTCTGTCTGTACGTCCGGACGGACATAAATCTACTATCTGTCGGCGAATTTCCCATTGAATTAGCATTGAAATTCAATTTTGAGTCATTTAAATCACTGTAGGTATTGAAATGCGGTTGATGTCCATCTGTCTGTCTGTTCGTATGTCTGTTCGTATGTCTGTCCGCCTGTCTGTCCGTTTGTCTGTCGGTCTGTACCCCCCTTCCAAAATCGGTTCTAATCATCGGATCTTAAAAATTCTTTTTTTGTTAGAAAGCTATGACCTCAGATACCCAACTTTCAACGAATATTAAGATTCAGGTTGATTGGTTTAAAGTTAAAATACAATAGGCTATATCTCTAAATGTTTTTTTAATTTAAATACTATGTCATAAAAACCGCTGAATTATGTTGACTTTGACTGTTTTTGATTGAATTCAGAAAGTATTTAGTAACGAGTAGGATTAGTTTTTATATTTTTTCTTTTTAATGTTATTGTTTTAATTTAAACAACAACTTAAAGTGAACAGAAGTACAAATTAAAACTAAGTATTTGGTCTTAATTTATCTTGGAACATTTCTGAGTCTCGTCAGTTTTTCTTTATTGCTAGCTAGAAATATCTATGTAAAAAAAAAATTCATAGTCATATTTAATTTTAGCCTTGTTAGTAAGAAATCCTATGATACTATGTGTATGATACTACATTGTACTATGATACCGCAGCATTTTAGTTGTCAAAATATAAATGGTCTACTAAAAAAAATTGTAGAAATTTTTTTAAAATAAAATATACTAATGTGTACTATACCATTATTTTAGTAAATTTGATATAAACTTGAAAGCTTTAGTTTTATTTGAAATTCAATATACCTTTGCTTACAGTATGTACAGTATTAAACTCGTATTATTTATATTACAGTTACTACTAATTGTTTAGGTTATTATTATTATTTTGTAAAGATAGTTTCTACATTCATCGTTAAAAAAAGCACCCTTCACAATTTTAAATTTTCCTTTTTCAAAGGTTTTGATTTGAAAACAAAAAGTTCATTAAGAATTGTGTATTATTTCATCCAATAACGTTTACAAAGTTTAGAGAAATTTGTTTCACATATTTGTTACAGTTTTTAAAAATAATCTTCTTCTCTTACATTTTTTTAACCACATTGAAAAGACAAGTTCTGGAAAATAAAGAAACTTTTAAATTATTTTAATTTTTCTAAAAGTATGGCACATGATATGATCGTAAAATAATTTAGAAATTCCTGGACCCGAACCTGAAGCCTACCGCATACATGGCCATTGCCTTACCGACTGAACACCCCGAGCATCCTAATTAAATTTTGGATAATGTGAGTTTTTCAAATACACCTTTTATACTTAATGAGATATAAAGCAACATGAAAAAAACTGAACAAAACGTAAAATACATCGAACAATTCCGATACTTTGACACATGAATATAAATTACATTTACATAAAACGAATAAATTAACTCCAAATGAGCTTTATCAATCGCCTTAATGACACACAATTTGACATACTGTTATAAAAAAACTATTTCTCGCGTACGTGTTTTTGGGTCCATCAAGGAGCTTTAAATTACAGCTTAACTACCCGCCTTGATCCAGAAAATAACACACAAGTCTATCTAGTCCTTTGTCCCTGATTTGTATAAGTAACTCAATGAATGGTACAGTTTGAAAAGACTCTGACACCTCGTCCCTTTTTTTTGTCTGTATCATTATTAGAAATGGCCTTGTCTTGTTACGTGGATATGTCCAAAGGGGGGTTCTGTATTCCAGAAAAAAGAGGGGTAGAAGCCTCTGATTGCAATGTCGTGAGTCGTGCTTTATTTTGCTATTTTAATACATTCAAGGTTACGCTATTACGCAGTAGGGTTTTAGCCTAAGTATGCAATATTGATGAGTATTTTGGGAAGAAAAATGAATTGATGAGTGACGATCACAGTAAACGTCAGAGTCCGACTCTATTAATGTGTCAAAGTTTTATTTTAGAATTACAGTTTTCTGTCTTCGTATAGCTGAACCAAAACTTTCCTATTCAATCCCAAAATTCGTTAGTCAAATTTACTCATGAAGGTATTTTGTTGTATCGAGGTATAGAGGAGAGAAGGGTATTATGGAATACTATTTTAATATTAAGAATAACTCTTTTAGTTTTAAATAAAAATCCAAACAATCATTTTAAGTACATACTATAACTAATGGTAATGAATTGCCAATAATGAAACAAAACAGTTATTTATGTTTTTGTTATGAAAAAAATGTACTATAAAAAAGTTACAAGTTTAGGTTAATATGGGAAAGTCGGGGGTAATATGGAATAGTTGTTTACAATTATTAAAAAATTAATTATACTTCTCAAAACGTAGTTAATTTTAACTATAAAACAATATTTAAAAATTTACGTACAGATTGTTTCGTTTTTGAGTCGATTTACAATAATAATAAACATAACCTTCTTTCTCTGCTCCAGTAAAGTCAATACAGTGGTGGTCAGAATTATAAGGACAACGGAAAAATCGCTAGATCTTTTCGACAAATCACGGTTGAATTATGCAAATTTTATGTATGTTAGCCAATAGTAAACTAAGCATTTTAAATATGATTTTTTGCAAATATACATAAAATTCGTAATTATAAAATACGTTATAAATTTTAACATACAGCGAAATTGGACAAAATTATAAGAACAATTGCATTTCTGTAAGTCTAAAGCATGAATTTACATAAATTAGCAAAGTTTCTGCTTTGTACACGTCATTCCATGGTGTTATAAAGATTTTGGGAGTATTTGAAAACTTCATTACACTTATATTCAACCATGCCACTAGGTACGAAGCTTTCAGTGTTTGAAAAAGGAAAATTAATCGCTTATAAAAATTCTGGACTTACTAGACGTGAAATGGCATTGAAATTGAATAGATCAAAGAGTGTAATATATAATTTTTTAAAAAATCCTGGAAATTATGGAAAACGAAAACACCCAGGTAGGCCATCTTCTGTGTCTTCGAGAGATAAAAGACGAATTATAAGTAAAGCTTGCTCCAAAAAGCAAACATCGCCGGAAATAAAGCGTGAACTGGACTTGAACTACAGTGCTCGAACCGTTCGCCGTGTTTTACAAAATGCCAAACAGGTTCGATACGGAAAACTGAAGTCACGACCCCCTCTTACAAAAACCTAAAAGAGACTGAGGATGGAGTTTGCTAAAAAGTACATTTCTATGGGTGACAAATGGAATGATGTTGTCTTTTCTGATGAAAAGAAGTTTAACCTAGACTGACCTGATGGGCTTTTTCAAAGCGTTCATATGGTGGCGGCTCAGTAATGGTCTGAGCTGGTTGCGCAGTCTCTGGAACTACAGAAATAGTATTTCTTCAAGGGAAAATGAACTCAAATAGTTATGTTGATATGCTGGGTGACAATCTTTTGCCAGAAGTACCGTTGATAACCAGTGGTGACTATTTATTCCAGCAGGACAATGCATCAATACGTGTGTCCGCAGCTGCAAAATCATGGTTTGACGCAAATTCTGTAAAACTGTTGACTGATTGGCCAGCTAAAAGTCCCGATCTAAACCCAATCGAGAATTTGTGGGGTATTTTGGCGCATGAAGATTACAAAAATGGCACTCAGTACCATAACAAGCGAGAACTGATGTCATCAATTGAAAATGCATGGAAAAATATCCCTGTGAGCACCCTAAAGAAACTAACGAGCTCTATGACGTCAAGATTAATTAAAGTAATTGAAAATAAGGGTGAGCTTATTAATTATTAATTGTTTTGACTTGAAATTTTTAAATGTCCTTATAATTTTGTCCAGTTTCCTAACAATATATTTTTTGTTTATTATTTTTATAAACTCAAATTTTGTATTTTAAGTTTTTTATTGTTCTTAAATTATTTATAGCATAAAGAAGTATTTTATGTCTAAATACATTTTCATTTAATTCAGAAATAATTTTTTTCTGTTCAATTTTCAGTTGTCCTTATAATTTTGACCACCACTGTATGAGCCCATAAAGAACAGGTAATGCATTTAATCCAAATTTTGTTGATTTTCGGAAAATCTTTCGTTACAAAAGTTATATTCAATCTCTTTGTTTACCGATTGTTTGGTTGATGTCATAAAAGCAATGTCAGATGATACATCAGGATGGAACGATACATACGAATATCTAGTATTCGATAATACCCGACACACCCTTTTGGATTATGATCCATTTTATTGATGGATAAAACATTGATAGCTAAAAAACGATTGCAGTATAGCAAACTACTATACTTTTAGTATACATTATTCTTAACAATAAAATCAAAGTCTCATGATTACTGGTAAATTAAGATGTTTGAACACTTTCCAGAAAAAACTTTCAAAAACACATTTTGTTTTGTAGCAACTGTAACGACAGCAACAAGAAGTTAACTCTTTGTGCACTGCATTCATGGGGGATTTCATGGTATTCCCAAGTAATGGCAGCACGAGAGAGGGCTGGAACGTCGGTATTCCATATTACCCGACTATTCCATAATACCCTCCTCTCCTCTACTATGGTACATTAACTCAATTTTGGAAAAAATAAATATTGACTATATAGTGTTCTTCTTTCTTTAAATACTGTGTATATATTTTAAGTAAATTTCTGAGGAAAACAATTTATTCAGAAACAAATAAAAAAAAATTTTGTATTGAAGAAAATTATTATTTTGTCAACTGAATTGACAAATACAACTTTCCATTAAAGTGCAACGAGTTAATTTCAGTTTCAAATGTAATTTTAAATCCATATACCTTAAGTCAAGTTTCTGATTTGTAGCTGCTACCGTGTAATTGCAGCAAATTTTCCTTACACACGTTTTCCGATTGCATGATAGTGTTGTAAAGTATGATAAATAAAAGAAAAATAACACACTTTTCGTTGACTGTTGTGTCTTCTTACCACAGCATTTAACGCAATTTTTTTGTGCTTAGTATTTCATAATAACCTCCAGTTAA
This sequence comes from Oedothorax gibbosus, assembly GCA_019343175.1. Lineage (NCBI taxonomy): Eukaryota > Metazoa > Arthropoda > Arachnida > Araneae > Linyphiidae > Oedothorax > Oedothorax gibbosus. Next base: position 33,162,252 of record CM033279.1, on the reverse strand, counting down.
TTGCATGATTAACTTATTTTTAATATAGTATGTATATAATTACAAATGTTTGTGCTGTTATTAATGTAGCAATGCTGAAACTTTAATATAAAACCTAATAATGAAATTTCCTTAAAATAAAAACATACACCTCCATTTATATTACCAAAGGTGTCAATGAAGAATTTGACGAATAAACTCATGATCTTATTTAATGAAGCAAAATGCAATTCTTGAAAGCAAATTGACACAGAAGTTTGACATTATATAAATGACTGGTAATTTCTGGACATTATCAAATAAAAAAAGAACTATTTTTCGAACTATTTTTTTAGTTTGAGATAAATGTGTGTTTGATGCCTAAGATTTTCACGAAATATTACAAAATTTCAATCCTTACTTTCAATTGGCCCAATAACATTAAGTGTTTTGATCGAAATTAATTTTTATGTTGGTCTTTTTACACTGAAAATATAACATTAATTGAATTGTGTTCTAATATTTTTATTGAATTGGATTCTTACTGGAATTGGTTTTTTAAGCATTTGTAGCTGTAAAGTACACCAATTTCAACAGATACACATCTAAAAGCAAAGTTTTAATATATTGCAAATCAGAATTTGTTTTTCAATCACACTTTTCAATTCCATACTTACAAACTTTTTAATGGTCATCTAAAAAAACCGAACTTGTTAATGATCTTCCCGACAGCGCCTAAAACTTGACATATTTTTTTGTATATTTCTCGATTTTTTTCCAATTTAGAAAGCTTATTTTAAATAATATATAAACTGTTTGTTGCTAAAATTAGTTGTTCCAAATACGTTAAAGCCTGCGTTCGCCATCCTACCCTATCATATTCCCATACACGCGTTCTGCTATGTTTACACTAAATATCAATATTTTAATTGGACATAAAAACAATTAGTGGAAATACCATTTACACAAGGTAATTTTATTTACACATAAAATAATCAGATTAAGGCTGAAAAGGTAATATTTCTATAGAATCACTTAAATTAAATAAATAAGTTTTATTCATCAATTAAAGCAATTTTCCTGTATTGTCTCATAATAGGAATTGCACAAGAGGAAATATGAGTGAGATTAAAAGATTAATGTTAATTCCTGACAACGAGAAAACAGTGTATCATTGATGATCTGCGATAAGTTAGAAATTTCAGGAAAAACACAATATTTAGGTGACACGAACACGCTTACTTCGTATGCCTCATGCCATTTTTTTTAAAAAAAATTATAAGTCAGTGGATGACCTATCGACAGTACAACACTTTTTATATTTTTTTGTGTGAAAATGACATGTTCATGTGCGTTTTGGAAATCAACTAAAAAAACAGAAACTGCTGTTATTTTTAAAGAAAAAATTGTTGAGATACTGCTTATGAAATTGACGAATTCATGAATTATTGAACTTAATTTATTAGAGCTTTAGAAGAAAAAAACAGACGTCATGAAAAACATCAAAATTGATATACCTTTTACCTAGTTAACACTATAGTACGTCACATGCCATGAGAGTGTCATGTATATCATGCTTAATGCATCTTCCATCATAAGACAGCGGGTGGTCATTGACTAATTGACAGTGTATGATTTTTTTCCATGTTGCCTAAAACTTTTAAGTAAAAAATTAAGAAAAAGTACTTATAAATATTTTTATTTGCTGGACCTATATAGAAATGTGTCATTTAAAAAAAATGTTTTACAGGTTAAAAAAAACCTCAATGGAAGCTTTTCAGCAGAAATTGATTCAATTATGAAATGTATAATAAAATGTAAGACGTACTCAAGGTTTAAGAGCCAATTGTCATCTTGTTAGAAATCACATAAAAATGTGTTCTTTATACAAATGTAATTTTTCTTTTAACATAAATTCTATATTCTAATAGTAGTATGCTGTCAATAAAAGAGTGATTGAATAATAGACTTTTACTTAAATTATCACTAAATCAATGACACATTTAAATTTAAAGTTTATATTGATTGTTTTCTATTTTAGTTTTGCATAAATAAATTACATTATTGTTGCAAATAATAGATTCATTTTTGCTAGTAAACCAAACGAATTCAGGAATGTTTATAGGCATTACATTTGAAGATTTTGTATAATTTTTTAAATTTTGCATATTTATTTAATTTAAAAGTAACTGCTAGATAAACATATAAAATCTGTTATCTTTTAAAAAAAATCTAAATTATTTAACTTCTTTACATCGTTATTTAGTTGTTAGCAAATTAGTGATGTTGCCATGAGTTAATAAAAAATAAAATAAAATTGAAGAACTTGTTTAGGAATGGCCAATTTTTTTCTTTTTTACAATTTTTTTAAAAAACTTATTTTGTTTTGTAAGTATGCATTGTTGAATTATTGATTTTGTTTGGATTACTGATTTTAAAAGATTATTCTTTCCCGTTCTAACTCTGCTTAACTTTTACTTTTTGAAATTAAATTGTTAGACATATTGTACTAAATTTTGCTTTAAAAAGTGAATATTTGAAAATTTTAACTTAACTCCAATTGGAAACACATTAGTAATTAAAATTTTAAAATGAAAACTGGTTACTTTTAAAATATTTCCATTCAATTGCTTTTGCCTAATTCCTTACTTGTGTAATAAAATATTTAATAAAAGGCTATTCAAATAAATAAATTGACTTTGTGTTACAAATTTATTTTGTTAAATTTTTATTTTAATGATTTTTTTTTGTTTGTTTTTTGTTTACAGTTTTACTTCGTGTTCAAAAACATGCCATGTATAAAAGCATGTTACATGCTTACTACATTACTTATATAACCAAAATTATGTAATTTAAGCCTAGTCGTCAACAAAATTACTATAGTTGCAAAAAATTTCAAAACAACATCATCATCATCAAAAACTTCTGAAATGGCTTTGCTTAATTCACAATATTTTAATGGGTCAAGACACAATTACGCAAATTGTCACATGCATATATCGATAACACACATTTTTTTAAAGAAAGAAACCTTGAATTGTGAAAGTTAAGAAGAAACGTATTACCTAAACACATACTTCGAGGTATATTTCAAAAAAAGTACTCCTATTGTCTTCTTGAATCATTTATTTCTAATGTTCTTTAATTGCCGGGAATCTTCCATACTGCACACAAAGAAGAAATTTGAAACAATGAAAACTTATCGGAATTTGGGATCTTTATTTACTTATTGTGATTTTCTTGGGAGATCATAGGTCTTTAAGATATAGCGAAACATCTTCAGTATCCAACGCATTTATGCTTAAATTTCATTTTAGGGCTTTTGTGGAGTCCTCTACGTTAAATAAAACGCCCTTCAGAATTCTTTTTGCATTGACACAATAAAATTATGGGCACCCATGCGGTAAATGGGAATAGTTAATGGTGATAAACGGGTTAAGGTTATTTCTACAAATTTCTTGTCTTTCACGATGGATCTCTTATTCCATCATCAGTTGAAATTTCATGGTCTTGAATAAATGTCCATTAAAATGAATTTCGAAAAAATTGCACGTGGAAAAGTTATTGTGTTAAAATTTTGAATGCTGATATTTAAATGACAATATGCTAATTTGTCCGATTGTGAAAAGCCAGAAGGTTAAAGTTATGTAATTACCAACCCAAATGATCGAACTATTTAAATTTCAAAAGAAGGTAGTGTTTAAAATTCGTTTTTCTTCAAATGCTAAGTAGCTCCTAATAGCTGTAATACTTTTCACGTTTCTACTGAACGTTAGCGTGAAAATGACATTTACCATTGAAGAAAAGTTATCGATTTCATGAAAATAAATTTATATAATTTTTTGTTTTTGTTATATATATATAGATATATATAATCGGCTATTTTCAACTATTATATATTGCTACTAAAATCATGCGGATAAGTTTCAGAATAGTTTTATTTTTGAAAAAATATTGCGAGCATTTTATTTTTCAATTTCGTATCTATTACATCTGCTTTTAGCTTCCACACTACGTTTATAACGTAAAAAGTGGAAGGTTTTATAATCGTTCAGTCCGTCTGTCTGTCCGTCCGTCTGTCTGTCTGTCTGTCACCCACTTTCGCAGAAAGAACCACAAGTCCCACAGACAAGTGGGATACGTCATTTTAAAGCAAAAAAATCCGATTAGGCTACATTCCAAATTTCATTAAAAAATTTAAATTACAAGTTTATTTAAAATTTAAATAACTAAATTTTTTTTATCTACATTGAAATAACATGCAAATTCTATTTTTATTCATATTTTCACTGTTGTCATCCACAAGTCCCACAGACAAGTGGGATACGTCATTTTAAAGCAAAAAATCCGATTAGGCTACATGCCAAATTTCATTAAAAAATTTAAACTAGAAGCTTATTTAAAATTTAAATAACTAAAAATTTAATCTACATTGAAATAACATGCAAATTCCATTTTTATTCAATATTTTCACTGTTGCCATTTCGTTAAACGTACGAGAAACTTTTGTTAAAATAAAAATACACTTTTGAAAAAATATTTATTTATGTGATATAATTCGGTTTGGATTATTGTATTATCACAATAGAGTTCTTTTAATGGTTCTATATATATGTATGTAGAAAGATGCCTAGAGAATTCTAACTTGGCATAAAAAAAATATGCTAAGTTTCGCTTTTATTTTTAAAGCATCAATTGTACAAATTATAAAATTTTTGAACTGTAAATTAATTTAACAAACTATAAATAAGTGAATTTTCGAAAGAAATGTAAATGGGAAATTGTGGCGACAAAAATATTTATTAAAAAAGATTACATCATTATTCTTCGAACTTCAAACAAATTTAGCAAACGGTAAAGTCTAATTATTAAATCTGAGAAAGAAGATTAATGAAAATAGTTAATTTTGGCGTTTAAAACTTTGAATTACAAATAGCTAAAGGCCCTGTTTTTATTAGAATTAAATCACATTTGCCATTCGCAACAATCGCTCGAGAAACTTTAATTCTTTTAGACAATAAATTAAAATAAATTTATTTTTGTGACATCGATCAGTTTGAAATGACGTCAAATATATTTCACTACGGAATCCTTGTATGTTGATATGAAATGTTTTCATTCTATTTAAAAGCGAGGAATATGACATATTTATTCTTTAAAATATAAATTAATTTTTGCAAACGATAAGTAATAATTATTGAATTTTCGAAATAAAATAAATGAAACTAGCCAAATTTAGCTTGTAAATGTTAAATATAGAATTAATGTTGTGTTTGGCGCGTTTTTTCCTGTTAAACACAAATATGTGGAAGCGAGTTAAGTGACAGATTCTGTTACAAACCTACTTGTTTGTATTTAATGGGTGATTGATTGATAATAATATATTTTACACGTTTAACAATACAATGTATTTTTTTAAATAATTTGTTTACTAAGCCACATTATTTGTCGTAAATAAAGGTAAAACAATAAATTTTCGAAATATTTTAATTAATTGTAAATTAAATTTTAGGAAACCAAGTTCAAATGCTTAAGAAATTAAATAGCAAATTTTCATTTCTTATAATGAAGAAATTAATTTTAAAAAAACAATTTAATTTTTCCTTTCCAATAGATTCAATGGGCAAGGATGGCCGAGTGGTTTGGACCATTACGCTAGCAGTCTGCGCGCTGTAACGGGTGCAGGTTCGATTCCCGCCTTTACCCTGGGTGTACCTTCCTTTCTCTGTGACAGTAAAAAAAAATTTCTGCGTCTGTCTTACTTGACGAAGGCTTCATAAGCGGGTCTCTGATCAAGCACACAAGCCGGAATATATATGTACTTACCCCTAATTTTTTTTCAGTGAAACAATGGATATAAAATATCATTCCATAAGTTTACAATGTTATGAAACCAATTCATAGTTTCTTTTAATATTTTTACAGTTAATAAGGATATAATACTATCTAAAATATTAAAAAAGTGTATAAATATAAAATTTAATTGGTGTGCGCAAAGTAAAAATAACTGGTACTTGACTGATGCAAAATTTACGTCAAATATTTCAATATTTTGTTTTTATTTCAATTCTATTAATCACTTTTGCAGAGTTTCTTGATATCATACACAGAAAAGCAATTTTTTTCCAAATCATATTATTTTTGAAAATATTATTTTCCTCTAAAACTATTTTGAATCAACATCATAAAGGACATATCTCAATTGAAAAGAACCTCTAAAAGTCATGGGAACATTAATTGTATTTCTGCAAACATATTTCCATTAGAATCAGGAAGCTGTCATCGTATTTATAACACTTTTGGCGATATCATTGATAATTGTGACATCCGTAAACTGTCAGCGACACACTTCTAGCGGCAGATCGCTTCTTTTCAATATGAGACAAGTAAAAAATACACATCAAAGTAACCTTTTTGAGTTCAGGATTCCTGGTTTATTGGGGGTTTTATCGCCAAGTTATGATCAGTCGCCAACAGTGGGATTTGTTTAATTTGGTTGTACTAACGTTGGCACCAGAACTTTACTAGTTTTATTGGTTATTGGTGAGACGTCATTTTGATTTTCTGTCAAGTGATGAAGCCAATATCTGAATGGGCAACTTCATCGCGGCATGCACCAGTCTTATATAAACGGTGTTATTTTTGGTGGGACTTTTTTTATTGAACCTCCGCAAGCACTGCTGGGTGAGTACAAAACCTAAGAAGGTAATATCCATAGCATGATGGGTTAACCTGTGAAGCCCACCCGTCCACAAAGAGATTAAGTCAGCCATATTGCAAATCTAATATAGTGATATATGTACATTCAAAATTTTAGTTAAACAATATTATGATATCAATTGTAAATGTAATATAAGTCATTAGAGACGGCTCTAGCCATCACACCACCCTGAACACAAAGACAAAATTAAACTAAAATTATAAATAATTTTAGATTAATAATTCAACATATCAGTATTTGGCTTTTTAATTCTCAAAATGCGCCTTTCAGTTGTGCCGCCTTGCACAAATGTCCAGTTTAGTCCCCCATAGAACGGGACCTGAAGTCATTTTACATCGCAAAAACAACGTAGAGAAATGACAAGCACCAATTCACGATTTGGCGGTAAATCTAAAACTTTGGCGTGAAAAACTACCGGTACTAGAATTCTGATTTCTGAGTGGATGTTCTTTTCTTCAGGAGCCAAATAAAAAACGAACGAGAAAGAAAAACAGGAGTACAAATAGACCGTAACAATTTCTCAGCAACTGTAATTAGCCAGCGTCCTTCAATGCCTAATGATCATTCATAGTCATTCTGGTTTTTAAAATATTATCATAAGAAAAGACAAGTCTTGTCAAAGCGTTACATGGCAGCCAGGGGAAAATGGCGACGAACAAGATTGGAAGCGCGAAGAAACGTCAACTCTAGAACAATGGGAACAGATGTTTCACCTTCAACTCCGACCTTTGTGACGGCTCCATTGAATACTCAGTGATAAAGGACTCATAATTGATTTATGCTTATCAAGGAAATTGCCGAAGATATAATTTATGACTTCCTAATTGACGAGCAGACAAAACGATAGAAAAATTGTTATTCAGAGAAGGGTATTTGATGCGTTTTAAAAAAAAAGATAATCATTTAAGATCCGATATTTTAGAAACGATTTTGGATAGGTTACGATGAAGATCAAACGGACAGAAGATCGGAAGACATACGGACAGACCAATACGAAACGAAGATAGAAAACATTAATTGTCGTAGAAGACAGTTGGTAATAACTGATTTTTATACCTAACAATTTGACATCGAACTTAAAAATTAAATTTTCGATGCTATTAAAAAATATCAGAGTCACAAAAAGTGACAGTTAGATTTTTTTTATTTGTTAGGAAAAAGAACGACCAATAATCAGTTAAATGGGTATCTATAGGTTAATCATATCTAAATAAAAAAAATTTTTAAGAACATATTACAAATTTAAGGGGTAAAAATAACTTTTTCAACGGTTGGCATTAAATACCACTTTTATTTTTTTATTCTTCGATAAAAAAGAAAAGTTATGCTAAAAAGTAGTTTACATAGTATATATAATCGTATATACCACAAAAAAACCCCATAAAATCAATCGCCGCAATGAAAATGTGAAAAATAAAACATTAAACTACTATAAATTAAAATCCAATTTCGTAGGGTTTTTCGAAATGAAATTTGGTTATTGCCTGTTGAATTGATGTAAAATTATATCAGATGGTACTTTATTGCAAAATATATAGAATATGCAGAAAAAATATATAATAAAAATTTAGAAATATTTGCGTGTTGAAAATTTTAGAGTTGCAATTTTTCTTTAAAGATGCAGTTCGATGTTGGGTATGAAAATGTGTTTATGAGTATACTAAAAAGTATACTAATTACATAAAAATATAACTTTATATTGAAACTTTATTGATAATCACTAAAAAATGTCATAACGTAATCACTTTTTAAATTCTGTAGTATACATAGTGAAGTAAGGATTTAGTGACTGGCTAAAGCATTTAATTGTTAAATTCTGAAGTGCAGAATGTAATATACTTAAATTTATGAAATTTCGATTGTTGAACTCTTTGTTGCAAGGAACAATGAAATTAAGACTTTTATTTATTAAACTTTATATTGTTAGAAATTTAATACAAATCATCATTGTTACACATTTTTATAATTGATGTTTAAAAATAATAAAGTTTCCTAAAAGTTCATCCATAAAGCAAAAAGTTTCCGAGGAAAACTAGTTAAATACGCATTTTTTATATCATTGCGGCAAGTTTTAAACATGGAAATAAACAATTCAACAATAGCCAATACCATCTATACCGTTAGTTCATATTTTCGCTTAGAAACAGGTAAATGGTTGATGTGTATTGTAGAAAATAAAGATGTATTGTAGAAAATAAAGAAGAAGCACTTCTTTCACTTCCTATGTTAAGCTTAAGGGATCCCTCCTATATCTACTTGCCTTTGATTTTAAATTTAGCAGCTAGTCGGAAGATTCTACAAAGTGTTATGTCATTTGGATTCAAAATTACACAATTTAATTTTAAGCTGTCATAATTGTAAAAATTGTTGCTTAAACTTTCAATTATTATTTTTAATGTGACAGAAAAAAAATGAAAAGTATAACCTAGGATCTAGGCACCAGTTCTAAACTTCCTATATAAAAATACGCTACTGTTGATAAACTTAGAATCAAAGATAAACTAACTAAACTAAGAATGAGAATTTCAAAAAATTTACATAAACTTAACATATTGGGTGAAAGGAAGGGAGGAGTTTCTTCTTTAAAATTGCGTTTGAAAATTTCTTTGGATAAGAATAGTTTAATATTATCTCATATTATTATGCTCAAAATGTTTTATCATTTTCACTCCAAAGGTACATATAAGAGGTCCTTAGTAGAATTAATTTCACAACTTCATTTTACAATTATCCTTAACATACACATTGTGTAATACGGTATTTCTAATTTTCTAAAAATTGAAAATGAAAGTTCAGAAATAATTGCTGCCATCACATTTAAAAATCTTTAAATATAAAACTATATAAAGTACAACAGGGCAGCATTTGAAATAGTTTCGGTGAAATCAATTGTTTCGGTGAAATCGAAAAAACTTCCCGTTGTACTTAAAAATTTGAATGTTTCTTGTGAATACCGTCTAGTGTGGTTTATTGTTTAAGTAAATATAGTTTACTTTGTAATTTAACTTTAAAAATAAATAAACAGTAGCTTCAAAGCCTATCATACACACACACATTAAAGTTATTTATTATCTATACCTAAAGTGAAGAAATAAAATCTTGTAAAATTTGTGGGTTTTTTTATTTTAAATATTGGTTCACTCTATTGGATCTAAAATGAAGGACCACGAAGCAGAGAATGCAGTGCATAAAGTAGTAGCTGACTCACACCCGCGTAACTGACTACGTACATTCAAAATTGTTAACCGTTAAAATTATGTTTAAATTAATATTTTTATTTTTAGATTCTGAATGGCAAATCTTGAAATGCTTAAACAATCCCACCGAAGAACATCAAAAGAAGCTCATTGATACATTGGATATTTTGATTTCTAAGGTAAAACCGAATGATCAATCTTTGCATCAGGTTTTTTGGAAAACTGCCACAAGCATCTTTAGAAAGACAAAAGTAAAGTTGTCTTCGGGATTTGAGAGGAGTATGGTAAGTAACTTATGTATGTGTACCTCTTTTTTTTACATATTGCGGCCTACACTTGCTAATCAGAACGGCGTTAATCCGAAGTATCTTTCAGTACACCGATGGCCATGATTTATATTTTATCCATAAACGAGAACGTCTATTGCATGTGCGGATGCTGGTCAGAGGGTAATTACTAAGAAAAGACTCGCTACTAATTACTAGGGAAATACCTTGAAATAAACGAGACTTGAAATTTATACAATTCCTAAATTCCTATTTTTAACAAATAAATCTTTAGAATTTTTTTTATTATTTAGCTTCTAAATTCCTTAACAGTTTACCAATTTCTATTAAAAATATTGACAAATACTCATTTTTAAGCGCTCTCTCTTTAATTTTATTATAAAAATTGACGACTTAGACATTTATTTTTAATTTTGTATACACGAAGCATAAGTAATTTTTTAAAAAAAACAGTCTTTTGGCAAATGCTATGATGCTATAATTTATTATTATTTATATATTATTATTTGTACTTTTTGTTGAAACTTTTATTTAATTAAATTTTTAGGCTGCTTGAACGGGAATGTTCCCCTAAGCAGCTAATAGGATTTCTTTGTATTTGTTCATATGTTTTCTTGGTTGCTATTAATAAATTTATTATTATTATTATTATTTAAATCGCGTTCCCATCTAACACTAGCAAAGAAAATACGTGTTGAAATAAAAGTGAACAGCCCACTTGAGACGTTTTCCCAGCGTATCTGCTACAATTTTCTGCTAAATCAGATAATTAAACGTTATTGTGCTAATTAGATAACATTGTTAGATTTATTTAAATACCTAAATTTTACTAAAATCCTCTAATTAAATAAATGCGTGTGGGCTTATACATGTAACATTGTAATGCTTGTAGCATATTTTCAAACGATTTACAATATTTATAATTTTTTTTTTATAAACTACGGGTAAACACTGAAATAATATGACAGATGAAGTTATTAAAATATTTTGCTATGTAAATTAATCTAGTATTACACAGTCAATTTTGGTTTTTATCTATTATTTTCCTATCGGTTATTTGTCTTCATGAAATTCCTATATGTTTTAGATAAATATATTAAAAAGGAAACTTTCCATATAATGATATTTTTTTATCTATTTCTATATTACGAATACATTGTATACTTCACTAAATAACATATTTCAAGAAATAAAGTAAATTTACCCACTTTATCAAGTAAAGTTAAGTTTATTCTATTTTTATCTTACAGCGGTCTCCACCAGTAACGAAGAGCATTCAAAAATCTGAAAGTCCAAAAGATTTGCGTGTTGTGTTAAAAAGAACGAATTTGCAATGCGCCGTACCTTTTTGGTTTGCTGTTCCAGAACTGTAAGTATTATACCTCTTAAATAATCGTATCAGAATAAAAATTAACAAACAAAGAACTGCATTTAAGTAAAACAATGATTGATTGATAAAACCATCAAATAACTATTTAATGATCAAAACGAGAATAAGTAATGCATCGTGTTATATCAATGATAATAAATAATACATAATATTATGAGGTAATAGAAATAAGAATACATAATATAGTAGAATAATATATAAGAAATAATATAATATAAGAAATAGTATATGGTGTAGTACAAATTTACATACCTAAGAAACCGTTTAAAAAATACTAAATAATTTAGAGTTCGTCAAACACTTGATAAAAATGAATGCAATTGAACCTCTCCTTTCTTTTTTACACATATATTTCAGTATATTTTTTGATAAAATCACAGGGGTGAAGATTTGAATAAACAGGAAATTTATTTTAGTATTCTTTATAATTTGCAGTTTCATACATCCGTTTTAATTATTGTTCTTCTAATAAGTAAACATTGTAAGTTATATCTTATATTACTTTAAACAATTATTAATTTCTAAAAATTCACTAATTATAAGTCAAAATTCACATGCGGGTTGACAAGAAACCCGGTTACAACTGGATTTGGAATATTTCATCCACGTAAGACAGATTCGAAATTTAAATTTATTGTATTCTTTAAGCTAATTTGAGAATCTTTGCATACATCCGTTTTAATTGTATTTTGATGTCTATCATAATAAAAAAGATGAAATCGATTGTAAGTATATATCTCAATATAAGTTACTTCTAAATACAATTATCTAATTATATCTATAAAAAATGCAGCTAATTTATTTAAGTCCAAATTTATTGAATCTAACTTAATTTTTCGTATTATTTAATTGCGCGAAATTAGAAATATTGAAACCACGTTTACGCATCACTAATTTATGGCGCGCCAACTATCTGCACCCTTCATGTCATGTTAACGAAATTCGAGATAGAACTAAATTTCTTTCTGTTAAGCAGATTCGACAGAATCGTCTTGAAAGTTGGTGAAGGGAGCTTTGCTGATGTTTATCAAATCGAAAAGCACAACGATGAAGATCGGATTTTAAAAGTAATTCCAATTGGAGAGCCTATTCCAAATAGCGAATTTCTTCAATTAAATTTCAAAGAAATGGCAGCTGAAATTTATGTTTCTCAGTAAGTGTTCATTTAAAAGTACAGTAAACCTCTAAACTATTACTATCCGAACTCCAATTATCTTAATTCCATCTATCCGAATGGTTGTTTATCCTATTAGAAATATTATTGAGACGATGGGTTATAATTTCAAATTGTACTTTGGCTTGTATGTCGCTACGTAGTCGGCCCGGTCTTGTCTACTTGTCAATTTTTTGATTAGTCAATCAGTGTAATCAATCCAATCAAAACCTATTTATCCGTATTTTTGATTATCCAAATGGTTCCGATCCAAATTGATTCGGATAATTGGAGTTCTATTCTAGATAATAGTGTTTATTTTATTGATTTCTTTTGTAGTAGCACTTAACAAGATTTTTTAATACGATTCATCAATCCTTCTTATTTTTAAAAATAGTTCCTAAGTTATAGAAAACAGTAATACTAAAAATAAGCTGTTCTTGTTGAGACAATAAAATATATTTCAATTATTTAAACAAACTAAAAAAATATAAAAAATTACAATTTACTTTTTTCTGACAGAGCTTTTATTATCTGTTATAACAACTAAATATATCTTAAATGAGTTGCATTTTCTAAGGGTAATCCCACATTTTGATAGATTAAGCCATAATAAAACAGCATATAAAATCATTGAAACTCAAGCAGTTTCAAAACAAGTACATTTCATAACTTTTTGAATTCTGGATAAATTGTAATATAAAAGATTTGTAGGAAGCTAAATGTTTTTTTTCAAAGAAAAATGTAAAATATATAATTATTTATATAATGCATTTCAGGGAACTTTCAAAGTTGCCTAGCGGTAAAGAATACAGCTGTTTAACATTCCCGACTGTATACAAGTAAGTTATTAAAATAATTAATTAAATTTGGTGAACCAGTAAAATAGCTTATCACTAAAAAAATGGCATTATTAGTACATTCAAAGTTTTGCATTTTTTTTTGGCTGTTAAAAATTGAAAATATGCATTGTCTTCCCAATATTAAGACAATTTAAAATTATATGAATAAATTATAAAATAAATTATAAAGTGATAAATTATAAAATTTTGAATATTATGGCAATACGGAAAACAAATTTTCAATTTTCCGAATTCGTCGCTTTTCATTTAAGGCTTGATCCTCCCGCCCTTGTCCGGGTAAACACATATTTTAAGGGGAATGGGCGCTCTGGACCGCGGGTCCCTAAACTCAAGTTCCTCAGTGTTAATCCAATGGCAAAGAAACTATTTTCTCTGCCACATTTCTCCTGCTGTATTGAATATTGTTACAAACCTTTTTTTTAAATAATAAATGTAGATAACTTACAGGTCTCTATCTTCCCACTTTTTGAAATTGCTTAGAATATCTTGCGTAAAATTATGTATTGAAAATTAAAAAAAATATTCAAACAATTTCAAAAAGTGAGAAGGTCGGAACCTGTAAGTCAGCAACATTTATCACATAAAAAATACGCTTGTAAAAATATTCAATACTGCCGGAGAAATGTGGCAGAGAAAATATCTTTTATCCATAGGATTAACACTGATGCACTTTCCTTTGGAGACCCCCGGCCCAGCGCGTCCATTCCCCCTTAAGCCGCTTGATAGATTAATTTGAAGATTAACTCTTCAACAATCAATCGGCTTTTGATTGGTCCGTAAAATAACTCCGTACATGGACCCTCGAATCAATCCTTTACAGTTCAAAATATTATTAAAAAACTTTTTGCTAATTTCGAAATTCTAATTTTTATTTTACGACATATTTTAAGTTTAAATTCTCGATTGAATATATTTCCTATTAGTAGCCTTATTTAAAATAATCTTTATTTAATTTATACGTGTTTCAAATAGGGAATCACTTGTCCATATATAGGTTTTTTTTTCATTACAAAATTCTGCAGTTTCAACATTCGAAACTATATTCAATTCTGTACAATTATTATAATAACCAAAAATTAAGAAGTTATAAGCATCATTAGCTATAAAACATTAAACAAATTATTAAGAAATAGTTCAGGATAATGGTTTGTAGCGATTGAAATTATATTTAGTAGTACGAAAATAAATTTAGAACACTAGTTAAAATTTCAAAGTCATGTAGAATTTATAAGGACCTAAGAGAGTTGGGAGTATAAAGATAGAGAGGTCTTGCTGAAAATCGTCTTGCAAGAAAAAAGAAAATTGAGAAAGCCTTGGACAGCACGAGGCTGTAGCGCTATTAAAGAAGATTAATTTATGAGGGATATTTTAAAAAACAAATTATTTTGGATAACTTATGAAACTCGTCAACCATTGATTTAAATATTTTGATTTTGTAAATTTTAAAATAAAGATATATTTTTTCTCAATTCTTGTAAAAAAATATTGATGCTAGTATAGAGTTGCATTGAAACAACTTTAAGTTTAATTTCCTATAAGGAAAAGAAAACCTAATTGAAAAATTGTTGAATGTTGACTTGTGAAAAACTAACTGTGACCTAAAAATGATTTTTTAATTTTTCCCAAAAGCGAAATATTTATATCACACATTTATTGAACCATTACAGTGATATATATGCTAATTGATTATTTACCATCATCTTTCTTTACTTCGATTTATTTTTTTGTAACATTCGCTTCGTATTTCAGAGTTTCCGTGGTTCAAGATGTTTATCCTACAGCTGCTATCCGAGCATGGAATCTCTATTCATTTTATAACGGTGTTGCTGAGGATCATCCATGTCCGAGTATGTAAACTATTTTATAATCTTATATTTAATTTATTTGAATAATTTCATAAGAAAATAAAAAGAACATCTTCAAATTATTTTTAAAAAAATTATTTTAATATTGCGAGTCTAACACAAATAAAATAACACAATAAAAAATAACACAAATATAACCCAATAACACTCGATAAAATTATTTACGAGGATTTATTTTCGAAAACCACGATTTTGTTTATTGAATTTATAATTGCGATATATTTCATAAAGTTTTACTGTAATATTTGAAATTATAAATTATGTTTATTAATAATCTTACACGATAATATGCTTATTTTACAGGAGCCTACTCAAAGGACCAAGCCTATATAGTTATTGAAACAGAAATGGCCGGAACACCGTTGGATTTGTTTAAGGTTAGAATCGTGATTTTTGTAATGCTTTATTTATAAATTGTTTATAAACTCGAACATTACGTTGTTAGACCAAACATAAATCGAATTAGCATCAACTTAAATATTAAGTAAATTTCATGCAAATTAAATTTGCTTCATATGTTATAGTTAATTATTTTTATAAGTACAATATATGTTATTGACGTTTTTTTTTAAAAATACCTTTCAACTTTTAACTGCAGAAAAAAAAATATCCAGTGACTGAATATTCATCGTTTCGCGCAACCAACCATTATGCCGTACCACTTCATTAAGTTTTTCATCACTTCGATGGCCCTTGATTGACCGCCCCTGAGCTCTTTTAAAAGTTAGTTATGAGTTTATAGGAATTGATAACAAAAAACAAAAACCCTTAATACTTACTTTCTGCACCGCTAACTTAGCAATGACATATGAAGAGTGCGCGGGGGGGGGGGGGGGGACCCTTCATCCACAAGGAATCTATCCGTATTGAGGTCTGATTGGGCGAGTAGTGGCAATCAGAAACCGGTTTCTCCCTTGGTTCTTCTTCCGCGGTTCAAACGCCAGACTATTGTCTGGCGTGAATCTTGATCGTAGAGATATTAAATCTGTGCACCGCTCGATAAGAACCAAGGAGGCAAAACTTCTTTACACCAGTTTAGGCGATGACTAGTTGTCTTCGCCAAGCAGATCTGATGCAGACAGATTCCCAGGCAATGAAGGGGTTTTCCCCCTGTACTCTTCAGATATTTCAGCGTTTAATACTTTTTAAAAAAAATTTTTATTCCAGATCGAGAAATTCTCTGTGGCACTTTCGATTTTCAAACAAATTGCTTGCGGTCTTGCAGTCGCAGAGAAAAAGTTGCAGTTTGAACATCGTGATTTACACCCTGGAAATATCCTCATTAGTGATGATTACCCAATAGCTGCAGTACCAGTGGTAATTAAATCGCGAAAATATATGATAAAGACTTGCAGTGTAAAAGCTTCTATAATTGATTTCACTTATTCTAGAATAACAACAGGTAAATGATTTTAAAAATGTCTCATGTTTTATAATATATTTGTAAAAACATAAAAAAACATTATAGCATAAACCTTTCTTGCTGTTTTCAATATTGGAATATTAATAAAAAGTTTATTTTATAACTGTTTAAAAAGCATAAAAAGAATTACAAAATTATTTTATTATTTCAAATATGATAAATATTATGACTTTTATTTAATAGTTATAATAAATATTATAACATTTATTTTTTAATTTTTCCGGACATTCGGATTCACTAAAAGATGTTTAGTACACATTTGCTGTTAATTGGATGAACTTCAATGTAAACGATTCATTATTTTAGAAAAAAAAAACTATTTATAGTTTTGATGATTAAAATGTTTTCATAGTCTGTTTGTAAAATTTTAATGTTAATACTTATAGTCATTCTTATCCATATGCATATAAAATTGATTAGTTTAAAATATTTTCTTATCTGTAAATAATAATGTTGTATTACTTTTATTATTATAGATGAGGGCATAAAGTATATAGACTTGAATGATATTTACGATCCAGAACCTATGTCAAAAAAGAAATTCGTCAACCACAAATACATCTACGCTAAAATGGCAGAAATCACTGAGTAAGTCAATTTTTGTAGCCTCTTTAAATTTTTATTTAAAATACTTGTATTTTGTTCAATAAAAAATTAAATTTAAATTTGAATTATTGTAGGCATTTTCATAAATCATGATGAAAAATTTTAATCGAATAATATTTTAAAATTGCTATCGACAAAAAAATCTACCTTAAGACCAAAGCAATATGGTTGCATTTTTTGGTACATCTAAACTTACCTGACAAGTATTTTAAAACTGAAATTTAACTCATACAAATATAAAAGTTGCCAACCAACAACAGGCAAGGTTTGTCCAAAGGTTTACTAATATTTTACCAGGTCTCCAATAACTATGAAGTTTCTTTTCGAATTGTTCTACTGTTTTCGAATATACAACATAATCTGGTAAAGCATTCCACTCATTGATAACTCTATTGTAAAAAAATATCTCTCTTTAAAAGCAGTCCTCCGGTTCGACTAATTTAAGTTAAAACCCAAGTCCTCCATGTCTCAATGCTTGATGAATTTGAATAGCTAAATTAAATCACCTTAAGTTCTATTACTGCTTAAATTTTGCAAATACCAAACGATGTCACATCAATAGAAACTTAAAACAAATATTTAACTTACATTTATTTTGATTGATTGTAACATTCGTGCATTGCATAAAATATCCTTTATTTTTTTAGGGGAAATTGGGAAGACTTTTACCCCAAAACTAACATACTTTGGTTGAAACACATTTTGGCGTGTATATTGCACAAAATGGAAGCTCAGAAAACAAGACCGAGTGACAAACAAGAAAAGAGTTCTAAGCTGTGTTTGGAAATTCAGAATCAGGCAATACTTTCCTACAACAGTGCTTTTGAGTTTGTTCTTAAAGAAGTTCTTTGAACAGTTATATTCATCAATATTATCAATTATCGGCAATTTTATGTTTTGAATATAGTCTAAATTTCAATCATCTGTGATAACAATACATTTTGTCATGCTATGTGTTGTGATAGTATTTGTTTGCTTTGAACTTTTTTCATTTATCAAAGAAATTTTTAAATCATTTAAGTTGTATTTATTTTAAACATCATAGGAAGTCGGCGGATATAGAATGGTATTTCCGTAATTAATATGAAACAAAAATAAATTACCGAAAATATAATTTATTATAGACTGAAACATATGGGGAAGCGATACCGAAAATGTGTTTTTTCGTTAAATTTAGATTGGCATAAATATTTTATTGTTAAATAGGTGTAAAAGTGTCTAAAACGGAGATTTTACTTTTTAAAAACGTTTTAGCTGATAAATTTTTTTAATTAAATTGTTAAAATTTTTGACGCATATTTTAGATCTTTTTTTCTACTAAAGATTTAATTTTTAATTTTGATCTGCGATAGTTTTAATCCATTTTTAACAACTGAACGAGTGACATTAAAAATCTGAGACTTCAATGGATTATATTTTTATTTATATAATAAAGAATAGCAATCAAAATACAGAAAAGGCACTAATGAAGTATTTACAAATGAATTTTTTTACAATAAAATATTTCAACCATGAGAACACGTTTTAGATAAATGAACAAACAACATGAAATGATTAATGATAATTATTATAGGTATCGCATTAACATATTACATCCATCAAATAAAACCAAAATTTACGTGAAATGATGAAATACCATTGAGTTAGGTGTCTGTAAATCGTTTTAATAATTATTTAAATAGCGTTTTAAGTGTTCAGTACTTAGTAGTGAAATAATTACTAATTTATGTACTGGAATACAGCCCCATAGCTAGATTTCTGATATCAAAACGTTAAATGAAAAATTTAATTAATCTCAGTAAATGTTTTATATATACCCGTAAGCTTCCAAAAATAATTCGATTTTTAACCGTCTACATTTGTTAAGATTTTAGTTTACCATAATTGATAACGAAAAAATTTGATTTTTAGAAGGCATAACAATCAGATTTTTAGCCTACTTTTCTTTTTTTAATTCGAAAGAATTAAAAAATGAAAAAGTAGGTATTGACATGGGGTCGATGTCCGTCTGTCTGTCTGTCTGTCCGTACCCCCCTTCCAAAATCGGTTCTATCTATCGGATCTTAAAAATTCTTTTTTTGTTAGAAAGCTATGACCTCAGATACACAACTTTCATACTTTTTGTCCGTCTGTCTGTACATCCGGACGGACATAAATCTACTATCTGTCGGCGAATTTCCCATTGAATTAGCATTGAATTTCAATTTTTTTTAAAACATATTTTGAAGCAAAATAATATTTTCATGAATCAGTTTGGAATGACGTCATAAAATGTAGCACAATTTGGCATATTTTTGCATACAATTCTGCTTAGTTTTAATTTACATTTTTTTAATGCAGTTTGGAGTAGTTTCATTATTTTTGTTATTAATAAATATTTAATTATTCTGCGAACTACAAATAAACCGTGCAGACGATAAATAATATTAAGTTATTTGTGGAAGAATATTAAGAAAAATAGTTGATTTTGGCTTTTAGAAGTTTAAATTATAGCTGGATGCTGTGTTTAGCGATTTTTTTCTAATGTGTGTAAATCTAGTGTAGAAACGATTGTTGATGATATTTACTGTTATGAACCTAGTTGTTTCCCGATTAGAATATCAGTAAGTATTTAAGTAACAGTAAAGTAGGCTATTTTAGTTCTTTAAGAACTTCTTGTTATCTTCAAAAATATACAAATCATCAAATTAATAAAATTAAAAAATATTCAACAAGAAAGATAAAATCTGAAATAAAACTTTTGATTGAAAACGCTGATATGTATTTCAAATAGATTTTAAATAATACATTTATATTAAACCGTATACGTACAAAATAAAATTTATAACTTTTATCTATACTATAAGACACTGTCAGTTATGCATCTAACATATTTTAGAAACTTTCACTTGAATTGGTGTTTTTTTTTTCACAACTATCAAATATTCCGTTATGCAAAAACATATTTGACAGTATTCCAAATCTTACTAAATCCTCACATAATATCACAAAATATTTTTAATTACCGTTTTTAAACGATAACTTAAAAAAAAATAGCCGGATGATCTATTTGAGAAAGCTATAAAAATAATCTTTATTAAAATAAAATCTTTACAATTTTAACTGGATCCTAGATATTTTTTATTATAAACTTTTAAAATATACGTATTTACAAGATGCAACCGAACACACTTGGTCCACAAATAATACTATCTGCCTGAAATATAACATTCAGACCACGTTTCGGAATTTCACGCATTTAAAGTTATACTTTATAGTATCTTAAAAAAATATATAAAAAAATCTCTTACTTATTGAACATTAGTTCATTTTAACACATTATATAGTACAAACATGTTTAATACACATCATACAAACACAACATTTAGCCGATGAAAAATAAAATAATGTTTTGATCAGTACTGTACAAAACAACTTTGGATTGAGTTTTGCATAAAAAGAACTTTTTCCAGCACAATGGAAATATTCATTGTTAAATCTCTAATAAAATAAGTTTTTCATAAAGCCTTTCACGTTACATATATTTTTTCTATTACGGTTATTATTTTTTGGTTAGTTATATATAATATCACTTGCATAATTTTTTTGTTGGTATAAATTTGAATTGAAAAAAAATAGTTCATTAAATTTTAGTTTCGATTTCTATTACTAAAAATGCAGGAAATCTTCGAATGAAAGCCAAATATTGTCGACTTAAAAACAAAAAACAATAATAACAATATGAAATTTAAAAAAAAAAAAATACTAGCTGAACAGAAATAAAACACCAGTCATCGTAACACATGAATTCACTGGAACAAAACAAATGTGGTTCATTCATTTGGTAAGAAATATTCAAAAATTACGTAATCAAGACATCAGTGTAAAGGTTGGTAGGAGATCACTGTTTGATACTGTATGGAAAATGCAACCCTTACATTATGTAAGAAATTCGGAGTAACAAAGCGCGATTTTTTAAAGTTCCTCATAGCATTTGCAGTAATCAAGTACAGATATATCAAGCTATAATTTGCATTGGTAATAAATCAAGTACGAGATAGATCACGCTTTTATACTTGTAATAATCAAGCATAAGATATATCACGCTATTTTTTTTTATATATAATAATCAATATGTCACGCCAATATTCATTTCTTGGACGTTTTTAGTTCATTAACTTAAAAGTGTAGGGCAATTCATAGCTAATATATCATATTTTTGAATCGTAAATATATATAATTTATGTTTTTTATTAAAAAAAACAAGAAGTGAGCATTTAGCAATAATCAAGTACATGATATCACTGCATTCTTCAATCCTTGTACGCATAGTTCACCTTCTACGTAAAAGACGAGTTCAAAGATGTCCTTTAGTTTTTCCTTTTTAGGGGGTTTGTAAATATATAGAATTTGAAACAGCAATTGAAAATATGAAGTTGTGAGCAAAGAAGCTTCTTTGTGGATAAACGCATCGTGAAGTTAGGATGACTGTACACGAGGGTTGTTCAGTGGTAGCCAGGGCCGTGCCTCCAGCCAGTTGCGTTGGGTCCGAACTTGTAGACCAGCCTTCTGCCGAATACAGGCAGAAGCACTTGGCTCTTGTAATAATATCTAAGGTGAAAAATACAGTAAATCTTTTTTAAAAATACAGACAATACATATGTTCGGATAATGTTAAAAAATTGAAGCTTCACTCTTAAAACAAAAGAGTGAAATCCGAAGAGTGAAATATAGGGGAAGTGCATTTTCGGCACCGGAAAGGAGTGGAAATTAACTCAGACCGAGTTAAAACCGCTCGTTTGTTTTAAGAGTGTTGGTTTCACTAAAAATATGGTTCCTAGTAGCTGGAAAGGCTGTGTGGGGATATGTTTCACCATATAATTCGGTGTTTCGTTAAATCATTTAGAGCTGAAAATTTCACTACACAGCTTCTAGGACCCTTTATTATGGTGAAACAAAGCACAAATTTTTTAACAATTTTTAACAGTGTGACTGAAAAATGGGCATAAAAACATGTGTGCGTTAAAGCGATTTCTTGTTGTAAGTCAAATTTTTTTTAATCTACAATCCGTTCGACGCGTAAGATAATAAAATGATCAGGGTTTAAATAAATATTGTAAGCAATTTTTTTCCTGAAAAGGTGACAAATTTGGATAAATTTAAACTGATTTTCAAGTTGTAGAAAACAAACTTTTGGCACAGAGACGTAGTTGATGTTCAATTTCTTCAGATGTTGCAAAACATAATTGCATTTATTTTAATTTCATAAAAACAATACCTAATGTGATAAAAATGTGTAAGTAATTCAAACAAAAATCACGTCCAAGCACTTTTTTACACTCAATATTCTAAAATGAAATCTAGATGCATATGTCGAAATAGTAAATTCATGGTGTCAAATAACTATAAATTTTACTTTAATTGAACTTTTTAATTTCTACGTTCATAATTATAATTTTGTTGGTGTAGACTAATTAAAAAAAAACCACTCTATGGCAAATGAGGAGCTGGGAAACAAAATTATCCAAATTCAAATTAAAAAAAGATGTCTTTCTTAAATATGTCGTGTGGGCTACACTGTATGCAAATTATAATATATAGATGCATGGACATTATTTTTTTAAAATGCCATCATGCAGTTTATATGCTTCTTAACAGTTGAAATAAAGGTCACATCAGATAAAACTAAATTTTTCTCAAAAAAAAAAATCCAGTCGTTTGATAATGAAAACCATATGGCAAAAGAGAAATACAGAGTGCCACCTACATCTCTTTAAGCCATTGGTTTATTTATTTATTATTATTGTGAAAGAGTTTCTTCAATTTCTGAAAACTTTAGTTGGGAAATTTAAAGTTCATGTAATAGCAAACAATATTGTGATTGTTTCCGTAGCGTTTAAGACTATTTGTCGAACGGAACATTTCACGGAGATGGAATTTTTACAAACTCTTTTTAACTTGAATTAATAGCTGCTAATTGAATTTTATAGCCTTTTTAAAAAGTATAAAACAATAAATTAAATAAATAAGAATACTTTTGTCTACTCGTATTTTGTATTGAGAAATAATTGAGCAAAATTTAATTAGCAAACAATTAATATTGTGTTACGACATGTACCATTTATATGCATCCATTCTGAAATGCTTATGACCAAAATAATTATTGGCATTTAAATACATATTTAGTCGGGATACTAAATTCCCTTGTAACACATAACCCGCAATCCAAATAGCGAAATACAAAAGTGAAAAAATAGTTAATATGCCATTGTTTTAATACCTTTACTAAAAGTAAAAATGTTTGGTATACCTACTCGTGATTGGTTTTTAAACGTCGAAGAAAATTAACATCAATGTTTCATACTTAATATCTTTAAGCAGTTACCGCAGTTGACAAATGGAATTAAATTATTTATTATTTATCCAAATTTATAAAATTAAAAAAATAAAATATTGGAATGCGTAAAAAGCTATCAATTATTCATTAAAACCGTGTCTTATTTTTATTGTTATTGGAATAAAAATCATAGATAGTTAAATAATGATTATTTCATTTAAATAGGCGACTTCAAGTCAACTTTTAACCAAAAGTAGGGCAACCAAAGAGAGGGTTAAGATATTGTGTAGTATAGAGTTAATTGTTATAAGGAGGAAATGAAAATATATTTATCGGGAACATGTATATTCTGTACCTGAATAAGAAAGTTAGTTTATAATAAACCCGAAAGAAATGCAAATGTATTTCTTTTGAAAATAAAGCATGCATATACACCAAACCACCAGAATATGATTAGTATTATAAATGCACTGTAAAATTTGTACTCGAGGGTCAGATAAAATAACAAAATAAGTTTAAAGTAGCTTTTAGAATCCTTTTATAATATGGACTAGAAAATTGAAAATATACTTGCTTTCGATTTTTAGATAATGTTTTGAATAATGATTTCTTCAATTGGTTCAACTTTGGTCTTAAAGAGTAACTTATGCCATTGTTTATCTTCGCAATAAACTTTAATATGTTTATTTTTTTGCTTTTTTTAAGTGACATAATGTTGTCGATTTAAGTAGAAAGTCAATAGTAGAATTCAATGCTTAGACAAAAGTTAACCCTTTAAAGCCAAACAATCCTCATCAACGATAATTCATGAGTTCGCACACATCTTGATTCATAAGTTAAATAATCAATTTTTTTAGTACCTCTGAGTAAATAATTGTTACAGTGCAATTGGAGGTTCTAGTTGCAAAACGCACATTTGCCAAAGCATAACTAAGATATAAAGTCCGGTTCGTTCATTGGCGATTGTAAATTCAAATGGACGAAGTCGTCAATGAATAGACCGGACCCTATATATTAGTTATACCTTGAAGAATGTCAGTTATACAACTAAGAACTTTTTTATATAAAGTGTTAGTATGAAGTGAGAGATAGAAAGAAAAGAACAGAAGTACCAAATCACCAAAGTAAAGCTCTCCAAATTGATTTCTATTGTATATTTCTCATGCTCGTTTTCTGAGCCACCCGCTGGATTTGGGCCCAAATTTGTAGATGAGTTTTTTGGGTAAGCCCTCTGTCTTGGGTACAGGAGACAGAATTCCGCTGCTATAATAAGTTCTGGAGAAAACATGGCGAGTCTCAGATTAGAAATTGCGATTTCAAAAATTCTCAATAATTTAAAATTTTATATTTTATTAAATGATACTTACTTGGGAAAGTTTCCTTCAGGTTTGAAAGTGAAATAAGATATTTTCTTGTCAATATATTTTTTTTTAACAAATGTGAAAAAATATTTAAAGCAATAATACTTTTAAAAATTACGGAGATTATTTTTATTATTTTAAAAATTCAAATTAATAACGTAAAATTAGTTTTAATACTTTTTAATTTTCCTTTTTATATGTTATGTTTATTAATGTTTTAAGAGATTAAAATTTTAATTATGTACCTCAAAACCAGACAAGCGTTGAATAAATTATTAATTAATGTTAAGATTGTTGCACTATTTTGTACTGATTATGCTCTTTTTCCAATCGCAACTTTAGACGGAGTGAATAACAAATGGCGACGTTCGGACAGAATAATTTGAATTTTTGACGTCAAAGTCGTCTGAGAACTTATTCTAGTAGAAAACAACCAGTTGAATTTTGTCTGTTTGAGTTCTAATACGGTCACATTAAATTTTCATCCAAAACCTATTGCCTTCAATTTTTTCTGTTTGATTATTTTGTAAGACATGAATACCTAGAACGGTACTATGATAGTATGCCATTTAGATGGGTTGAAATGAGGGTAAAACCGTGCTGAGTGTAAAAAAAGCTGCTCGTGTCTTCATGGCCAGGGACCGAGATCACACTTTTCAACAATTTGTAAATCACGTTCTTGTCTGATTCTGAGGCACACCTTTAAAAAGTTTGGTACACGATAGCACCGGAATCCTGGAACTTTCTAACTGCCACCACTATTTGTAGAGTGAACTTACCAATTTTGTGGTAATTTTATATCCTTGCCGCAAAATACACCGCAAAAGTGGTAAATAAACGCTCCAAATAGTGATGGCAACCCGAAATCTCCAGGATTCCAGTGCAATCTTGCACTACATTTGTAACTGTGCATGGACAAAACCTTTACTACATAACAATCACCGATTAAAAGATTCAAGTCCGGAGACAGAAACCCACCTCATGGCCCTGCTGAGCTTCTCGTAGGTCATCCTCGGGTTCTGTTTCCTGTCTCCCCACATCTTAGCCACCCGGTCCGACTGCACGAACTTGAAGATGCCGTCCTCCGGTCTCTCCCAGCGGATCAGCGAAGGGTTG
This sequence comes from Oedothorax gibbosus, assembly GCA_019343175.1. Lineage (NCBI taxonomy): Eukaryota > Metazoa > Arthropoda > Arachnida > Araneae > Linyphiidae > Oedothorax > Oedothorax gibbosus. The sequence goes on along the minus strand of CM033279.1, from coordinate 33,135,996 downwards.
GTGGCCGGGTCCAGCAGCAGGTCACGGATGAACTCCCACAGTTTGCCGTTACCCTTGCCTGAAGGAAAAGGCGACACTGACACACTGAAGGCTTACAACAAAAACCGATCTGGTCTTTTCTTTTATGTCGGTTTTTGTGGTTTTGAGAACAGCGGGTTAGTCTCAACCCATTAACGAAGATTGGCTAGTGAATGTGCCACATAAAAGTGAGATATCTATCTGCTTAAGTTTTTCTAAGTAAACTAAATATAAGACAATTGAAAATAATATTGCTGGATAATTATGTAGGAAAAATTGATTTATGCGAAAAACGAATTAAAAAAAACCTCAAAGTTAGTATTCGGAAATGACGGTGTTAATGGCATTCACTAAAGGGCGATTAAAGGGTTTAAAATCAACTCCTGTCATCAAAAGATAAATAAAATCTTATCGTGTTTGAGTATATACTCTAAAATGGGGAAAGAGAACTACACTTCTCAAAACAAATAAGGGAGCACATGGTCTTAACAAAATTGCGCAAAATGCTCCCCAAATTGTTTTTAGCAGTGTATTTATTAACTGTGTAAAAAGTTTCCTAAAATGACAGTTTATTTTTGTTAGGAGTTAATAGTATTCGTCGTTAATGGGTTTTCTTTAAAGCCCGTTTCACATGCAACGGTTTTGGTAATAATCGCATAACTAACGGCGATGGATGATCGCAGTGACAAAGTTAGGTCAATTTTATTTTTTACGTGAGACGGAAGCAAATACCGTACTTTATCTGCAGTTTTAAATCAAGTATTGACGATGATAATACGCTGCTGCAGTGCAAATGAACAGCAGCGAATTCTTCGACTTTTCGATATTTCTGAACATTGCTATTACTTAATTGATTGAAAATCGCAGGTAAAACTAAGTGCATTCGGTCTACGTTAGTTAAAACACTCACTAGCGACTCTATTCTGAACCCTTGTCCAATAAATGTAGTTATGAGGCCGTAAATTGAGGAACAAAAACATCGGTGCCAAATTATTTTTCTGATTTAAATTAGGGCATCGGAAATCAGTATCAAACCTATAAAACACCTATCGATCTCATTAACACAAATTTTTTTACACGGAATTATTTACTGACAATACTGACAAACACATTAGAAAACCAATAGCTTACCCAAGAAAATAAACCGAAATTTCCTAATGTTTTATATGCATGCTGAAAAAACTTTGATTCATACTGCAAAAAGCCAAAAAAAAACAGGTATTGCCAAACTAACAGCGGAAACACTGTTACCGAATAAGAGCATAATATTTTATAGCTAAAATTGCAGAACCATTTTCACACACAAAATAACAATGGGTGCACTTCCGATCACGCAATTTTTAGGGCTATTTCATTCATAAAGTTTACTACTGGTAGTACTACAAATTGTAGTACAATTTACTTGTAAGGATCGTCTTTGTTTTAATCCCCGTTTCCCAACAAATTATCTAAAGGCTTCTCAGAATACCAATTGCATTTATAAAGTTGGTAATGGACAATTACAGCGTTTTCCACAAACATATTTATTCGATTAAGCATATTAAAAAACCTCTAAAACTCAAGTATTTCTGGTTTTAAAGATGTATTTATTTTTAAATTCATTTTTAAAGTTAATGATACGTCACTCCTGTTAAACCTCTCTTAGCATAACAGATGACGTCACGGTTGGCTTTTTTTTTTCTTGGCGTGTTATTTCGTATCACGTTTCACTGTATCGCTTTTGAAACTGTGAAACGTGCTTTCATCCTTATCAAACTCTTTAAAAAGTTATGCTATTTTACAGAAACATGTCATGTTCATTCCAGTTAATTTCTTCAAACGTTGAACGATTTCACTCGACTATTCCGATCAGATCCAACAATCAATAGTTCTGCAATAGCTCATATGCGCTCTAGTGTGTGTATTTTAACTAACAAACAAACTTGGAACAAGCTGTTTAATTTCCTTGATATGAACTGGTTACAAATAATATTGTCTTCTTCTTTTAATGAGGTTTCGCAGAAATTGTAAGGTTTACTATTTTATAAAGTGTATTACAGCATAGATCGAAACATCGCCAAAAACATAACAGTTGACGTCAGAGCTGTTTTCAGTGACGTACATTTTCGGCAAATTTCAAATGCATTTTTTGTTGAAATTAAGCATATTTGTGAATATTTAACCTTACATTCGGAATATGCAACTTCTAATGTACCAGAAAAACACAAATATTATGAATTTTGCGTTTCATGCAACTTGTCCATTGTAATATGAATAAGAAAAAATATGCTAAGGATAAAACATAATACGTTTTTGTTGTGCTTTGATAGTAAGACGGGTGGTTTTTTTTTGTTGTTGTTAAAGATAATTAAAACTAAACTCAGGGGGCGACAGCATATAGAGGGACAAGGTCTGCTGTGCCATTTCAGCTTATAAGAATGTGGAAAATGAGGTGCATTACAGCAGATATTCCTGTCAGTTGGTCAAACTGCCGCAAAATCCCCATTGTTTATTCCAAAGTATAATTGGTACTCGTTTAATCGCACTGAAAGTGAACCGTGCCCAATCAGAGATTAAGAAAAAATAATTAAATTCTTAAATTTTAGCGAGCCTTGGAAAGTTTTTTTTACACGTTGGCTAATTTAAGGGGGAATCTACAGTTTTAAGTTTATTTTTAGGAGATATTTTGATTAAGTTTAGTTTAGCAAATACAAAGTAGTAATATAAATAGAGACTTAATCTTTTTTTGATAATTTTAGCATCGTATCACGTAGAAGGGTGGGTGGAAGTTTAATTTGTACATTAAAAAACGCATACGATATTTTTATGTGTTTGGATAAACCTATGCGGTCTTATTGCCAGAAGTGCTAAAAATAACGTATTACCATGATCAGCATTTCCTAACACGGGATTGATTTGTTTTGAAAATTCAGAATACACAATCACGGTACGTGAACCCATTTATAAAATAGTATACACTGTCAAAAAAAAAGATTTCATCGTGTTAACGGAGTAACGTAACACGCATTGTTTTACAATAAAAAAATGCACAAATAAAAATATTTTACAATACTCGTAATATTAAAAAAAAACCCACTAAAAATCGGGTAATTAATACGTTTAATAACACACGTGTAAAGCGGGAGTTCTTATTTTGTAGGTGTAAGCAAACGCATGCTCCTAGCATCTCATTAAGTAAACGAAAAATTTGCTGATGTCAGCTCTTACAATTGGCAGAACCGTTTAATAAGACAGTTGTAAAGATGGATGATTGAGAGTCTTTTACGCTTTGTTTGTTGCTATCGGTGAGCCTTTTTCGGTAATATTAATACTGGTTATTCTGCAATTTTAGAGGATTCGAATTCATTATTCGAATTCACTTTGCAGTGGTAAAGTGAATTTGAATAATATGATAAAAAAAACCATATAAAATCACAATAGCTAAAACGTTGATAAAATATCATTTTCTTGGAATAATTTTTGTAAATAATTAAATAGGTTTCGTTTTTAGTTCAAATATTTTGATACTGCGTGCCGATAGTTAGAATATTTGTTATGTTAGAAATATATTCGCTCTCGATCGATTTTTATTTTAATGGTAATTAAATATCTTAATAAAATCGGGCTAATTCCCTATGAATTCAATACTAAGCATTCGCTAAAAGCTTCAGAACGTGTGAAAAAGTGTCTAGATAAAGTTGCTATTCATGCCAATCAGACAGATGGCCCTTTTTAAAACTAAACGGTTCATGGCTTTAATATAAATGACAAAAAAAAATTGATGCCGACAAGATACCTTGCCGACTTCTGGAAGATCTGGCTTCCGATTTAGGTGGCCTACCTCTTCTTCCAGGTTTCTTGGCGTCTGTGATCTCTGGAAAGAAACAAATATCACATTTTAGGCGTCAATAACGTACAATTTAACGTCTTAATTTTTAGAATGCTATCCGGAACGCATTTCGAAACACAATATCAAACAGTTATACTTCGAGAAAGCATTTTACAACCCCTCCCCCTTCCTCTGCAAATCTTTTTTAGAATACATTGTGGAGCGCTAATCAGAACACACTTAGAAACTTTTCTAGAACACTTTTGGAAAAACATTACAAAACACTTTTAGTTCCTTAAAGTAGAAAAAAAGCCTCAAAGCATGGGACTGTCCTGTATGATACTTTTGTTTGGGTTTTTGTTAAATTAACGTCTCACTGGTGCTGGGCACGAGGGTTATTGGAGACGGGCCTCGTATGTTAGATATTTTAATGTGTTCTCAATTTGTTTTATGTGTTCCAAAAGTGTACGCAATGTGTTTTATAATGTGCTTCAAATGTGTTTGCAATGTATTCCAAAAGTAAAATTCAATAAATAACCTTGCAGAACACACTTAGAAAACTTTGGGAACGGTTTTGGAAGACTTTTTGAAAGCTTTTTGTGCAAAAGAACGCATCTGGAACACTATCCGAACAAAATTTTAATGAAAGTATGCTACAAGTGTTTCGAATGTGTGACATGAGTTTGCAGTGTACGTTTTGAAAGTTTTCTTAAAACGACACAAGTTTTAAAAAATGCTTCCATATGTAGGTATCATAACCAAAAACTTTTATAAAAATACATAGCGCATTAAATAGTGCCGTCTAATACGATGATTTTGTAAAAGTCTTGATATGTATAAGAATTGAACCTGTGCAATGCAGATAAGATACATTTACATTGAATGTGTATCACTTATTTCATCAAAAACTTACTTTGTAGTTGCAACTTCATTAAAATAAATGCAGACGACACTTTACTCAATTATTTACAAATAGTATTCGGATATAATAGATGGTACACCATAGTTTCTAATACGTGCAATTCTTTTCAATAAAATAGCTTGATGTACAAAATTAAATATTTTTTTTATGTAACTAATGTACCGAGTTTTACCTGGGCATAATGTTGTCATTAAATATTCGGGATTGTTGAGTGCTAACTTTTCGTTTGCTGTACTCATACTACTACTTGTGCTTTCCCGGTCTTCTCGGTCTGAATCTGAAAAAACAAGAAATGGTAAGGTTTTCAACTAATCAATTAATCAAAATATATTAAAAGGCAAAATAATTTTACTGCTGTTATAAAAAAAAAATTACGTTAATTTATTCCCAAAATGTAACAAAATATGCTAAGAGTTATTTCTTCCTGAGAATTATGCCTAATACTAAAATATATAAAAACGGTTATCAAAACTATGGCATTCACCCGATAAAACATTCGAAAGGAAGATTAAAAAGGGCAGGGGAGTATAGCTATTTTATAGATATCTTGGTTTAAAACGATAAAAGTGAATAAAATAACTAATAGAAAAACTTTTGTCGAGTAAAAAGGCAATAAAATAGTTTGTAGAAGAAAGAAGTTTGAGTAGAAGAACGATGGGTTCAAATTTATTAACTTTAAAAAGAAATTAAGAAAATAAGAGATATAATTTTGCATGATTTCTAAAACTCGTTACTGAAAGAAAATACAGCTAGGAAAATATTTATGCAGAAAGGAAATATAAATTGTTCTTTAAAATTCGTTTACCATGACTTGATGAAGGACTGCTTCCTTGAATATCGGATCCAACTACACTGAGGAGTTGGGAATAGGTGTCGTTGGACCACGTATGGAAGGCTGGGAGAGGGTTGTCAGCCCTTAGAGAGGCAGCAATGTCCATGGATGTAGGACTTAACTGATCTGGAAAGACAAAACAGAAATTCTTCAAGCATCATAATAACAAGAAAATCAAGGATTCACCAAACAAAAATTATCCTTAAAAATCCTTCAACATTTATTCATCAAAAAAATTTACAACTAATCAATCATTCAACAAATATTCATCAAAGGACATTTATTCATCACACACAATATACATTTATTCAAACAACATTTATCCTTAAAAATCATTCAACATTTATTCATCAAATACCATTCATCTTTAAAAATCATTCAATATTATTATATCAAACAACATTTATCCTTAAAAATCATTTTACATTTATTCATTCAAACAACGTTAATATTTAAAAATCACTCAACATAAATTCATTAAGTAACATTCATTCATCAAACAACATTAATTCATTGAAAGACACTCATTCTTCATTTTTGAGGGTTTCATAATCAAATACTAGCTTCACTAAACAGTAAACACCCATCAGACTTAAATTCCTCAAATATAACCGAAGGCGATTAAGTTAGCCATTACGGTGTTGGACAATCGACATAACCAGGATTCACTAGAACCAGGTTTTCACTTACCCTATGATTTGAAATCATTAAAAGGAGTGGTCTTCTGATATTGAAACTGAGCCAACTCTCTGAATGAAGTTATTACTGTGGCTGAGAACAAACCACACCCGAAAAATGTGGATTCGATGGGTAACGAAGTAAATGATAACTTCTTATCATTTAGCCTTGAAGAGAAGTTAGTGAAATAGGGTGATAAGTGTGGTGGTACTTCATTTGCATCTTGTCATTTTTATGCTTATCTGACCTTCAGTAGAAATCAAATGTGGAAAGTTTTATTCGTATTTATTAGATGAAATAACATATAATTTACTTCAATGAACTACCGAAGCAAATAACCAGTTCATGCATAGAAAATTCCAAATGAAAAGATGGAGAATTCGATACAGTTGTGGAATAAATATCTGTTTTTAACATCTGGAGTATATAATTTTATGAAACAAAAACATTTAATTTAACGATGCTATAATGTAATCCCTTAATCCATCCTTATAAAAGTTAGTCGATCACTAAAGTAACTTCTTAAACATCAACTTTAGTTAGTTACAGTCACTTTGGAAGGAAGGCTAGTAGGTTTCTAGAAATTTTTTGAAACTATTTAAGAAAATGGCTATAATTTAACAGAAATCACTCTCTACATACACATGCCATTTCATACCAATCGCGAAATAGTGTAAATAACGTAAAAGACCCATGGTCACGAATCTCAACATAGCTAGCGGAGCTCTCCCAAACACGTGAGTGGACGGAAAGTTTTGACGTCACAGTGTTGAGTGCCGAAGATGAAGAATCCTGTTAGAAACCACTTGGAACACTAAAAATATAGTCGACAGTGAAAGAATAGTTCCGAACAGGTTTCAAGATAAGATTTCTTCATCTTCGTAAAATGACACTCGGTACAAGTGACTCAAACTTTCTGTCCTCGCACGTGTTTAGGAGAGCTCTCTGGCCTCATAAGTTGAGCAGGACATGCTTCAACCCTACTCAAAATCAACTTCACACTTACAGTGATGGTTCGCAATCTCATTCTGCAGGCTCTGGTGTAGCAGGGGTCCGTACTGGTGGTCCAGAGTGTAGAAATCCGACTGGGTCAACGCGCATAGGCTCTGCCCGTTCATGCGGTTCAGCTCAGGCATGCAGTTGAGTTCCAGCAGATCTATGCCCGTCTGTCTAGACCAGTTGATGAGCCATTCTAGAACTTCGGACTCTGTCCATTGGTTTGGGGGTTTGTATTGCCAGGGTCGGGTGGTCTCCCATTGTAAATCTATACACAGTAAAAAAATTGTTTATGTTTTGGGTTTAACTGTCAAAAGTATGTAGTCAATCAACATTTGTTTTACATAAGCTAATAAGTTTGCTTAAACTATCTGAGGGTATGTCCTGACTACGACACAAATGCCACAAAGGCAACAAATGCAACAAAACTTGGCGACTTGGCAGAGTCAGCCCCCAAGCTATTGCATCGCTTGGCGCCCTTGGCGGTTGCCAAGTTTTGTTGCATTTGTTGCCTTTGTGGCATATGATGTCGTAGTGAGGACATAGCCTCAGATAGTTTAAGCAAACTTATTATAAACCCGTCACTTGATTGTTAGCATTTCCAGCAACACATATTATTTTTTTTTAATTTAAAGTGTGGAGCTTTATTTATAATCATCTGCTACGGAAATAAAGTTAAAACAATTAAATGAAATTTAACTTTCAATAAAAATTTTAAATTTTAATCACTTCAGTGAAAACACTTCAAGTCTACACTTCAACCAAGCTGTGTATCCCTTAGAGGGTTGGAAAAATTTTAAATTTTAATCACTTCAGTGAAAACACTTCAAGTCAACACTTCAACCAAGCTGTGTATCCCTTAGAAGGTTGGAATTTCATACTTACTAAATAAACTCCATCGGTCTTACAAGTAAAGAATTAATTGAACATTTCTATTAATGAAACCTACTAAAATAACATAGTTAAATTTTAATATTTTTTTGGTAGTTAGAGAGATGATTTATTACTGGATTTTCGTAAAAAAAATAACTCTTAAAACTTTTCTGTTTTGCACATTTTTAGTTTAATGTTTTCTAGATAAGTCATGGATTTGGAGAGTTAATAACAACGATATTTTTTTTGCCCTTTAATATTTATAGCTGAGGATATTAAATCTAAGTTTTTATGCTCAAAATAATTCCCGTATAACCTCTTTTAGACACCATCTAAATAGACTATTAAAGACTATCAAGACACTATCAATTGATACAAATTTTTAAGACTGCCTTTTAATTTTAAATAGTATCATATGGTGAGAATACTATCCGTAATCTGATAGGGTCCTATGAGCAATAATGGGAATTAAAGTTAATTATTTAGTCTCATTGGGTAGTTGACAATGAAGGAAAAAATCTGTGCACATGCATAACATTTGTCAGCTTATCCTATAGGTACAAAAATAAACAACGCAAAGTAAAACTTTTCTTGTGACTTTAAGTTATCGATAACACTTTTATAAAGTTATTGATAACAAAACATAGAGAAAACCATTATTTTACGTGAAAGGGCAATTTTTACAGAATTTTTTGATATTTACAGAAGACAACTACTTTTAAATAAAACATATACGAACATAATTTTACGAATGTTCTGCATAATATCTCATTTTCATCATTCTGCAATAGAAGGCAAACACTCGTATTCACATAAATGACTGACGAATTTTTTAAACGTTCATTAATTACAACCCGTAAGCAAGCATAGTATAAAGATTGAGCATTTTAGGAACACAGTGGTACGCATCACTTTTGTAAATATTTATGTCGATCTGTCTTTTTTAGCATTGCCCCGACCATATACCGTTACTCCAATCGATCAAGTACAGTTTTATTTAATAACACATAGTGGAAAATTTAATAAATTATTTGTAGTGGAGCAATGGGCATGTTTCAAACCTTGAGCAGTAACAAGTCCGAAAGAATGAAAATAAGATCCCGATTGATTGATCAATGTAGTGGGTGTTATTGCCTACCATGTCAAACCACCAGTCACCAAAACCAAGTATAAAATCCAGAATACTAATTAAAGGTGCAAAATTATTAAATGCAGTTTTTAACTTATCATAAAAACCTTTTATGAGCTCAACTTTTGTATTGCCCTTGAAATTTCAAAATCAATGTTTAGGTTGATATCTCTCTTGGAATAATAAATATGTTATCAATGAAAAGATAAGAGATAAAAATAGTGTGTTTTGTACAATCTGTGCTAATATTATATTCGATAAATCTTCTTTATGTAACCCATCACAAGTTGTGAATACTTTTGACGCCTTCCTTAACGAATAAAAACGCCTTTTTTAAGTTTTTAAAATTCATTTTTCGTGCAACTTAATCTATGTTACATTGTTTGTTCAGTACTATGGTCTTCAATTTATCTTATATTTTGTTTATTTGGATAAACTTAAGCAAAAAAGCTTCGTTCGCATCATAAAATTTATTGCTAATGGCCGTTATTGAGTTAATATTGGAAAAATACGGTATATAATATTTAAAAATACTTATCAAACTATTTTTAGAAGCAATAGCTTACCGTCATTTGTGCCGTTTGGGAACATGTATTCCATGATGACAGAATTATTATACTGGTTTGAATTCTGGCTAAGCATGGGAGGTTGCAGATCAATGTACTGCATTTCTTTCTTCACAATGTCATTGTCGTAGAAGGGCACATCGGATCCTACAAACTGAAATAGAAACAAAATAAGTTAAGCACTAAAATATTATACAAATTTTAAAACAGACTCACATATTACTAAAACGATAAATCATAAATAAATAACAAGCCAAAAACAAATATTATAATGTTACATATTTAAGAGTGCTGAAGTAGTTACTTAGTAAGTTAGTAGTTATTAGTTTTGGGGGAAACCCTTAGTTTTAATGTGGAAAAGGGGAGAAACTTTTATCAAAATTTAAAAAGAAAATATAAATATTTAATTTTCTTTATTTTAAGTCAGAAGAACCTATTCAGGTTTAGTAATATGATAGTTCTAATCTCTAAGATTAAGAAAAAAATTCTGAAGCTTACTTAAAGTAAGCTTCAGAAATCCTAAGGCCACTTTTATCCTGTGCCTTTCCTTGTAAAATACAAACGTGTTTTTTAAAGAGCCTCGTTATGTTAATAAAAATTGTTCTTTTTACTGTCGGCGAAATGCAGAAAATTGTGATTTATTATAAATTTAAATAAAAAAATATTTTAGCTTTATTATATTTTTAGCTAGTTAAGAATTCATAATTTTTTTCGTTTGCAGAAATTGCATTTTATTTTACAAAAATATTAAGTATATGTTTTGTATTTCAGTATAAACCTTTCGCATTTTTATCAGGAACTTAAGATCACATTATTAATGACAAAACATATGTTGCTTTTTTAATTAGTATTAAAGTTTTTTTTGTGTAAAATAATAAAAAATTAGTTGCTTTAAAGAAACCACTTATATAAATAGCATTTTCTCTGTCTAATTGAAACTTAAGAATAATACAGAAGTTCATTATGGAAACCCATTACAATATCTGAGCAACCAAATGAGCTCATATCCCAAAATAACTAATTAAGTTAAATGCACCATTCTTCTTTTAATTAAGCTACTATCACAGCAGTATTAACAACATTTCCCCAAGTACTCAACAAATTCTAAACAATTCCATTGGATTCTCTATAAATGTTTTTGAAATAAAAAAAAATAATTCTACACGCAATGCAACGCTAAAAAAATGCAAAACTACTTTTAAAGAATAAAATTAGCTTAACATTTTATGAATAAACTCCATCATTGTATTTATAAATATCATCATGGTAATATCACAAACTAGTTTCTATTACTTAGAAATATTGCTTTGTTTGTTAAGCCATAAGTGGGTTTCCTCGTTCTTTAAATAAAGCTAATCGGTCCAGCCGAGATTACCTACTTACTTACTAAGTTGACAAGGATTATATTTATCTGAATGGAACCAAACAACAGTTTGTCATAGTAGAGTCATGTCCATTTCACACACAACCGGTAAAGTTCTTTTTTTTTTGTTGCATTTACATCGTTTTATCCACAATTACGAATCACTTGGAGCTTCCATAAACGACGTAAAAATATTGTACTAACGGTTTTATCAACGTTTGTAATGTGGAAGCTCAAGCTCATTTAGCAGAGTCACTACTTAAGCAAATATCGTTGTTAAAAACCGTAAGTCTGATAATTTTCCCCCGTATCAGGTGACTGATCAATTGACTCAACATTGCCGCTGTTAACCATGCGGCACTATACAAAAATTAATGAAACCGTCTTATTATTTTCTAATGTTATTGAATAATTTGATAAAAATTAAACAATCCATAAGGTTTAATGTAATTAAAGAAAAAGGAGGTTACTAAGTTTTACCATGCTCTAAACTCAACTTTACCCTCTGATCGATACAGAGTATAAACCAGCCACCTGACTATCAGGTTTTCTAGTAAAACCCATAATTTTTTTTTTTAAAAATACATATTTTATAATTTTACTAAATTTTAAAATTTGAAAGAAATTACGTATTTTAGTTAAAAATTTATATTTCAATATCGTGCAGTAGAAATAAGTTTACATTTCAGTCAAATTGCTTATCACTCAGATGAGATCTTGAAATTAGGTTTTGCTGTGTGGTTCGTTTCGGATAAACGGCCACATTATGTGACTGGGATACAAAATGACGGCTAACACGATTCGATGCTGATTTCTAACACCGAACCTAAATACTGAAACCGGAGATTCAAGTTGAAGCTAATAGATTCTTGAGGTATTTCAATGTGATGCTAAATTTAAAGCATTATATTAAAATAGAAAGGAAAATATGTGGGGTGAATTTTATGATGAATAACCACTGTTTGGTAGGTAGATAGCCGGTTTTATTTAGAATGTTAAAATTTTGGAGGGTTGAAGGATGGTACGTGACAAGTTTCATAGTCATTTGAGTTGATGTATATTATAATGTTTATGACTAAAAATATTTTTAGAACTTTTTGTCCCAATGCAGTTTTTTTAAGACCTTATAAATAGTGACGTATAAAAAAATTATTATGTCATATTTGGGAAAAAACGTATACAATATTTGTGTCGAAGTTCAAATAATAACAGTCGTATGAGTTACTTTGAGTTAAAGGAAAACGTGGTTCAATTATATCGTCATTATCATGCAAATCATAAATAGTGAGTTACTTTTGAAATTGTTTAATGTTAAATAGTTTAATATAATTAAAAATTTAGATTCAGACTATGTTAAAATCTATACAAAATAAAGAGTTTAGAAAAAGAGCTTGACGATTTAATAAGGAATTTCTATTTTAAATGACATCCTACATAATACAAAATTTTATTTACCAATAAAAAGTATGTCCAAATCAAGTTTAATTAAGGTATTTTCTTTATTTTAATTTTATCATATTTATCCATTTATTTTATTCTGAGAATAGTTTATATTTGAAAATATACGTTGTAGTTTAACAATATTTTTCAAAGAGTAACCTGATTTTTTTTACAGGACGGTGAATTTCTTCGCATAAAGTTTGAGATAAACGTCAAGATTCAATACAACTAAATATCAAACATGTAGCAACATAGAACATTAAAGAAATTTATTAACTTAATATCTCTTTAAATTAGCTAACAAAAACAATCGAATTGTTTTCTTTGTTTGAACTATTTAAAGTACATCAAATATGTATTTTATTCAAACAATTACATATAATTTTTCTGAATTTATTTTTAAAAAAATTTATAAATAAGTATTTTTAACATTATTTTTATTAGTGGCTTTCTTACTCCTGAAAATTTCTAGTTAAGTAACATATTCAAAGAAAAAATATAATAGAAATACACGATAATGTACTCCTCATTAAATAATTCTAATGAATAACTGAGTCAGTATAAAATAATTAGGACATCTTTATAATATTGTACGAATATTTTTTTTAACTCATCTAGTACAAACTTATCCGAGACTCCTACATATATTTCCCATAATTATTTTTTTTTAAATTCAACTACCATAAAATTATAAAGACTGCTACATAAAAACATTCTACTAATTAGTTTTTTTTTACCTCATCCAATAGAAAACTATCAAGACTCCTACATAACATTTCCCTAATTATTTTTTTTCAAACTCAACTACCATAAAATTATAAAAACTCCTACAGTAACATTCTACCAATTATTTTTTTTAAAACTACCAAACAAAATTAGTCACTCTCCGACCAGTTTCCGAATCCACAGGTATGTGGGCTAGTATGCAAAAACAAAAATACCCCATCTCAATACTACTTAAAAACCGTAATAAAAGATCAACGAACCTCAGAAAAGATACTCGCTTGTTTAGGGAAGTACGGCTACAGGAAGTAGTGCTAGTTTTCAATATTCCCTGCTATACCTAGCGTTAAATAACGCTTTCTTTTTTTTTCTTCTTTTCTCGCTTTCTTTTTTCTTTTCTTTTTTCAAGAAGAAGAGAAAAGAGTGGGCAAAAGTTGCCTCTAATGAATGGTCGGACCAGGCACGTAAGTTGATTGTTGGTAAAGGAGTCTAAAAATAAAGGACTTAACTGGGTCTCTGGTTACGACTCACGATATTGAGGTATTGTTGGGGATATTCAATTGTCTTGTGATGCATGTTCAATGGTGTGTGGTGGAGTGTTTTTATAGATAGCAAGTGGGGATGGGCAGAACTAGTAAAAAATTAGAACTAGTAGTTCGCTTTATGTAGTTGATTTCAAGTATTTTAATGCACAATGCATCTAGTCATTACAATTTTAATTTCAACTAATAATAGTGCTGTAAATTGAATGTCTTGTGAGGCGTGTTCAATAAAGTGAGTTTGAGTATTTTATTGATAGAAAGTTGAGACAGGCAAAATAAGTAAAGAATTGACTTCGTTTTATGCGTTTCGATTAATAAAAGTACTGAAAAATGAACTTGTGATGTGTGTTCAATGGTGTGTATTGAAGTGTTTTTATAGATAGCAAGTGGGTATGGGCACTAGTAAAAATGACTACGCTTAATGTGGTTGCATTAAAGTATTTAGTGCATAAGTAATTTATTGTTTTTTATACAATGTACTAAGTGATTAAATTTTTGTTCTAATTAAAAAAAATTATATAAAATAAAAAATAAAAAAGGCGTTTTTGTGGCTTATCCGGCGACAGAAGATCAAATCACTTCCATGACTTCATTTAGGTACAAAGTCTAAAATAAATGGTTAGAACTATGTGAAGTTTCTATAACAACTTTTGGTGCTCGAATGAATTTTGAGAGGCAAAGATTATTATGGGGATGGTATGATGTGGGCTTGTGTGTTTTATAGATAGCAAGTGGGTATGGGCAGAACTAGAAAAAAATGACTACGCTTTATGTGGTTGAATTCTAGTGCATATAGTATCTAATGGTTTAAATTTTAGTTGGTGTACAATGTACCTGGTGATTAAATTTTAGTTCCTATTAATAAAAATGCTGTAAAATGGTGTTTTTGTTGCTTATCCGGCAAGCGAAGACCAGATAAGTTCCACGACTACATTTATGCACAAAGTAAGTCAAAAACAAATGGGTAGAATCGTATGGAATTTATAAACAACCTCTTTGGTGTTTGAAGAAATTTAGAGAGCAGAAAAACATTACGGAGATAAAGAACGATTAATCAAAGAAATAAACGGAAATATGCGTTATTACATTATTATATGCAACATTTTTCCTAAAATGAAAAATCCTTCTTCGGTCAAAACTTTAGCTATTATTACGAAGTACAGAAGTTTCTGAATGAAAACCTTTCAGCGTGTAAGTTTGTTGATCCTCAATAATAGCAGAATACATTAATAAAAATAAAATGAACCAATTGTCATATTATCCTTTAGATAAATATACATTTATACAGAAAAAGTACATGATTAAAATCAACGATGTGATTATTTTACTTTGAACTTCAAAAGGTCATCAAGATATATAAACCTTACATATTTTTTTAAATTTTAGAAAGTATTCGTGACACTAAAAATAAATTTCGAAATAGACTTAAAGCATATAATATGCTTTTTAATTTATGGGGTTCTTCTCATTTATTACTTAGCATTCCTACTTTCATCGCATTAGCAAGGAAATTGTTTAAACTATATTTTTATTGCAATATAAAAGAAGTATTTAATTTAAATGCTTGTTTTATTTGAGAATATTTAAAAAACTAAGTTATTAAATTAAATACTAATACGACTTTTTTAAATAATTTTATAATAACACAATTACAATATCCCATTTTATCTTGAATAACTATTTAAATGAATCGTTGTAAAAACCAAAATCAAATAATATAATTTAGATTTAAGTTAATAGATATTACCCACTTTAATAAATAAGAAATATATATCTTCCTCGAAAAATCTCAAAATCGCCCATTTCATTTAAGTAACTTAACTAACATCAAGTAAAAACTAAACTAAGCTATCACTGCTTTCTTTTCAAAGCAACTTTTACCAAGTCAATTAGTCCCAAATAAAGAGAAAGAAAGTTCTATTCATAAAAAATCTACCCCCTGCCCATGTCTTTGACTAGCACTGTCAAAAAGGGGCGGGTTGAAAACTGTCACAATTCTCACCGAAACATGTCTTCAATTAAAAGACTTAAGTCTGTGACGCCTTCGTAGCGTTGTTGGGCAATTAGGGCCTATTATGGGTTAAATATAGTCGTTTCTTGTCTTCGAGAAAGTGGGTGTCTTGTTAAAAACAAATGGATTTGAATGTGGCGAAATATTTTTTTCACAAATTGAGAATAATTTGCAAGAACTGGTTGAAAGTAATAGTGCCAATTATGTGTGTTTAAAACAAACTATATTTTCCTAATTGGACGCAGTATTGATGTGTGGTGAAATATGTAATTATGATGCGAAGTACTTGAGATGTAAAATAAGGTTAACCAGAAGGAAGTTTACTTATATATGTAATTGTTGTGTTAGTGGGTACACTTTTATAAATAAACAGAATAAGTTTAAGAATATTTTAATTACGTCATTACATTTTATAAATTATTATTATGTTTTACAGAGTAATAAAGAAAAGTAATCAATTTTTTTTCAAAGCAAGCATAATACGAAAGACGTAGAGGAAAAACCTACATCCTCCAAAGTATAAGATTTGGGGTCCTTCTCGCTCATTGGCAACTTTTGACGATCGCAAATGAACGAGCCGGTCCCGATATCTTAGTTATACTTTGCATAATGGGAGTATTGCAGCAACACTCTTTATATAAACTGTGCAGTAAAATGTATGCAACGATAGTTTTTTAAAGCTAAATATTTTTTGGACAGTGTCTTTAGATGTTAACGATATCTATTAAAACTTCAACAAAAAGACAAAATTTAATGATATTCTAAATAATTGATCAGCTTTCATTTAAAACCCGTTTCAACATTTTGGAAAGTCATTATAAATCTGTTCTAGATGACTTAGATAGTCAAGATAGTCACGAAGTCTGATATTTCCAAGGTTGTAAAAAAAAGAAATAAATTAACATTAACGATTCGACTTCATCTACTCTAAATTTAAAAATATATATATTTATAAAATAAATTACGAACAAAGTATAAATGATTAAAAATAATATTTGAAAATATTATTTTGTTGTGAACCGATGATTTAAATATATCTTTTTAAAAACTAATGAATTAATGTTAAGAAAATATATTACTTATTTTTTATCCTAAATATCTAAATTTTTTTCAAAAGGATACCACATATTCTAACTTTAACATTAGAATATTATGGTTTAGCATGTTTAGCACTTCAACAAATAATTAAACTTGTAGATGTTGGGGTTTTATTAAAACGTGTAAGTTTATCTTTTCAGTTTAATGTAATCGTTTCCGGCTGCATATTTCTAGCCTCCTTTAGGAGCTTTAACACAACCAATTGCGCCTCGTAATTTAGAACCCTGGTCAAGTGACGAGGTCGACAACTGAGCGGGCATCCAACGGAACTTAGAGCGACATCAGTTTAAGTAACCTTCTACAAATATGTGTTTAACTTAATGATATAAACAGTTTATCATGAATAATTGTAAAATATGTAAAAATGCAACCTTGCGTATGTTACGCACTAATTTGTTTAGATTTAAGTCTACATTTATGATCGCATTCCAGAGACTTATAAACTCACCAACTTCCATAAAAAACGAAAGAAAAGTAAAAGAACATCCCAAATTGGAACAAGTTCCATTTTAGGCCCGACGACACAATTCTGCAATGTCATGGGAAGAAAAGTAGAAGCGAAATTGCAGTATACATGAATACTTTTTTTTCTATTCATGGTCGACTGAAATTCTAGGCTGATGGACTTTTCGAAGATTACGGTCCCTTGTTAAGCTAACGAAATGACTTAAAACATTACGTATCTTTGGGGACACTATTGAAGTGACTGTAGAAATGTTTTGGACACTATTGTTTGTAACTAAATGGTTTGGACAATATTGTTTGTAACTAAATGTTTGAACACTATTGTTGTAACAAGGTACATAGTAAATTACATATTATTAAATTACAATATTATAACACAGTCTTGTTGTTACGAAATTAATACTTTAGAGCTATATATAGCTTATTCATTGTCATGCTTCAAGTTTATTTAAATATGTAACTATATTTTTAAAAATATTATTAAAATACTATTTTGTGTTTATTTATATAGGTTTTATCGATATTTATATGTTTTAATCTGATAAAATATTTGATGTATGATTAAAGCTATGATTGCTTGTTAAATCTGCTTTCACCGTTAAACCATTAGTGTAGAAATTAACACTTTTTTTTAACAAAATTAAAATTAAACTATTTATCGTAAAAGAATTTCTTATCGAAATTTTTTTCAACTGAAACTGTTTCCAATTGCAATGTTCAACTCAAGTATTTCGCAATGGCAATCAAAATTATGTGTGTTTTTGCTACAAATTAAAAAATTATTAGAAGAAATTTTAATGAAAAAATTTAGAAATTCCACAACGGGTTTTTTATTTCAACACAGTATTCCAAGTCAAAAAATTTCTTTAAACTCCTACTAAGTTACGTTATTATCAAAAGCTTCTTTTTTCTATTGATACTCATTGATAATTATACATACAGTCCCTGGACAAATTAATAGACGCACTGTGACCCATAGGGATACATGACCCAATGCCCTTTCTCAGCATTGGAAAAGTTTTATAAGTTGAAAGTGGCATCACTTCTTTCCTTTCAGTCAGCCGACCACATGGTGAAAAACTCCAACTGAATCACTGCGTATATGTTTAGCTATACGAAGAATAGAAACACCCGAAATCTTGCAGTGCGTCTAATAATTTGTCCAGGGACTGTAAATGCTATCTTAATTATACATACAGTACTTTGCTTAATTATACATACAGTCCCTAGACAAATTAATAGACGCACTGTGACCCATAGGGATACATGACCCAATGCCCTTTCTCAGCATTGGAAAAGTTTTATAAGTTGAAAGTGGCATCACTTCTTTCCTTTCAGTCAGCCGACCACATGGTGAAAACATCCAACTGAATCACTGCGTATATGTTTAGCTATACGAAGAATAGAAACACCCTGAATCTTGCAGTGCGTCTAATAATTTGTCCAGGGACTGTAAATGCTATCTATTACTCTACAGCTTTAACCGACAGTACGAATATTATATATAATCATTTCCATCGTTTAGCTTTAGTGAAATGTTAATCAACCAAACCAACCAAATCCTCTCTGAGACACCAATCAATCAAGCCCCAAGTCCCTCTCATATGTGCGCGGCGATACGAAGCCTCTGAGGCCTCTCACCAACATCTTCCAGAGAGGGGTCCACAAGAGGGTTGAGGTTTACCCTGAACTTGAGGCCAACCTGTCGTGGTTGACCCAGCCGAGATAGTACCAGAACGTGGATGGAGTGTGAATGGAGTGGATATGCAAGGGGGAGTAATAATATGGTTGCATAACAGACGGGAAAATGTTGTAATGTCATTTTCCAGGTGACTTGTGGTATTTTTTCTGCCTACAATCAGACGAAAAGTCATTGGAAGACGTGAAGAAATTTTGGAAAAAATTGGATGCCTTGTAAAAGTGTTTTAAGAGAGTAACTATAATATAGAATTGTTACTTATTTTTCAGACTGTTCTCAAATCCTTTACATTTTAATCAAGCTTTATCGTTAAGCGTTTAATAGCTCTAAAGCTTTCACACACAACAGGATAAAAATACACTTAAAATTTTTAAAAAATCCAAAATTTCTACTAATCTAAAAATTATTGCAAGAAATGGAACTTACTAATATTTATTTATTCACATTTTGTAAGTATTTTACTGTTAAAAGTTTGTCCATTGTAGGATATTTTAACGGGATTTTTTTTTAATTTAAAAAAACGGTTAGGTAACAACTTGGTTTTGAAGCATTTTTTAATGAAGACTCGACACTCAAAATATACAACTAAACAAAATTAAAAAAATCTTTAAATTTCCAAATCGTAAAATTGTTCCCCTGCACCAAATAAAATTATCACAGGAGGATCATCATATAGAACCACTGCAAAATGGGATTTTATATTTTCTCAATTAATTGAAACTAGTATAACAATCTTATTTATCTATATCGTAAAAGATAAGTTTACCAAACTATGTATGGGCAAAATATCATAAAACACCAGCATTTTGTTTTTTGATACAAACCCAATGCTCATTAAGAATTACTAATGACAACTCCAGGGTTTGAAGGCCCATATTTGTGAGGGTTTTTTTTAATACAGCCCACAATTTAATTTACCTCTTTCAAATGAAATTGAAAGTTTTACAAATATTTTTAAAAATAGGTATGGAAATTTAAGAAAGTTGTAAGCTGTTTCAAAATGTATTTTGTCATTTTGCAGAGAAGGTACGTCGCCACAGTCGTAAAATTACGTATCGATATTTTTTTTTAAATTCTAACGCTTATTAATCTAGCCACAAACTCATTTATATTTGTTATATAAACACACTACAACCTATGGTTGATTTGAACATACTTAACACTAACAAATGGACTAGTAACATATTTCGAAATATACTCATTTCTGATACAAAATAGAGTGGATGACAATTCAGAAAGGTGCATGCTGTTTTAACATTTGACCACTACGAACCTAAAGGTAAACCATAGTAGTAAGATGCAATACAAATAAAACTCATATGAATAGGTATTACCAAAAGTAGTATCCAGATATGTTCACTTCTTGATTACTTTAATAAATAATTTTAATTTGCTTTGCAACCTCATTTACCTCTATCACACGATATTGAAAGTTTCCCAACCTGAGGATCAACAACCTATGGTTGAGCGACCTTTCCACCAACATATCGGGCAATGCTCAACTGCATATTTTTTTCTTCTTCAATGATTTAAATATGTCTCCGGACAAGGACGGTCATTGCAACCGAAAAAATACGAGTCAAGGGCGGGAAAAAGTGCAAAAGGTTCGAAGTCTCCAACGATAAAAAGCGAAAAGAGTTACCTTGTACCACTAAACTACAAAAGAAGACAGTTCGTTGAACTTCGAGATCTGTTTGGCGCGCAAAAGTGGGTCACAAATCTTATTACACTCTCGGCTGCGGTCGAGAATCTAATCGTCGAGATAAGAAGGCGTAGGGTTGGGAAAAAGGAGTTTGGATATAGCATGATACTAAGTGGACATATCTTTAAATTGTTTGACAACAAGGATAAGGATAGACACATAGAGTGAAACTCAGATTTCATGTTTCTCCAGAAACTTAAAATGCCGGGAAATTCACAACTAGGATGAGGATAGGCATATACAGTGAGACTCAGGTTTCCCGTTTTTCCAGAAACGTAAAATGCCGGGAAAATCTATAGAAGAAAACCATGGGAAAGAAGAAAAGGAGATAGGTGGACATCCATTTGTATTGTTTGACAAAAAGGCTAAGAATAGGCATATACGGTAATACAGTGAAACCACGTTTGTTCGACACTTTAACAAATTAAAAAAAATTGCAGAAAAAGTCCATGGTAGAACGCGATTGAAAAGAAGAAAAATAATAAGAATATAAGAATATAGCATTATACTAAGTGGATATATATCTTTAAATTTGTTTGACAACAAGGATAAGGATAGAGGCACATAATGAAACCCCGATTTACGTTTTTCCAGAACCGTAAAAAACCGGGAAAAATCAACGGGATGGTAGAAGACCGTAGAAAAGGAGTTAGGACATCATAACATACTAACTGAACATCTGTTTGAATTGTTTGAGAATAAAGCTAAAGGCAATAAAGGCACATACATAAGGTGGAACTTTGATTTTACGTCCCCTCCATCCTCCCAATAAAAAGAAATGACAGAAGAAGTCTTTGGTAGAATGCGATGGAAAGGAGAAAAATAATTAGGATAAAGCATGGTACTAAATATACATCTGCTTTAATTGTTTACGTACGTATATAATTAGATCGAATTATATACGTAAAATAAAAAAATCATAATAAAATTCATATAAAGTCGAAACCCCATTAATCAGAACAAGGTTAATTCGAACTATAATTGATCCCTCTCCGATTTACAAAATGAGTTACTTACTACTACTACTACTACTCTAGGGAGAAACTACACTTAGGACGAATTGTTTCTGCAGGCGTTATGGCTTTTGGGTTGAGCTTTAACTGTGTATTGTATAGTTATAGTGAAACCCAAAAAATTTAAATCATGGGGAAGTATAATACTATATTTTAAGATCATCCCTCAATCTCAAAGTGATATATCGCAATGTCAGAATGATGTAGGAAAACTGTTGGAGGTATACCGTGCAATATTGCAAGTTTCAAGGTCGGAAATGGAGTAAAAATAGAAATAACATATTATATTATGACTTAAGGAAATATCGTATAATGTGAAAATTCAATAGGAAAAATTATATGATTAAAATAACGGAAAAAATTAATGATAATCGATTCAAAATGCTAAGGTTATTTTATTAACGTTTCGTATTAAGAGAATTTCCGTAAATTAAATAATTGTGAAAACTTAAAATTCTCCGAAATACATTATGTTTTTTTAGATTTAAAGAAATTCTTTTTATTAACCAAATATGTTTTATTTAATTATATTAATTTTAGATTTGAATAATTAATTAGACTTTAATTTTAGAGAGTGGAATCAAATGTTCAGAATTCATTTTCAATGTTAACGGATGTCTGAGTTAAACTGGTAACACTGGATTCTAAACCATATAATTTTATAAATCGAAATTTGTAGAAAATATATAATTTTCCTAAAAATTATTCTTCTAAAAATAATAATTTTACCATTTTAAGCGTACTCACTCAAATGTAATGGACTCAAAACGTAAGATTTTTTGTTACTTTAGCGTGTAAAATAATTTTGATGTATAAATGAAACTAAAATACTATTTAATGTTTGATTAAACACCTTCCAAAAGAACATCTACTCATTTTTTATTTAAAAAACACAAAAATTTTAATGAATATTTGAAATTAATGCTTCAGTTAAAATTTTATATTGTTAAGTTATAAGTAAAACAGTGCTGCACTAAGTTACTAGCTTTTTTGCATTTAGATTACGTATAAAAATTATAACAAGGAATAAAAGAATTTTTAGTTTTATCAATGTATATTTTAAATGAGTATTTTTTTCTATATCTCAATTGTACTTTAACGTAAAACACGGGCAATATGATGAATCATCTAATTCCAGCTTGTGTTAAGCGCAATTTCAGTATTTTCCTCGTAGCTCAAGGACAAAGAAAATTTAATTAATTATATAATCCTTTCAATGGCTCAAAGGTACTCAAAAAACTAAATGGCCTATTCACATTTACAAAAAAAAATGCACTACGGTCGAAGCACATTAAAATGGAAGCAGCATCCAGGTCTCCAATCAAAAGTCTTCTCTCTATGTTAATACAATGGAAAGAATATTTTTCTAAGCCAAATTACTCCGGCAAAATTGAACATTTCTGCAAACGTTTATTTAAAATGATAAATGTAGCTGACTTACAAAACTTCAAGTTTCCAAAGTTTGAAATTGGTTCGAATATTTTGTTGCGAAATTTTTTTTAAAAAATCAAACCCATTTTTAAAAAAAGTGGAAATATAGAGCTCTGTAAGCCAGCTAAGACTTATTATATGCAAAAAGTTTTGGACTAACACAGAGAGAAGACTTTGGTTTGGGGACTATTGTACTCCGACTGTATTTGTTAATTCGATCTAAATTTTGTTTCCTTTTCCAATTCTGTCGTAAATACAAATAATGTATGCGGATTAGTTGAATTTCTCTTACTGCGAATTAATTCTGGAGGTTTATTATGCTTCGAATCGTCGGTCGGAGGTTTTGGCTGTATTATACGTCATGCAAAATTATTAAGGAAAAAAGTTGGATGCTAATAAGCCACTTGTGCTCAGATGCTATAGAATAGTTAAAACGTGGTAGGGGAATACTTTAAAACTGTAAATGCACAAAATTAACACATGCGTAAATTACAATTTTTAAATGTATTAATTCATAATAGTCCAATGACCCTAAAATTTAATTTGTAGATAGTTTAATCTAAACTGTTATCTATTTATCCGAATAAATTGTAGTTTGAAATAGATAGTATATTGCGAAATCAATGGAGTTAAGATACAACAGCCAAGTAAAAACGCAGTTCTGTTTCATATCAGGTTAGTTTCGATAAGCTTTTTCAAGCAATTTGACAGTTGAGGCGAATTTATAAATAGAAATATTTACATTGAAAAGAAAAATATTTAAAAAGGTTTATAATATTGTCAATTTAATATTTTAAGTAAAACTGTTACCATGCAATTGTAAGTTGTACAAGAGCTTATATCTATTGCAATGAAAAATATATTGAATTTTTTAAATGATAAATATAAATATTACTTTAATATATTATTTCAGTAATTATGTACTGACTTTTATTTAACCTATATAATATTTAATAAAATAAATGTATGTTTATAGGCCATTCGACGTGAATCCTGAGTAAATATTTTAAACCATTAATATTCATTCAAAGAAAGAAATGCCGAAACCCGAAAATTCTGAGAATAGAAAAATTGTTTCAAGTAAATTTCAAATTTGCGTTTTTTTTAGTACACAAAAAATACAAAGCAGGAATTCTCTGATTATTGAAATTCTTGAAACTCTATGTTCCCCATTTTTCTGCAATTTGAAATAAGTCTTATAACGTGAACATGCTTTATATGATACTTTTAATACATTTGATAGGTAATTCTTCGCATTGAATTCGTGCAGGGTCTCAAATAAATAATTTGAAGTTGTGTTTACTGAATAAGCCATTTTTTTACCAGAAAAATTTAAAATTAAAGAATAAATTTTAAAAATTACCTGTAGGTCCGGTGCAAGATCTGGGCTCAACATAGTCCTTTGCTGAATAGGCGCCGTTCCGTGTTGCGATTGATAATACGTCCTGTACAAAAGAAGGAAATCTTCAATATTCGAAAACAAATCTTCCAAACAATTCAGTTCACACCAAAAAAAAATTCTAATTCAAGTTCCACAGTTCAACATGCTTCCAGAAGCACAACCACACTACGAACTAAACTATGAACACAGTGCTTAGCAATCGCCTTGAAGGCTGTCTTGTGTATACAAGGTCGCAGGGCGTACGGGATCAAGGCAAAAATGTGTTTTTTCTTGGCGAGATCCTGAGACAACCCGTTCGATTGAGGTCTGAGAGCGAAACTGAGTACGAGTCTGCCTGGGATGGGGAGAGGAAAGTGAGGACTCTGGGAACCGGCTTGGCGACGGGGTTTGGCGAGGGATGACGCAGATGACGAGTTTTTTTAGGGTTTGTTGCAATAGAATATTCTTAATGAACATGGGAGGTTATGTAATAAAACGATTAAATTATTTTAATATACAAGACTTTATGATAAGAAGATAATTTTATGTTTAACAGAGAAAAGTGAGATTTAGGTTTGGCGAGGGGGTCGCAGCGGTTTGGGGGGATAACGCATGTTATTGTTTGTGCATTAGAATATTTTTTTACTGAATATGGGGGTTTATGCTATTCCACTTTTAAGAAATGTTACTTTAAGTCTAAGATAAACTAATATTAAGTTTAATGAAGAAAAATGAGAGTTGCGGTTCGGCTCGGCTACGGGGTTTGGCGAGGGATGACGCAGATGGACGAGGTTTTTTTTAGGGTTTGCTGCAATAGAATATTCTTAATGGATATTGGGGGTTTATGTAATAAAAAGATTAAGACATTTTAATGTACGGTTTTTAGTCTTATTTTGTTTAGATAAGAAAATAATTTTAGGTTTAATAGAGAATAGAGAGAACACTGGGTTTGGCGAGGGATATCCCAGTGGATTTGGAAATGATACATTTTAGGATTTATGCAATACAATATTCTTAATGCATGTATGTAATATAACGATTAAGGTTGTTTAGTTTGAGTCTAAATTTAATAAAATTTAAGTTTAATGTAGGAAAATGAGAGTTGGCAACGGAGTTTCGAGTTTTTTAGGTTTTGATGCAATAAAATATTCTTAATGAACATGGGGGTTTATGTAATAAAACGATTAAGACATTTTAATGTATATGTATTAGTCTTGAGTCTTTAAGAAAAGATAATTTCTAGTTTAATAGAGAAAAGTGGGAATTGGGTTTGGCGAGGGATGGCGTAATGTGAATTGGGGGATGACGCAGTTTATGGTTTGTTGCAAGGGAATATATTATCCATGAATATGGGGGTTTATGTATTACATCGAATAAAATATTATAATGTAGGTCTAAGATTAATTAATATTTTAAGTTTAATGAAAAAGGAGAGTTTCGGATTGACTTGGCGACGGGTTTTTTTCGAGGGACGACACAATGACGAGTTTCAGCTTTTGTTGCAATAGAATATTTAATGAATATGAGATTTGTGCAATACAACGATTTGGATAATTTATAAACTAATTTTAGTAGAAAATTTAATAGAGGAATTTTTTTTTAAAAATGAGGATCGTTTTAGCGAAGGGGTATGGAGAAGGATAACGAGTTTTAGGGTTTGTTGCAAAAAATATTCTTAATGAGCATTTGACAATGAAGTAATATGATGCGGTTTTAATGGGAATTTTTAATTAGGCTTGCTTCGCGAATTAATTCCCTTTTCAAGAACAAAAGGTGCATGGCACATCTACGGAGAAACAAAAAAAATATTTTTTAAACTCGATTTGCTATATGTTTATCTAAACATTATTTACTACTCCATTCTTTTAAACAGTCTGCATGCTCTTCAAATTTATGCAAATGTAGTTTTTGGAAAAATAACACATTTATTACATCAAATAAAAATATTATTATCTTTTAAAAATATTACTTTAAAAGTAAACTACACAATTGTTTCTAACTGGCAGACAGCATTAATGCTAAAGAAAAATAATTGTATATATAATTTAAATGCTTTTTTTTAATGGAGTAACTTTCTATGTAATTTAATTTACAAAATAATACTATAAGAAATCTGGAAATGGTTGCACTTTTTCATAGTGAACATTCCATCCGTTTAATTAAAAGGTCGTTTGTTGCTGTGAAAGAACAAGTATATTTAAGAATTTGAATATTATTCCATTTAACCATAGTAACTATAAACCTGTAAGCACTAGTTCATCAATATAAAACTAAAACTGTGTGCTAATACAATTTAAATGGGTTATTGTTAAAAAGCGTTTTTGAGTTGACAACTTTGAAAATGCGATGTTTTTTTTAAATTATAGAATGAAAATTTCGAATCGGTGAGCTGTTCTATAGTGACCATGAAACATAAATCTATCTTTGTGCTAATTTTTCTGAATTTTTGTCGCATAATTTCAGAGTCTATTCGAACCACAAAAAAACTTCGATTTATACACATATAAAAAAAGAGTCGAATCGAAAAATTAAAGTTTATTATCTCATTCATTTTACTAAATTATTATTCAAACTTATAAAATCAGTAACATAGATATTCAGCAGTATTTATATCGGAGTAAATTGTCATCAACTTAAACAAAAAAGTAAGTCCACGATATGTCTCCTAGTTATAACTTCTAAAAAATAGAGGGTAAAATTCTTTGCTAATATTTCTGAATAACATGAATGAATAATTTTATTATAACTAATATTAAATATTTATTTTCTGTGATATATTTTTTTTAACTTTTAAGATTTGCATAATTAAATACTCATATGTGCATTCGGATATTAATTAAAGAATATAGTTCTCTACTCTTTTAATAAAATTAAAATTTGCTGGGTAATTTTTTTTCCTGGAGTAGAACTTCGGTTTTTGAGTCCTTTTTCGATTACAACCTTTCAATATATTTAAATTTATTAAAAATGTGTACATATTATGTGTAGATAAAAGGGGAGAATATGGAAATGAAGTAATACTGGGGAAATAGAAAATAGTAAGAAGATTTATAAAACAATTAGGAAATAATAAAGTTTCTTTACATTTAAAATAAAATCAAGTATCATTCTAGTAATTTATAAAAGTTTCTGTAATAATTAATTATGAAGCAAAATCGAAAATTTTTTCTCTCAGTGAAAGACTAAGTGAGTAACCCAATCCTACAACAAAAATGACCAACAAAAATAGTTTTCTCTAATTATAAACACATTCATGCAATCTTGTATAACGCCAAAGATTCTACTTACTTGAAAATTTTAATGTAAATGAAAAATTCATTTTTTTTTTAAATTTCTCTTCAAATCGTTTATCAATGTCGTTTTATTATTGGGAAAACATTTTTTCTACCTTAGGTAGCTTAGATTAATTAGTAGACAGACAAAATAAAACTTTCTCCATATCTAACCAATGACGATTGAAATTTTTTGGATTTTTTTCCAAGGAACTTCACTTTTGCTAGAATGAAGTGCATTACTTATTTTAATTTGAATTGAATACCATAAAACTTGATAAAAAGTTTATCATTAATGATCAGGCAGGTAATTATTGGGCAGCGTCGAGTAATTTATAGACACACATTCTAACTTAAGCTCATCATTTTTGAAATCCCTACTGACAATTTAAATCATACCAATATCATCTTCAACCTGACTTAAAGAGTTGCTAGTACCAAAAGGATGACATCACTCAATGTCATGAATGTATAAACCATATCTTTGGTTAATGTCAAGTTTGAGTTTCTACGATCAAGCGTCATAAAACCCAAGATAATTTTTGAATACACGGTAGGGTAGGGTATATTCAGTGTTAGGAAAAAATTGCTAATTTTTTAGGGTGTCAATCATTCACGTTAAATCGTCATTTGATCATAGAAGCTCCTTAAGTATCAAATTAGACAAGTTCTGCAATTTAAAAAAAAATTCAGTTTTTTTGCAACGACAGAGAGCAAGAATTGATATTTTTCAACTTTTTTCACAATTTACAGTTGTTTCAGAGAAGCAAACTAAATACATTCCAACCATTTCTGTACAGTACCGTCTGCCTCTGAGGTTCAAAAACCCTTCAAATATGTTCACTTCCTACCACAATCAAGCAACTCAAGAGGGAGAAAAGAGTCAATCAACCTTTCCCTCGTATAGTGAGGGAGAGATCGCCACGAAATAAAGCATGACCACTCCAGTCGTTGACCACTCATCTGTGCGTGATGCAGCCACGCTTGAGCGGCCTTTGCAGAGCGTGAACAACGCCTCGAAGAAAGTGGCCGCCTTGAGATCGCCCGACTTCCTGCGCACCCCAGCGTGTGTGTCACAGTTCCGAGATCGGCAATTGACCGGAGTGCGCAATCACCTTTGAACCCCATGGGGCTGTGTTGGGGAGACGAGGGTTTGTGAAGCATTGTTTTTATGATCCCTTCTAAAAATTTTATTATAAAAAGATAGATTTTTTTTGATAATTGGTAATACCCTTGACGGCTAAATTTTTTTTAAAACTTCTTACACAGTTTCATGATGCATACCAGTGTCTGTGTCACATTTCCACTATCGGCAATTTACCGGAGTGCGCAATCATCTTTAGACCTGGTGCTTGGTGTGATGCTCGATTGGGGAGATAAGGTTTTGCGAAGCATTGTTTTTATCACCCTTTCAAAGAGTATGCATTAAATAAGAGTTGAATACATAGCGATTTTATATTTTTGAAAATTGGAACGTGGAACACGAATGAAAAATTTTACGTATACCTGTGTGATTCACTTCCGAGATCGGCAATTGACCGGAGTGCGCAATCACCTTAGAACCCTTGGGTGGCATGGGGCTGTATTGGGGCATTGCATTGTTTTTATCACTCTTTTCAAAGAGTATGCATTAAGGTATCCGTATATCTTAGACAACTTTTTCTTTAATTTTTGAGATAGCCTTTTAAAACTTTGTGAGAACATAAAAACTAACATGAAAATACTTTGCTGCAATAAAAATATATTAATTAATAAATTAAATAGCATATAATTAATTTGAGTGTGCCAAAATTAGTACAAATTGGTCGGCGGAAAAATTTTACTGCTAAAAGAGTTTCACAAACATCTGATTTATTCCAGTGTGAGTGTCATATTTCCACGATGGGCAATTGACCGAAGTGCGCAACCACCTTTACAGTCCCTGGAAAAATTATTAGACGCACTGCAAGATTTCATGTTTCAATCAATGATGAACAAAATACCTTTAGAAGGACACTTGTGTTCCTAAACTTAAGCTATTGAATAGAAAATACTATCTGCTATACTTAATACATATATCGACATCTTTTTTAATGATATGGCATTCTTTGGTATGTTTTCATCATTACTAAAAAAATACAGTGCGTCTAATAATTTGTCCAGGGACTGTAAACCTGATGTTTAACATGGCACTTTCTTAGGAAAAGATTGGAGTAAAAAGCATTGTTTTATTACGCTGCAAAGAGAAAAAAATGAGACTTGAGTATATGACAGTTTTAGATTTTTGAAAATAAGTGTATGACAGCTGAAACGTTTTACAACTTGAGAATTCACTATATAGTGAACGGTGAGTTACCGAACACAGTTACCGACCGGAGTTCGGATCAGATTGAGCAGAGTGCACAATCTCCTTTGAACCCCTTGTGTGGCATAGTTCTGTTGCGGGGAGATAAGGATTTGTGGTAAGAGGAGTATAAGGCTTTGTTTTCTTTATCCTACTTTAAATTAGCATTAAATTATATTTGAGAATATTCTAGTTTTATATTTAAGCAGGTATATTGCCCGTGACGGATTAAATATTTAACTTTTACAGGAGTTAATATTTATAGCGCTATTCAGCGTTTCATATTTCTGTGATCGGCAATTGACAGGAGTGCGCAATCAACTTTGAACCTAGTGTGTGGCATGGTGCTGTTGTGAGGAGATAAAGGTTTGAGGTGGGTGGTATTGTTTTTATCACACCTTCAGTCAGTAGAGAGTTAAATATATGCTGTTTTCTTTATATTTTAAGTGGGTACTGCTCTTGACGGATCAAATATTTTACTTTTTCAGGAGTAATAAAAATAGTGCTACCCAGCGTGTCATAGTTCCGAATTTGGCAATTGACCGAAGTGCGCAATTATCTTAGCGGGATAAGATGCAGTGTTTTTGCCACACCTTCAAAGGAAAAGTGGTAGATGAAAGTTGAATACATCGTAATTTTATATTTTCACTTAGATATATGGTTCACTCCCAGCGTTTGTGACACAGTTCTGAGAACGGCAATTAACCGGAGTGAGCACTTCGAACAATCGCCGATCTCGGAACACTGTGTGACAAACCCGCAGAGGTGTTGCAGATATATCGGTAAAACTCAACAAGAAGTAAAAATGTTCACTCTTAATAAGCATCAAAGGAGAATCAGTACATGTAAGTTAATTTTTTGAAAATAGGTTGTGTATATGAAATTTTATTTGAGGAACTTGACTAAACATATATGGCACACGCACTCTTAAGCTCTTGGTGTCACGATTCTGAGATCGGCAATCGACCGGAGTGAGCAATCTTCTTTGTGCCCTTTGCATGGCAAGGTGCTGTTTGGGGCAGATGTAATGTAGTAGATGTGTTTGTAGTAACTGGGTTTGAAAGGCATTGCTTTTATAACCCCTTCAAAAGAGTGTTATTAAACCTGGAGCAAGTGCTAAAATCGACACAATTCAATAATGATTATTTTTAGGAGTATCTCTTCTGAAGACAAATTTAAGGCATAAATTGATCGAGTGACTTTCTAATCAAATCTAAAGGTTTGACACACTTTGAATATTTCTGGCAATTTTTTCCTGAATTTCGATCAGACATTTGAAGAAAATGTCATTTCCAGTGAGTCTCGTCTTTCCGTATATACACTAAGGAACTTTTCCTGTTTCGTGCAATCAATGTATTATAAACAGGGAGGCTATCTAGTGACATAATAGGGGAAAATTTCGTCAAGGTGCATCACAGTATATATCCGTACTTCTAATCGGGCATTACTCTTTAATTTTGTAGTGTAACAGAGATTTTCTTTTATTTACATAAAATTCCTCATCACGTGCGTGACTCTTTTTTGCACTTTTTAACTAGTAAGTTTTTATGTTAGTGTTTCAAACTGTTCTGTGTATGTAAAGAGTGGGATTTATTTTATTTTTCGACAACTTTCTAACTTTCTACTTTTTTTCCCTTGCACAAACAGCTCATTCACTGGAATGCCTAGGTAAAATAAAATAATTTGTTAAATATTAGCGATTAAAAAAAAATAGCATGTCACAAGAAATTAAAGTAACCCCTATGTAGTTTTGTACTTGTCTTTTCGAGACTATTTCGTGATGATAACCCTTTTTGAACATGTCGCACAATTGAATTCTTTTAGGTGAAGTAGTTCTTTAAAGCTTTCATTTCTCTATTCCTTTGATCGGTGCTCCGACTGATTCTGCGTTCTCACGTGATATTGATTTACCAATCAAGACTCCAGAGAGAATTTATTTTGATTCAGCACATCTGTTCCTGCTCAAGACCTGAAACATGCTCATCGTAATGTTTATTATCGATTTACGTATTGACTACTTTTTTAAAAAGAAGGTTGTTGAAGACTACATTAAACTAGGGTGCAGGAAGTCTAAAATGGTACTCGTTATATGCATACTTGTGTTACTTGTATGTTATTTCTAGCGAATTATGCACTTTAACTAAATACGTACAAAAATACACTACCTTATATTTTAACTGCAAGAAACTTATGTTTAGAAGTCATTAAAATTCAATATACATAATTCCTATTCCTAAAGCAATACGACAATCGTATCCCGTGGTTCTCTTTTAAATAATTGGAACTAATTTATGTAATTTGCTTATTAATAAAAATTTTCTTGATGGAGTAGGTACTTCTGTATTCTTAGCAAATGAGATTATACAATCGATAAGGAATTGTTTTTCAAGTATGAGTATATGTTTCGGTTTATAATGGAGTGGACAGAAGGGATAATACTGTGCGTGGGCCACTAAAATCCCATTCTTTATGATGATCAGGGTATATTACTAAATTTCGCGTGTTTCCTTACTATCGCGAAATTCATCCTTCAACTTATTTAAAAACAATAGAAACTCGAATACGAAGATTTGAGCAACCAATTCATAAATGGGACCTATTATCTATGTCCAAAAAATTATTGCGGCAAAAAAGAGGTTTAATGATTTTTTTCCAGTATTTTCCGGCTTGTGAAACAAAAACCCGAGGGTTCTGTTTTTTACTATTATTATTTTTTTAAGTAAAACAAAAGATAGATTTCGGTGTAAACATGCGTGACGATCTTCGGTTTAAGGAAATATATGGAATGACAGCTCAATGTTAAAACTTATTAGTGAGTGTTTTATCCAAAAACTTCAAGGAAAAGATACACAAGAAAATAAAACCTCGGCTGGTGCTTAATTTTCGAAGTATATGTTAGTGAGTAAAAAAGGAATTAGGAGATAAAAGAAAGCTACGAGGAAAAAAGAGATAGCCATTGAAATTAGAGCTTTTCGAGACAGGCATGCCATTGGAAACGGACCAATCGCAAAGCTCTAACGTCATAACATTTGTATTGATGTCAGAGTCGTCACACAAATCAGCCAATAGGGTGTCGCTGAAAAAGAAAGTGACAACGAAGGTGCTAAACATGTCAGAATTGCAAGGGTGAATTCGACAAAATAATTTTATTAACTCTGTGCCTCGGGCTTGTATTATACGAGGAGACGAAGAGTGATTGAAATAAAGGCTTTTGTTTTTATATATCAATATTTTTTTTATTTGACTTTTGACAAATATATTGCACAATCTTGAATAATAAAAAAAATAGTGAGTGATTAAAGAGATGGATTTGTTTTTTTCTTTTCAAGCTTCATAAGAGAGTTTCTAAAACATTATTTTCTTCAATAAATTTGGTATATCTAATTACGCATCTAAATCTTCATTATTTTACTAGAAATTTGCATTTAGGGAACTTCTAAATTTACAACCTTTGCCTAAATTATTTAAAGTTTAATATGAAAAAAAACTTTACAAACTTATACATAATTTTCTGTTTCACATAAGATAGTTAAAAAACATTAAACTATATATATTATGCTGTTTCGCATGCAAATCACGAATAATTATTTTAAATATACATTTTTAGAATTTTTGAAATTTTGATTTTAACACATTCATTTCTATTTTGAGTTTCTAAGGTTTTGTTTTACATCATGAATGGAAACTTATTTTGGATGCAGATAAATAAATATATTTTTTTTTTTTGCATAAGCAATAAATGATGCGTAAGATAAATTATAGCGAATTCCACTACAAAAGAAAATGAAAATAATAATTGCACGCAATTTTTTAATAGTTCACTTTATAAATAAAACGTAACTATTGTTATTCATTGATTTTACTATTAAATAAATTTTAGCATTATCTATCGTGTTATTATTAAAAATTTCATTGTTTTTTGTGTAAATAGTTTACCAAAATACTCAAAATGTCAAAGAAGACGAACAGTGATGTCTAGAGATAATGACAAAAATAAATGATTTTCCTCAGTGAATAAGTACTTGAATGACAGTATCTGTACGCAAAATAATATTTACGATTATATGATGATAAATAATATGTTAGAAAATGATTATATTTCGAAGTACATTATATTCGGAAGTATGTGTTTTTTTTAAATCTTAACAAAACATTTATTTTTGTAAGAAAAATTATAGGTATGGAACAATCATGTGTCTATATTTTAATAAAGATAACTACATTTTAAAAAGATCAAATTAAATTTTATTAATACAAAATTTTATAATTATTTCTGTAGCGTGATTTTTAGTAATAAATTAAATAATTTCGTTTTATTATAATAAATCGAGGTTAAAATGTAAATGACATAAATTTCTGCAGATTTTCACTTTAAAATTCGACTAATTTTTCTTTTTAAGACATTTTTACGTGAAAATAAAGGACCAATCGACAAAAGACCTTGGCCAATTTTGAGCTGTCGCACCAATGAGTTTAGTTTATTTAACGTTCCAATTATATTAAACAAAACACTATGCTAGAAATGATCATAATAAAAACATCCAAATGCTTGTTTTCCTGTAAGATGTTTCCTGGTTTATAAAGTGCATAAAGCTAACACTTTTTTCAAAGATCATTTACGCAATTTTTTTATAACCTTATAAGGAAATGTACATATACTTCTAGCATTAAAAAGACAAGTGTGCGTCCTTCTGTGTAATAAAAAATCAATAAAGTTTTTAAATTAAATAGACAAAACGAGATCTACTTTTATTAATAATTTTAATAAAATGATTATCAACATGAAGAAAAATGAAAAAAAATATTTTGAAAGAATTTTATAGAAATTTATATTTAAAAAAAACTTTTATACGTTTAGTTATTGCTTCCTGTAGATTTTTCTGGTTTTAATTTTAAATTTACGTAAGGTATGGGGGAAATTCTTAGCATGCTAGATGGTTAACAAATTTTTTTAAACTATCAATGGTTTGTGGTACAAAAGTCAAATACAAATTAAAAAACAAGCCTGTGCTTTTTTTACTATTATTTAAAAGAGATATTTTGATTTCGATATTAATAGATGAATATCAATAAAAAAAATTTAAAAAAACAGAAAACTCAAATAATAAATAAATTAGCATTTAACATAAACTACACTTTGTAAACACAATTTACTTTGCTATATTCTTTATTATAGGATTTCATAGACTACAAACAAACAGATTATATGGTAACGTTAACACCTTTATTGCTTCAGGATCTAAAAGGCTTATTAAACGAATAACTTTATAAAAATAAATTCAGAGCACAAAAATGAAGTTTGAACTTTTTGAGACCCTTCAACCTTCATATAATATTATTTATAATACTTTCCAGTGACTTAAAACAAACAGAACATATAGATACACAACCGGTGATAAAACAGTGCCACAGCACATGCACTTTACAGCAAATTTCACTATAACAATGTATAGTAATACAGATTTGGCCTCCTGTCATCACAATCACCGCGCATTTCCATGCTGTGTTGACAGAACTACCATACAATAGTCCGGCATCAATGCTTTGCGTTAGCGTAACACAGAGCGGTTCATGAATAAAAGATTTTGCAATTTGTGTCTTTTCGCTTTTACATGGTATTGTTGGATTATAGCATGATGCACGCTAAACGCCATTGGAAGAATTAGTTTGACACAAGTTTAAGCTGACTGTGATTCATTTAAAATAAAAAAAGTTTAGGAAAAGAAGAGACCCCAATTATAAAGTACCTGGTTATGATCTGATCAAATAAAAGAGAATAATTCAAGTCATAAATATTATAAAAACTATATAGGAATTAGAGAGGACCCTAGCTCATTTTAATATCCCTATATTATTTTATAGATGCGTTAAAGAAATTCAAGAAAATGTGTCGCCTTAGCAAAATGTCGGAGCACAATAATTCTAAATCGGTCTGCATCTTTCAAAAAGTATACGCTGCCAAAAAGCACAATCGGCTGCTCCACCAGCCATAGTTCCCAGTAAGTATTGGTTGATGTAGATAATTTTCCCCACTATTCCAGAATTTATATAAGCCACGGAGTCCACACATACACAAACTCCTCCTTTGTACTTGAAAGCAAAGGTTGTAGTTCCCTTATTAAATTGAAAAGCAACACGTTTGCCATGGTCGTCTAAATCGGAAATAGGCGATAATAAAAAATGCATAAACTTAAACTTGGACGCAAGAATAAAATGTAATTTGGTGTGACGTTTTATTCAATATAATACAAAATGTTGCAAATCATATGAAAATTGTGTAACTTAAACTATTCAGGCAGTGAAAAAATTCAAAATCAAATCAGCATAGAATTTTTTTTCTAAAATCAGACTATTACTGTCATTACCAAATCACGATAATGCCAATTTCAAAAACTTACAAAAGATATGCTCCTCTTACGTTGATACTTTAAATTGGTTCATATTCGGTCGACGATTTGATTTCCATTTACTAAAATAAGATAGAATATTTTTATTTTTGCCATAATTTAATTTGCTACGCGATATAAAATGCTAAAATTGAACCAAATTATCTCACAACTACAATGTCAAGCTAAAACATAGACAAGGTTCGATAACTCAGACCACAACTTTGTTGAGATTCAGCCGCATGCATCACGCCGTTGCTGTCTTTAGTGCTCTTTAAAAGTAAATATGGTTTTGTACGCAATTGCCTTCTCTGCCACAAAAGAATTGTAATAGTATTATAAAGTTACTGTTTAATCTATTTATTTCTTCTTATATTTTATTAGCACGTGTATCTAAATATGTTTACAGTTTTCTTGTATTTTAATAAATGAGTTTGTGTTTTATATGGCAGATTTTATATTAATAAGGTTGTCCATAAGCATGTTTAATTTTTAATCATATATGTGACTTAAATAAATATCGCGTCTAGTTATTTTAGAGGTAATGATTACAATAACAAATTAAATAAATAAATTTAAGAACCAAATGAATGAAGCTGGAGAATCATTTAAGAAAATCGGTTATTTGATTCTGTAAAACTTTTACTTCAAAATAAGGGAGACACCATTTCACATTTCCTTTTTTTATACAGTTCAAATTACCTTAAATATTTAGAAATTTCTGTAAAAAGTAAAAAATAAATAAAAATGTAGTTTTTCAAAGAGGTATATTTAAACTTTTTATATTAACCTTTTATCTTACCTAACTTATATATTCTCTTGCAAACAATTTTTTTAAACGAAAATGGAACAAATGCGCAACCTAAATACGAAATTATCAAAAAAAAGTGAATATCTATTTATCCTACCTTTATCTTTACAAATGTTGCAGCATCATTCCGGATAAATTTCATATATATTAAATAGACTATATTTGTAGCCTCGTTCTTCCTCTATTATAAAATATTACAGGTACGATACGACAATAAAATAGTAATTTTCAAACATATAACACATTTATCAGAATTTCTACTACACTAACTAAGGCTAAAATTATAATCGTATTAGTTTATTTTTATATTTCACGCACAAAAAACTACGAATAAACATAATATTTTAAATTTACTGTCCCACAGTCTGAATTTCTACCGACACTGACAAAAACTAAAAACGAGGAGCAAAACAAAATGGATCATCAAATAAAAAAGGGGTAAAGTCCTATGGCGAATTTCCAATTACTTTCCTACCTTTCAACCTTATAGTAAAAGAAAAAAACCTGCACGGAAATTTTCCTGTACACTTAACCGTGTTTAACATGCATTTATTCATATAATATAACGCTGTCTGGCACAAGCTGATACTACTTTTGAAAAAAAAACTTTTTTACACACAAGGGAATTGGTATAAAATTTAGCGAATCACAGTATGATACTTTTTTGTTTATTGGAAAAGCACCGCGTGGTACTGACACACACACAAGGAGAGTTAAATTACTCGAAATTTCTGGATAACCCGAAACTGGTTTTGAATGTACGTGCCATAAATATAATCAAATTTGCGTATAATGAATTGCGGTTTCCCTCAAAAATTATATAGAAATATGCTGCAATCGGATATGTCCAAGAATTGTTAAAGTCTTTGTAATGTCTTTTTTTTGTCATAGATTTTAATTTACATAACGACTTTTTTGTTATAAAACCAGTAAACAGATAGAGAATTTATGGTTTTGGACCGAAGTTTAAATAGTACTTAATAGTTAAAGAAGGTTTATTACATTTTTAATGTACTTACTCTACTATTCTACTTAGAAAATTACTTTAAGTGGTTGAAAATTGTTTTATAAATGAATTCAAAGTAAATTGCATTTTCAGGGTATAATAGAATCAAATATAAATAATTATTCTTTATTGAATTTGTACTTTGATTATTATCTTAAAATAATTTACCAAAGAAAGATTATTAAGTTTCAAATTATCATTTTATAACGCACTAAAAATAATTTTTTACCGAAGCAGTTCAATCAACAAAAAGTAAAACATAGAATTTGAAGTTTCTTTTAGTATTTGGAGACTGATTGGAAATCCTAAGAGGGTAAGTACTAGAAACAGCGTTTCATAAATTTAACCTCTAAAACATCAGAAGCATTGGAGAAAACGGGAAAGTGATTGAACATCTGCTGGACTTCCAAAATCATTAATAATTGATCTATTGTTGCAATTAAGTTGAATACTATTTTGCACCATTCCAAATAACTCCATATTTTTTCCGCAATAAAGAGTACAACTGAACTAGAAATTTCCATTGAACAAAAAACAATAAAAATAAAGTGATAACTTATCAAAAGTTATTATCAAAAGTATATTATTTATCTAAACATATTTCTGAGTATTTTACAAAATAAAAACTCTTAATGGCATATTAAAGTTATATTAACAAAATTAAAATTTAAACTGTAGATTTTCAATTACTAACACTTTATAACTGTTGAGTATTTTTTTACACCTATAATTATTTTTGTAAATATTTGAAAAAAAACGTAAAATAATGCTATATATATATATTTTTTTATTTTAAAATATTGGTATTTAAAGGCAGATATAGGTTTTATTAAATTAGGCTTATTTAATGGTAGGTCGGTAAAGGATGAACTGGACGGTGAATGAGAAAATTAAGGGCAGACGGGTAACGTTCTAGATTGGTTAAAAAGGTTCATCATTAAAGAACATCATTGAAGCTTAGCTTATAAATAACACAAAATATCAATTATTTCCGTTGATAACTTTGCAAAAGGAATTGTATTTTGTTAATAAGTAAACGAACAATTGTGAAATTATATAAATAATTATTTTCAATTGGTGTCACATATTAAAAATCTTATGAAACTCTTTAGAAATTACACCCTAAACAATTTTTTTACACCATTCTTGAAAATAAGAATTATCTCTCAAAATATGCCTTGCGATAATTTATCCCTGTGTTTGTGATTAAACGTGACCTAAACTACGTATTTTTATCAACGCCACATAATTGGTTGATTTACTGACGGATGTCGGACAGAATACTTCGTGCTATGAACTTCTTCTAGTGTATCCATTCATTACTTAGGCTGACGTGGTTGCAAGCCAATTAGAGAAACTAAATATACGTTATATGTACTTGTTTATTTCATTTTCTAGTTTTCACCAGGCTTAATCGAAGATATATTTTTAAAAGACAGTAACATTTTCTAAATTAAATAAAACTACTGTTAATTTTTAAAATTGTGGTATTATAGTATATTCCTTTGTCAAAAGTTTAAATTAAGTAAATTCTCCATCAATCTTTAAAAAAAACTGTTTAATGATATTGTCATGTTTTGATAGTAATATAACTGTTTTAAACTTTAGGCCATTGAAGTTTTAAGGCTTTTGAAGTCATTTGATTTAACAAAAAACATTAAATTATTTCTACTAATATCAGTTATTCAAGTTCATAAACAGGGAGACATGGAGGGCTTAGGTTTTACCTTAAATAACCGGACCAGAGGACATGATCAGAAATTGAATAAATCATGCTTTAGAAGGGAGGTAAGAAAAGATTATTTTTACAATAGAGTTGTCAATGAGTGGAATGCTTTATCAGATTATGTGGTGTATTCGAAGAGAGTAGAAGATTTTAAAAGAATCTTGATAGTCATTGGAAACTGGTAAAGTATTAGATTTATTTTGGACCAACCTTGCTGGGCCTCTGGCCTGTTGTTGGTCGACAATTTTTGTATTTGTATATTTGTATTAACATACAAGTAGGTTGGAATAGAAACTTAACTCGATAATTAGAACTTTTAAAAAAAAAACCTTATTTCTATGAAGAGCCTAAAATATCACATATTAGCATCATCACTTTCTGTATTTTTAGTCATAATTCAATTTTAACAAAAATGGATAGGAGAAAACAGGATAGGAGATAACAAAAATGAGGTTTTGATTCAAAACTACTCATTCACATCACACGATCGCTAAAACACCACATTATCCTTTGCATTATCAATAAGCTGGGCGTCGCCTTCGATCCCACTCTTGACCTTTGGAGGCCAGTGTGCCAGTAACCAAGTAGCAATGACTCGAGAAAAAGAGTTATTGAGAAGATGGCCTTACTATCAGCCCAAGAAAAGAGGCCCCGATATCAGCTCACCAAAATAAGGCCCTGATATCAGTCCCAATCCATCGGCCTGTGTGAACGTATATTCAT
The DNA here is from genome assembly GCA_019343175.1 of Oedothorax gibbosus. Classification (NCBI taxonomy): domain Eukaryota; kingdom Metazoa; phylum Arthropoda; class Arachnida; order Araneae; family Linyphiidae; genus Oedothorax; species Oedothorax gibbosus. The sequence continues at coordinate 33,095,059 of CM033279.1, read as the reverse complement.
AAGTGTCTGGTGTGCCTTATCGGCTCCAAGACAGACGTTTCGGAGTTTGTGGCCGAGTCATGTATGGGAAGATAATAATTTGTTTGGAAAAAGTAGTTTTTATTAATTTAGATTATTTACAAGCAGAAAACAAAGAATTGTTGTGACAGAATTTTCGTGTTAATACTGAAAAGAATATTTTAAAATTATATAATAAAAGAATATTTTAAAATTATATAATAAAAGAATATTTTAAAATTATATAATAAAAGAATATTTTAAAATTATATAATAAAAGAATATTTTAAAATTATATAATAAAAGAATATTTTAAAATTATATAATAAAAGAATATTTTAAAATTCATATTAATAATTTAGTGCTAATTATTCCAAATCTTTTCTGATGGAAGTCGAAGATACAGAAACTGTCCTTTTTGCAACGATGTAGAATTATCTCTAGGTGATATTTTCGACTGCCTTGCCGCATTGGCCAAAAATTTTCATATTAATCTGGCTCCCCCGCATCAGCTCCTCAAGTTTTCGTTGATTATTGATGCTTGATCAAAATATTTGCGTTAATACTGCGTTAATACTGAAGATTGCGTTAATACTGAAAATATGCAGATTTGATATGGGTGAGTATAAAATCAGTAATAAAGAGTTTTTGTAATTTATATCGTTAAAAAAAGGATGGTAGGTAAATTAAAAATAGGTAAGGTTTTCAGGGAAGTTGTCAAGCGAAGAAGATTGTAGAATCGCGCATTAAAACATTTACTCGATGATTGAATGTTTAATTAGTTTATTTTTCAATGCTAACATTACTCAAAGGAATACTACGAATACATTTTGGGTGTGTTGTGACATATATTCTATTGTGCTTTTTTACATCAAAATATCTTTGAAACATTTGAATGAATAGATATTTTTATATAATTTTATTCGTTACATAAATAAAGCTTAATTCCAGTCATTAACCACACATAGAATTCATCCTCATTTGTCCCATATTCAATTTATGTATATCAAAAGCGAACCCATAACTTTTCACACGACAATTCTGCCAACGGTTTTCAATGAGTCAACCGAAGTCACAGAAAAACGTCGAAAAACAACAACGTGTTCCTATCAGTCACAATGTCACATCCATTGTCATATCTCCCATGACCATTGTTTCACAGACCCTCTGACTCGCCTGTCTTGCAAAGATAGGGTTGTGTATGGGAAGCTGATAGGAGACGTGTACAACTGAAATTATGGTTTTGGGGGAATCGTGAAGAATCTTTTTTGGAGGATGTTAGAGATAAGGGAGTATCTGTGAAAACTGATGGTTTTCCTTGTAATAAGATGACAATTAAGACTGAAATGGGTGACGTCAAGTGAATTGTTTCCACAATTAGGATCATGGATCTAATCTTATGTAATGTAGGGAGATCTTCCCACCTTAATCCGTATGACTGCGGTTGTAACAATATAAAAAAATAATGAATCATATCAAGTAAATCTTTTATTTCTCGATAAGATAGACTTTGTGCAAAAGTTAATAAACCATATAAAGTTTATCTTTAATCTCAGTAGAATTTTTAAACGAGATGAATGGCAAAAGTGTTTTGACCCTTTGACTGTTTTCCTTCGTAGTGCAAATGTTAAAATAAAAGATGACAAATTTGGTTATTTATCTTTTGTTTGGTTGTAAATAATGAGTTGTTGAAATACAACGCGGATGCTTTTAGTTAAAAAAAATATTAACTATTTAAAAATTGTGTTTAAAACATGAATTTTAAATAATTATGGACAACAACTCCATATCCTTTCATAAATATTATTGCCTCATGCAGTTTAAATCTCTACAATAAGAGTTATTTATTTTCAACTTTTCAACAACACGAGATTTAGTCTTAAGGATTCGCTATGCCTAATATAAACGACTTACGTAATTTAATTTTAACCCAAACAAAATTTGCATAACAAAAACTAGCACGCACATTATAACTTAGTAAAAACAATAAAACACTCCAAAAAAATGCATTATCCACGGCCGCGAAACAAACATTGCCCAATCCACCAAGTACGAAATGAAATTTTTCAAAGCAAACATTGCTATTGCTCTTCCAAACCGTCACCGGCAAATTAAGAATGTAGTTGCAAACTCACATTCTTCTAAGCATAACTAAGATATATGGTCCGGCCCGTTCATTGGCGACTTCGCCTAATTGGGTTTTCTATTATCAAAAGTCGCCAATGAATGGACCGGACACTATTACTTAGTTATACTTTGGACAACGAGAGGTCTGAAACTACACCCTTCAAATTCTCAATCTTCTCCAAAAAACAAGGATATACATTTTAGTTATGTTGAGAAACTGGCGACATTAATGGAGTGCCATAAAACTGAGAATTCAGCAGAACATACACTAGAGTATTTAGTTGCGTAGTTGTGGGCACATGTTGCAATGGTCCGATGTCTGGCAAGTTTTTCAGGACAGATTTCTACCTGCATAGACGTCCACTAATTACACTTTTTATTTCGTTGTCCGCGGTATTGTAAATCTTGTTATTTTTTTAATAATATCAAATTGCAACCAAGAAAGTCCTTGGAAAGTCCAAAGTCATAAAGTCTGTTTGCTCCCCGATTCCTACCAAAATCTTTAAGTACATATGTGCAAGGAAGTAAACTTGTTTCCATTAAAAAGTCCACTGCATTGATTTGACAAAGTTTTAAAAAGTTACCACACAAGATAGTAAAATATTAGAAATATGAATATTGGCTATGATTGGTCAATTAGCTTCTATCGCCTTATAAAAACGTCAATTTGATCCCATATCACGGTACAAGTTTCAAATCGTATATCTTAGTATGTGAACCTTCAATATCACTAGACTGATTTTTGATTGTTTCGGAGTCGTTTTAAAACATTTAATGAGAAAAATTGAGACATCAGCGAAAATAATTATTTATTCTGCTCTTAAACAATTTTTGCCAAGTTTGTTTGGTTAAAAGATCATGTATTAGTTTAAAATGTTAAATACAATTGCTAATAACAAACAATGCTTCTTACAGCTCTCTTAAACCATTACATCAAGGATTTCACTGACGTTCATATTGAGTTTCGATTTTTACCGTAAGTCCGTTTTCTCCCTTCGTGTTTCATTTTCTTTTTTCACTTCGTCGCTACGAGACAATTAAAAGTCGAAACTTTTCTTTACGTCATTACGGATCCTCTTTTAGCTTCCGGGCAGCAAGTCTCAGAAACAAGTTCAGTGGGTCGCGACGTTCAGTTCACGGTCTACCGGAAATCGTTTAACAAAAGTTCCGGTGATTTACTATTATTTTCACTTTCATCCGGATCAATTTCTCTGTAATGGACGTCACCATTAGATAATATTTAATATTATTCCTATAATATTTTTAATTGATATTTTAATTAATTTTTTTATATTATTAACATATTTAATTTTGTTATATGGATATTATTCAATCCCTTCGTACATATATTTATAGGAAAGAGCTTTAAATTCCTGCATATAAAAATATATATTTCTTCCTCATAAAGATTTCTATTTTTTATCTTATTTTTTTTACCTGTTATTTAAATTCGTTAAATTTCTTCTATTATAAAAATGTTTGCATTTTCCGTATATAACACTTTTAATTTTTACTGATATTTAGAATGTTTTGAATGTATCAAAAAGATAATAGAATTTCTTGATTAAAACTAAAAATATAATTAAAATATTATTAATATCAAATATCGTTATAATTATTTTTAAATATTATCTTGCATTACATATTTACATATTGTATTACATTTTAAGTTCGGGGGTTGAGTGCAAGCGCTTCGCATTGCTTTCTTGACCACCTTATATGCTCTTGCCTAACGCGGCCTGTTAAAGAAGTTTTTATATAATACAACCATTAGCATTATTTTTATGTAAGATTCATACATACCTTAATTTCTTACCTAACAAAGCTTACCTTAATACCCTTACCAAATAATTCTTTACTATTCTGTATGAAAAATCTTCTTCCCATAAATGGTCAAATAACATAACAAAAATTTATAGTAAAGAATCGCCCCCTCAACAAGAACTAGGTTTCGCAAACCATTTTCGAGATATAACACAGCTTTTTCGTAGTGTTTGCCGTGTTATATCGTCTCGTGTTGTCAACGGCAGGTGTTTCTTTTGAAGCTGCCGGTGAAAAAGAGAAGATAAGAGGCAAGTGAAGAGGCAATTTTTGTCACCTTCAGTCAATTTGCACACATGTTTTCAGAAGGTGTGAAATATGTGTTTCACAGCGCCTACGCGGGAAAGCTTTTAAATAAAATGAAATTGCTTAGTTAGCTAACAAAAGAATAAGCCATTTATGTTTATGGTTTATCGTGAGACGTTCTATTAGTGATATAAATTTTAGTAAGCAAATACCTTATAAAACTTGAATTTATATCCTAATTATACGTAAAACAGTTATTGGCGAACAGTTATTAGCGAAATTCGATAATTTCATTGAAAATCACTAAAAAATAATCAATCGAAAAAATGTTTTATAAATGTTCTTTATGTAAAAATTAAATTTTCTTAAATTAAATTTTAAAAAATTTCACATATTTCCTATATAATACATTCACAATCCAAACTTAAAAAATCGGAACAAAATTACGAAACACTTTTGAAGGTCCTTACATAAAACGAAATTTTAAAAATATTGCATCACGCTGTATTTAAATAAAAAATGCTTGAACAAGAAAGAACTGCATCATAAAATATGCTTCTAGAGAAAGCAAATAATCATAAAAGTAATCAAGAAATAACTTAATAGATTAATAACTTTATAGCATTATTCAAATGAATATTCATATAAACTCTTAATGATCCACCATTGCATAATATTCTAATTCAAATTTCAAACACCCCCCATTCAGTTATCGACTAATTAATCATCAAATCTATCCAACTTCTTCAGAGATTCGCCATGGAGCATCACAGGTGACCCCGATACGACACCGAATCGCTCCACATTTCTGCTGTTTTTTCCACAAAATCGGGGACGCAGAATCGGATTAGGATCAGAAAAACATGGCTAATTTTAGAATCGATAAGTGACAGGTGCAGCCTTGCGATCAGAATGACTTTACTCCTCCCTTTAAAATTAATTAGGTGAAATTTTGAAATTGGGAAATTTCTCTGGTGGGGATTTCAAAGCAGTGAGTCATGTTAAGAAGAGGATGCGAAGAGTTTGTTCGAAGGGATTAATATATGTAATTCGAACGGATTAATATATGTTATTCGAACGTATTATGTTTTCGTAATTGGTAATTTTAAGTAAAAGTATAAGTTTTAATTTACAAGGTTACTCATTCATAGAAAAAAATCCAAGGAAAAATAGAATATGGAATTTTTCTTGCGATTTTAATTCGTGAGTCACATGGAAACGAAAATGCAAAGTGTTAGCGAATGAATTTTGATTTATTTTTTAATTGCGTTAAGTGAAAGTATATAGCGTAATTGACAATTTTACTCTTAGTATTTTTTTATCTTCCGTAATTGCATTAATTGGATTTTAACAAAGTGGAAAAAGGGGAAGGTTTTCTTTTATCTGAGATAAAAAAATTTTAAAGTTAATTTTGACTTACAAATCGACAATTGATTCTTGAAGATCCCGCAAACCCACTCGTATGTATATCGAAGATTCATATTTCTCGGGGATCTGTCAACAATACATTAACCGAAAATCAAGTAAGACCTGTTCATGCAAAAAAATTATACAGTTTTACAGAAAAAGAATGTAACGTGGTTTTTCGACAATCTTAAACTCTTTACTTTATTAATTTAATAGATTACGTTAATTTATTCATTTAATAGATTACGTTAATTTATTCATTTAATAGATTACGTTAATTTATTCATTTAATAGATTACGTTAATTTATTCATTTAATAGATTACGTTAATTTATTCATTTAATAGATTACGTTAGCACTTTAAACCACACCATGATCTTTACAATCCCGACAAAACAATCTAAATGTGTTCAATTTTTTCTTGTTTACTATTGATACTAAAAACAAGCTGAACGTTTGTGGTTTTTTAGAAGGTTAAGGAAAATTTGTTTTTCCAACCGTTTCTAAAAACTTTTGAGATATGTGGCTAAATTCAGCTAACTAATTGATTATTATTTTATTAAATTTAATGAATATTTCCCTGTCACAAATCCTTACAAAAAGTCCTTCAAAATAAATTCTTATCCACGCCAACTCCTTCACACGTTCGCCGAAAATGAAAGCCTAACTTCTTCAAGACGCTGTTTGAGAGGATAGGGTTGAAGCAAGTCTCCGTTGCTTTTACATATGCATGCTTAGCGTGGCCTTGACCCTATTTCGCTGGCTGCCAACACGGTGGTTACTCTATCATCTTTCACGTTACCAAAGAAAACAGAAAGGGTTGCAAAGGATGCCTGAGTACGAGAGTTTTTGATAATAACATAACTTTCTAGGGATAGAGTCGGCGTGATGTTGGTGTTTATAAGGGTTTGAATAATTATTTTAGTGTTGTGTATGCATTAAAGAACACTTTTTTATAAACACATTCAGTTTCATTAATGTTACAAATAAATTCCCCTATTCGCAATACGATTACTTATAATTTTATATAATTATTTTTAAAATCCATTTTTACTGCTTCATACTTCGGTAAGTTTATTTGGAATATCAATCCATAAGATTTGTTGTCTTCTAAATAGAGTTCAGATTTAAAAATATGCCACATTTAAAATAGGTCATTCTCAACGATTTCAATGAAAACAAATATACACTGTTTTTTATTCCAAATAATTTCCAAAGGAAATCAAGATAAAATCATTTTCAAATATAAATTCACAAATTTCATCTTTCTTCTATAAATCTCTTTTCCAATTATGTCCTTCATCATAACTACAATACGTACTTCAAATCACCCACTCTCCTTTATCGCCAATAGTACTGACCAACAAACATTCTCCATCAAAGTGAATTCCCGTGACCTTGAAACCGATTCCGTTCGATATCGAACACAAAAACCATCTTCATCCATGCAAAATACACCGAAATCCCATTCGATTTCATTCCATTCATGAGTCCGCTTCCCGGAGAAACCTCCAGCTTCCTTTCCATCCTTGCATTTCCCTTGTTTCCTTCCTTCCGTAAGAACACACGTGTTTGCCAACAAGCGAACGTCACACCTGATTAGAAGTTTCGATCCACACTAGAGATAGCGAAGAGTTTTCTTATTATTCTTCATTGGGTGCATCCATGCTGATAAACTGCACCGTTTCCGACATTTGTGCAAGGGAAACTAAGCCAAATGTCAGTGACTGTTAACCATTTTTTAGTGCGATAGTTTCTAGGGTAAAGCAGGATTTATGCCACAAGTTGAGCATTTTTTCTTTACATCAATGATGTGTTGTTATTCTGTGAATAAAGGTCTTGATACATTCTCTCTATACTGTTTTCGACATCTATAAGGCGCAAGCTAAGCCAAATATCCAAATGTCAGTGACTGTTAACCATTTTTCAGTTTGACAGTTTCAAGGGTAAAGCAGGATTGAATCCCCAAAATAACGGATTTTATATACATAGTATTTGTACATTAGAATAATGACGTTTTATTGACTATTCTATGTGACGCAGGTTACAAATAAGTTTCTTTTATGTTTTATTCCAGTATACATACTAATAAAAACCGAGCCAATTTGAACCTCTGATGGAAAGGCAATTAAAGCAAATTGACACTTTAAGGTTTAGGGTAGAGTTGGTTCAATCTCACAAACTAATAATTAATTTCTTTCAATTCAAAATATATTGTGAGTTACAAAAACATGCTAAGATAGCATTTATATATAAAGTATTTTTCGAAGTCACTCAGTATATTAAGCTTACTTCCAAGCAATAAATTCTACCAGAATTTATAAGTAAAAACTTGAAACGAAAAAAAAATAGTTATTTTATTCCTAAAAAAGCAATAATAACTAAAACTGAGTTATGTGTTAAATGTGCTCAAATGAGTTATGTACTTATTTATAATCGTGAAAATACAATTGGTTTTAGGCTACTAAGCGCAATTGGGGCAAAGTTTAATAAGAATCAAATGCTATGGACAAATCTTAAAATCTTGATTATGAAAAATATTTTGTATAAAGAAAAAACCTTGAGGTTTACATTTCTTGAACTGATCTTTCTCTCTGCATCTATGCTCAAAAGTTGGCAAATATGCATTTAAACAATGGTTAAAGAATTATTTTACTTTTTTCAAAGCATAATACTATCTTCAATATCAAAAAATGTGACTGAGAGAAAGTCATGAGAACGGTGACATATTTTTAGAAACTTAGTCATTGTTAAGTGATTCAACGACTTTATATGCCTTCTTCGGACATGCGTAACTAACGTTGCACGCAAGCACATTTATATTAGATCCTGCACATTATATTCTGTATAATATGGGTAAACAGTAAGTGTTCTTCATCAATTAAATTTACAAATATTACTCAATTACGGAAATTGCATTTATTAAAATTTTTAACAAAATATTTTGAATGATGATTGTTATTTAAATAGGGTTGCATTATAATAGTTTTACACGAAATATTATACTCTTAAAACATTAAATAAAAGCACTCAGCATATCCAGCAGGTTTTTTTACTACTTTCTAACAATTTTTTGCTACATTTTTTGTATCACTTGTAATTATAATGAGTAGCTGCCAATTTTAAATAAATACACGCTGCAGATGAAAAAGGACAAATGTCAATTTTAACCGTTAGATATTCAATTCGTAAGAGTAAACGTACAATGATAATAAAAGAGATCTTTCTAGTTTCTGCCATTTAAATGTTTTCAAGAGTGATTATTTGTTAATTTAATTGCTTAAAAGTGTAAAACTTCAGCTTTTTTCTCCCTAAATTTTATTGCGTTACTTGAAAAAAAAACTTACTTGAAAAGTATCATATGCTTTCCGATGTAAAAATCAAACTTTTATAAATACGTCGTTTAAATTTATGTACATAAATTATGCGAAAAATGTATGTTTTCTTCTTTTCAATTTTAATTCATAAAAATTCTTATTAATAAAGAGAAAGTTTTTGTAATTATTTTATACAGAAACTTCTCGTTGTTACATTTCCTGTTACGGTTATCCTCGCCGTATATATGATTGTTTGCTTGATTTATTAGTTATGTTGACCATTTTATTTTTTAGTACTGGTTATAATTCCATTAAGAGTTTCTAAAAAAATGAGAAAAAGCAAAAACACTGTTAGGAAGAGTTTGAAAAAAACCATTTTATCGCCACACAATTTATTTAACACTACATTTCTCGCATTTGTCTTCATAAAATGACGCACGATCCCGATAATCCCATTAATTATCATTCATTTAAGTCCATTTCTTATTCATTTACGAAAAAGGCAACTCTTTTGCAGATGCTGCCTAACTACTCAAGGCCTCTTCTCATTTATAACATATTCAGTGATGGAGTGCGCTGAGAATTCTGCATGCAGCATAAAGAATACTGCCCGTACAGGTTTTTAATATCACAGCTACGCTTCTCAAGGATATCCCTACCCAAGGCCTACTGGGCCCAAAGTTCTTTCTTCAGAGGCAGCAGGCATTAACATAATTCGATATGGAATTTTAAAAAAAAACAAATATTTTATTAACTATATATTTCTAAGTATTCGCTACGCATGGACCACTAAACAAGTTCTCTGACATTTAAGCCTTCAGTCTTATCCCGATTTCGCTTAATTTGCAAGGAAGTTATCAACATCAACTAGTTTGTGGTTTTGTAATTGAAATGTTTGATGCTTGAAAAGATTGTCATGTAGATTAAAGACATTGAATATTTTAAATCTACCGTCGATTCGGACAACTTTTGCCGGTAAGGTGTAACTTACCAAAAATTGTTGGAGTTTTTATTGCTCAAAATTAAAATATTTGGTTATGATACATACTATCAATTTAAATCAATGCTTATTCAACCCTCTTTAAAAGATTAATGTTATTGATTGTGATACATGATGATTAATGTGATTTTCTTTTTTTGAAAGAACATTAAGTTTTCTAGATAATTTGCTAATTTTATGAAATATATATTTTCAATAAATATATTTATTAAATTTATAATCCCTAGTTGTGAAATGACGTAGTTATATGCAACTGTCTTTGTATTTAATATTAAATTACGGCTGTAGAGTTACAAAAAAATGTAATATCATAAGAATGCAATAATTTTGAATCTTCATATTATTTATTAATGAGTGATTTGCAATCCTGAAATTTGTTACAGTTTAATTGTTATGAAACGTATTTTAATATCCCAAATTGAAAATTAATGCAGAAAATAATAATCAGAAATACGGATAAAAACAAGGAATAACGAATTTAATACATTGTTTTAAAAAGGACCGTAAATGATGAAACTTATGATATTATAGCTTTCAATGATCAATTTCTAATTCTTTCAGCAGTTCCGATATTATGTGGTAACGAAAGCTAAAATAAAACTCAAGAAATACTTCGATGGTTTTTAATCTCGAACGACGTGATGATTAAAAACAACTGATATTAATCACGAGGGTGAGATAAAAATAGATACTTTCATTCTGACCTTCAGATAGAGAAGCGAAAGCCTCACCAAAGCAACTAGTGGGTGCGCGCTCATACCAGTACAAAACATACACAAAATATATTAATAATGTAAAATAGGATCAAGTTCCAAGGAGAATTTCCCTCTATGATTCTTTCTTTCAATATTTTAGCAAAAGAGAAGCGTGTACGAAAATATTTCTGAGGATTTGATCCTTTCTTTAAACATTTAGCGATTCATTTATAAATAGGATAGACCTTACCTGAACTCTTATGAATGTGTGAAAGTCTGTACCAGTGTTTGAGGTCAAAGGTGGATCGTGTGTTGACGTTCTAAAACACGTGCTTCACACAATTTCGTACAAAATTGTGATTGGAGCTTTTTGTTACACATAGGCGGTCATTCAATGGAATTGGTTTTAGACATATTTTCGAAAGGGGAGCCGAACGATGGAAAAGGGTGAAATTTATTTAGTGAAATCGTTCAATTCTGCGAATCCGACGATCCGAGCTTTTCGAAAATACCAAACACCCTCCCTCTTGTTGGCCTTGGCGATTTTTTTGTCTGGCTCATCATCGCCAAGGTGATTGGTAGATATCGCCAAAGTGGATTATTTGGCGGAGTTGGTTAATTCATGACCATAACATTCAACCCTCTGAGGGTTATTCAATTTGGCTAAAGTGTATATACATATTTTTATTGAATGAGTTTTAAATTTAAATTTTAAACTCCTTAATTATTATTTTATTTTTAAAATGTAATATTTTTAAAAATTTAAGTGTGTTGCTGGAAAAAATAACAATCAGCTATTAATATGTCAACTATACTTATATAATAAATATAGACTACAAAAATTACAAATCGGTGTCCAGTTTTAAATATTTATAAAAATGGCAAAAAAACACATTTTATTTAGATGCATCATTAAAATATAGCAACTTTGGTCTAATATAACCTATTCATGTAGTCTATAATGTTTTTATAATACTTATGTTTGCAATTGGATCAGATTTAAGTTCGTTTGTAGCTTCCTCATTAAATTAGCCTGTATGCAACACCAAAGTGAACATTTTCAATTTAAAAACTGAAATTTTAGAAGAAACTATTAATAATTTTTAATGGGAGAAAAAAATTATTTTTCTTTTGAAAATAAATTACTGCAATTAAAAACTATTTCACCATTGCATGATAATAATTTAAACTTTTTTATGTTTATAATTTTATTTTATAAATAATTTGAGCTATTTTCAACCAATTTATAATTTCCCAAGGTCTTCATAGACCTAAAAATTTATTAAGACATACATTAAAAAAATTAAACTAATTTTATAATCAAAGTGTGAATATCTCAATGAGAAGCAGACTATTTAGCAGTCAAGGGTCTCTATCAATAAATCTAAAAAAACAGACTATCTCTTCCTAAGATGATAACTATAGAAGAAGTATTTGGAAAGAGGCTTTAACAATCTGGCCCAAATACTAAGTTTCTTAATAAAAAGCAATCTCAATAATAAAATATAAAAATGTATCCCTCTTTGTGCAATTTGAACTATTATCACAATGAAATGCAGCCTTAGATCAAAATATTTATCATGAAGTCGTCTTTCTCATTTTAAAACTCTATTCCAAGTAACATTAAAATTATTTTAATAAATTATGAATTACATGAGCAGTTAATATCCTAAATTGCAATGTCTATACGCTAGACCTAGTAAAGGGCTGCCGTGACCTTTCCCCTAAACATTCCCAGACCAGAGCATCCTTGTCAAGAATGATGGAAAAAGAAGCTTCTTGAACGTAGTTTATTAATGATCAGGCGAAATACCAACTTTCCTTTATAACAAGCAGCCTTAATAATAAAATTCGAAAATGTGTCCCTTTCTATGGTAAAGGCAATTTGAACAATAATAAAAATGAACTGTAATGTGAACTATGCAACAATTAAATAAATGCCCTAGATCGGAATTTTTAGAAAAGTCGTCTTCGTGATTTAAATACTCTATCCAAAGGGGGATTCCATAAATTACGTGATGCGCTAAGGGGGAGGGGGTCGTGCCGAACATCACCAAATCTCACCAAAGGGGAGGGTGGGTCTGGTCAAATATCACGAAAGTTTTCGCCGCAAAAGAATCAACCTAAAATTGCGATAAAATATAGTTAACTTCTAGTAAAGTATGTTTCTCGACTTAAATTTGTCAAAATCTTACATGATAATATTTATCGTGGCTTTCAAAACCATATTTCAAAATATTGGAGCCTTTAAAACTTAAAAAAAATAATGAATGTCCCGAAAATAAAAATAAAATTATTTTACTAAATTGTAATGGCTACGGTAGACAGAGTAAAGGGCTACCGTGACCTTCCCCCTTAAAAATCCCCCAAGCATCCTTGTCAAGGATGATGGCAAAAGAAGAAGCTTCTTGAACGGGGTCGATGACGTCTGGCGAAGTGAGGCCCACTGCAAATGCCGCATTCCTCGTTCCATCCTAGAGATTTGGGGCAGGTCACGAGAGGGTTCGTTTGGGGGGCCCACTGTGGTGTCCGACAACCTGATGGATTGGGACCATCCTGGACACTTGGCGGAGGGTGAGGATGGTGTGATGTGGTTCCGGATATTGGAGAGATCCGGATATTGGTTGAAGTACTTATAGATTTTTTTATTTATCTCTTATAAGAATTCATCGATGTATATTTGTATTATCTTTCAATATTTCTATTGAAAGGCCAAGATTTTATTTTAGAAATATTTATTTCATAGAAAACTTTCTAGTTTCTTCCGTTTGACTTTAAAAAAAATAATATAAAAGTTATTTAAACACTTTTAAATTGTCTGCACAAGATGGGTTTTTTTGGGTGGGGGGTTGGGTGGGGTCGTGGTGTCCGACAACATATTGGGTTGTCACTATCATAGACACTTGGGAGGGTCATTTGGAGGGGAGAAGAATTTATAAAGAAGCTCATATTTACTAATTAGAAAATTTTCTAATTTCTTTGTTACAAAAATATTTAAATGGTTTTTACGAGAGTTATTTGTAAGGTAAGGGGGGAGGGAGGGGGAGAGACACAGTGTCCCACAACCTGATGGATGGAGACCATCTTGACACTTGGTAGGGAGATTGAGGGAAGAAGTAGTGATAACAATTACGGAGGACTATCTGTTTGGATGGCGTGATGTGATTCTGGATATTGCTTAACTACTAAAATAATTTTTTAAACCCTTATAAAAATACTTGAATCTAAATCTAGATAAACATTCATAATAAAAGGATTTTAGGACCAGTTTTCCTTGTAGAAATATTTAATTAAAAGATTTTTATGCATAAAACTATTATCTTTTAAAAACAGTGTAGTATCTTTATGAATCGAAAGACGTATTAGTAATTTACAAATTGTTACAATTCGACATTAAAACACTGTGATTTCTGAAAACTGATGGTTTGGGACCACCTTGACACTTCAAAGAGTGGGATTTTGATAAGAAGTACAGATAACACATTTCCGAAAGAGGATCTTTAGGTGAAGTGGTGAGGTTCCGGAAATTAGTTGAAGAATTTATGAAGAAAATTTCATACTTTTTAGAATGATAGGTATAATTGTATTATTTATATTAAAATGAATTGAGCTCGGTTTTAACGTATTCAGTTGGTTGTGTACAAAAATGTTTTTACATCTATACATAAAATGTAAGCAAAAAACCTTTAAATATAAAACATTTTTCTCCCAAAATAAAAACGCCGTTAGTTTGCTAAAACAAATAAAAAAAATATGTAACTTTTATGAAATGTTTTTTTTAAGTTAGGGCCAATTTTACTTTTTTAAAATACGATTCCCAAACATGAAGTATGTAATTTATTGTCTTCCACTAAAAATAGAGTACAAGTGCATCCAAAAGAAATGAAAAGCGTTCCGTATTTGGAAGAGCAGAAACAGAGCGTTTAAAATATGCCCTGAAAAAGTCCAGAAAGTTGAGGGGGAAAAAAACGATGCACATAAAAAGAAGGTCGCATCATCGCGTAATGTGGCGTTACGACTTGTTTCTTCTTCGATTTAAAAGTAGTAAAAATAATAAGCATTTTAAGTAATGGGTTGATTTTTGTACAAACGTAAAAATAAATATTGCTTCAAAATACAGAGCAGTAAAACAGCATACATGGCATTTTCCACAATAATCAATCGAAGGGTGTGGCTGCAAAGCTCATTTCTCGAAGACATAACTAAGATTTCCGGTCCGGGCCTGTTCATTCGCGACTTTAACCTATTGAATTTACCAGGATGTAAATTCACCAATGAATAGGCCGTACCCTATATCTTAGTTATACTTTAGAGATTGTGAGTTTTAAAACGTCACCCTGCAATCGATCCTTACAAAACGTTTTCTCATTAGAAAAGTATTGAGGCGATTTAGTTTTCAATTAAAAAACATTAATTCATCAGATACATAAAGATTTTTTTTATTTTTAAGAACAGAATAATCCATTTAATCTGTTTTTCGATAGCAGGCATTCACCAAAATAATTAAAACACAATTAGAATATTTGTAACTGCATAAATTTATTTGTGAACTGGTGTTCAGGTGCATTTCCTTATTTTTCTTGGGTAAAAATTTCATGCAAAGCAGCTTTTAGTAAAAGTATAGTAAGTTTAATTGCTTTTTTAAAAAGTATTTTGCATTTACAATGCACAATATCGGAACTAAACAAGTTTAATTTTTACAGTGTCTCTTTCTGAGGTACAGATTGAAACACTAAGAAACGTTTAGGTTTTAAAAAAAAAATTTCCTAACCACTTCCAACAACAATAAGCTCCAATTTGTTACAGCCAAATAGGCGATAAAACTTCGTCATATGTATCTACGGCAAGAAACACAAGGGAAAACCAGAAAGTTGCAAAGCCAAATGTCAATAGCAAGTTTTCAGCGGGAAACCTTTGGGCCAATGGAAAGAGTTATCCGCTATTGCGTCACAATAGAAAAAAGGGAATCTTTTGGTACAACTAAAATAGAACAGTTTTCATTTTATATAAGCAATTTAATTAAATTGGAAATTTGCTTTGTTGCTCCATTGTTGTGAAATCAAAAAAATTTATTATAGACTTATTAAGATTTATTTTAAAAAATAATTTATTTATAATGATAAATAAAAATGTAAGTTATTTAAGATTAAATATTTTTAAAACAAATTAATAATGTGTAAACTTTATATAAGTTTTTTTAAGATTAACGTTAGTAAAATTGGTAGCGATCATTGAACTTCAAACTTAATTATAAATATATATTCATCTTTAATTGTTTTATTTAGTGATTTTACTTAAAATCAATTACAATTCCAATTATATTTATTAAAAAAACATAAAAATATAAAATCTTAATATTTAATTAAATATTTTGCTAAGCCATTAAATTATTTTAAAGATAAACTTTAAGGGAAAGTTTTTAACTTATATAAAACTGTGATTATCAAATAAAAATTTCAAAATTTCTGTGATCAAAATCACTTAAAAAGTTCTGCGTAAACCGAATTTAAATAACTATTATTACACAAATCCATCCCAATTCTTGTTTCAAAATATATCTTTACGTTTTACTGCCAATATTCTCTACAAACTTAACGACTCTTTTTAAACTGTGAAGATTAAACTGGTTTGTAAGAGTGGAAATCTTCTTTAGTAATCGTCGTTCTTATGGCATTAAAAGTAAGAGGTTCTAATTGTTACTTCCCCACCATTGTGTTGTAACAAGGTTTAGATAAGAGTCTAAGTTATAGCACCTACACTGCACTTAAGTACAGTGGCAATTCAACAGGAGATGAAGCGATTCAAATTTTAAAATTGAATTTGTATTTCAGTGATTAAAATTGATAGTCGTAATTGTTGGTGCTGTATTTAAATTTATGGTGTTGATATTAGGTACCGGATTAGTTTCAAATAATAAAATTGATTTTTTGTGTAATTGTAGCATTTATTTACTTACGTTAACACTCACTGATAGTTTAACATTATTTGTTAGTTAAAACATTATTTTTTGTTTCTTTTAAATTAGAACCTTTTTTACATTTATTGAGTGTTTAACACTCAACTGTTGTAACTTTTACTATTTGCAACTTCAAATTGTTTAACTTTTTTTTTATTTTAATTTATGGTAGTCAAGTTGAAAATGCAATATATTTATGTCAATTGCTAAATTTTAAATCGGATGTAGTACTTTGTTAAAAGGTACAAGTGAAGGTACGAAAGTGAAGTCCACGATTAAGTTTTGATTTTTCTGTTTTAATTTTTAACAATGTACTTTAAAAATTACGATATTGTTGCAAACTACTAAATTTCAACTTTGATGTAGTAATTGTAGACAATACCAAACTCACTAACACCATTAGTATAACTTCAGACTAATATATAAAGATATATATAAAGGTTGTTTTGTGAAAGTGCGGTATGTGGCAATCCGCGTCATACGAGATCATTTTCTCGGGGATCATCGAACATCTAGAACAACGCAAATCCGAAAATAATTACTATTTTACGGCTTCCATCCACGCACATGTTCGAGATCATTAGGGAACTCCCCAAAAAGCGATATAACAAACAATATCGATCAACTTTTAATATCTTCCTTTTTAGAATCAGCAGTTGCGATTCCCCCACCCTTGTTAATAAAAACTCATGTATTACTCATGGAAACTGCAATATCTGCTACACATGGACTTTATAGTCGCCCAACAACTAGATCTGCTAATAATAGATCTATAACAAGGATTGTCAATGGCGCACAAAGACATCGCTTTATCTTGAGAAGGTGCCCCCATTTATTTATTGTTATCGGCCGGGCGTGCATTGTCTAAAGAAACGGGGAAGTATTCGAAGAAAGTAATTGTTCGTTTAATGATTTTCTAATTCACCGTGGAAGATGTATTGTCAACAAGCTTTCACTGGAGTAAACACATGTGTAGCATTTGTTTCTATAGGGGTGTTTAGAAAGTTAAACGCCTCTCGATTATCGTTTTCTTTTTTTTTCACACTGAGATTGATTCCTCAAACGGTTCTTTAAGAAGGGCGTTGCGTTGTGTGGTTTACCGTTACCTCAAAACAAGAAGATTCGATATCAATTAAGGCTTGATAGGGCGATACTGTCGTGCGGGAGTAAACTGCGTATATAGACTAATGACTTGAACCATTGTTGTAAGCACTCAATAACTCTAACCCATAAGAAAGTATACTGACTGAAGACTGATTATTTCAGAGCAAAAACAGTCCAAATCATTAATGTGTTTACTGCAGTTTACCTGCCCACGACAGAATAGTCGTCTGTCAGTACCTTTTAACAAGTGTGCGTCATTTGTACTTCGGGTGCTTCAAATAACTTAAATTTACCGGAAATGGACAGTGCAGTACACAATTTTGTTTGCTAAAAGTTCTTCACCTTTAAGATTACTTAACTTTGTAAGTACAATAAGTATTACTAAATCCCTATTATGAGGTTATATACTAGTTCGTTAAATGCTTCAGGAAAGTCGAAGCTTATTGAGTAAGATTTTCATCGTCATCTAATGTAAAACAAAGCTATATTTGTTTTTCCTCCTTTATTGCACAATGCAATTAGCTTCCAACGTAATTTACCAGTAAATGTAACTACACCTAACAGATTATCAATTTGTAATATCTTTTATTACCATTAAAGGCCCATAAGTGAATCTTAAGTGACCTCATTCCACTTATCACTACAAAGTACTGTTACAATTACAGTATATATGAATTAATTAGCAAGCACCAATTTTTATGAAATCCCCATGATTTGTACATTTTAATAGAAATATCTAAGAATTTATTTGTCCTTAACTCTTTATCTTTCGTAATGTTTTAATAAACTATCTCCATCAAGCGTTTTCTTTGATTACCGGAATTTACAGGGTAAAATAAAAACTAAAGTTTCATCAATCTTTATTAAAACAGTATAAGCTTTGTGATACAACATAATGTTTTAAATGATGATTGAAATCTTCACCATCGTCACTCTATTTTTTTGCCAGAGGTGATCAAAACGTATGTTCAATTATGATTACTCAATATAAGTTTCGTATGTTTCATTCAAAAACTAATAGCAATGTGCAAATGAAAGCCTTTATCACCATATGTCAGCCCATATTTAAGTAGCTTGCGCTACTTCTACAAGAGAAGCCGTCAATGACAGCCACACAGCTGTACTGAAGGCAACTAAGTGGCTTGACAGAGTTGTACCTGGTATATTATCAGATAAGAGTTTAAATGTAATGTTTTTGTTGGTATCGTGTGCCGTGTGTCTCAGTATTGATACTTATATAAATGCAAATAAGACATATATATGTATAATATAAGATGCACACAAGACCTAATATTATTATCAAAGACTGTGACTCCAGACTTGAAAAAGAAGAGGTACGCTGTTTATTTGTTTGATTCTTATTTTAAGCGAATTCTCCTCAGAGATACATCCATAACTTATTTAGGATTCAAACTCGGCCACTCGTTGACAAAAGTGAAGATTATAACCATTAACCACCATACCGGCTGGGCGCAAATGTATTTTTATTATAATTATTAAATATGCTTTTGATATTTAAAAAAAACTGGTTCAGTTTGCACGAACTACACTGTTATAAATTTTGGTGCTAGATTGCACTAGGGCATGGATTTATCGATTTTGTGTTTAAACCATAACTTAGATGCACCGCAAAAGTGGTAAATCAAAGATCCAAATAGTGGTGGCAGCTAGAAAGTTCCAATCTTGCACCAGTATTTTTTAACATTGTATGAAGATGTCCGGGTCGAACAGAAACACTTCAAAAATATAACTTTCTAAGTCAAAACAAAAACTATATTCAATGTGATGCAAAAACGTGATCGATTTGCAAAAGAATGATATTTTACATTTTACTTTTAAATTAGTCACTGGTCTAAGGAAACAAAGCACAAGGGTACGAATTACGCTTTTGGGACAGATGTTTGTATCTGTAGTACTTCTACATCGGCTTTAAGCAGTAGGTCCCGAATCTAATAAGTGAAAACATACTTTTTAGCTTTGAAAATTAACCAATCCCAGAAATATCAGGTATCAGTTGCTACTTTGGTACCCCAATGAAGTAAGTTGGCGGTCCGTCAATTTAAATGAGGGTGTCAGTGGAAACACCTGCGAAGAATCAAATGAGGCTTTTCCAGGGGTCTAACCTGCCAACTTCACATTTGACTTGCACCATTCTTTCATCTCTTGCTCAGCAAAATTTACTACTAGCTGCCTGTTACTTTTTCCGGGTAAAAGTGGTTCAAGCCGACTGTGGAGTTGGTGCATTTACACTTTATGCTGTAAATGTGGCTTGCAGAGCGTTTCAACTAATTAGAAGTAGATTCCGTGCCTTCGTTAAACTCGTTCTGTAAGATGAGGAGGCCCTATATGTGATGCAGGGCAGGTTATTTAGGGTGCATGTATGTGGAGTAAGTTGCAAATCTCACATTCTTCAGAGTATAACTAAGATATAGGGTCCGGTCCGTTCATTGGTGCCTTTGGGCGCATGTAAATTGAAGTCGCCAATGAACCGACCGAACCCTATATTTTACTTATAATTTGGATAATGTTAGTTTTGTATTTAGACTCTTCTCTGTGAAATACTATTTTACACTCAAATTTGTTAAATACTGCTAAATTGGTTTATGAAAAATTATTATATCCACACTTTTATTTTACTATGATGAGTCCACATTTTAAATATCGTGGAATAAAATTGCATGCAAGGGTATTTTTAAAAATTCGAAATGAGGAAAGGGTTATTGCATATATAAAATCTTTCAACTTCGAAGTTAAAAAGTATTTGAGAAGTACTATATTCAGAAAAATATTATTTTTATTAAGAAAAATCATCGTAGTGAATCGTGTTAACAAGTATGTTGAATTTACTACTTAGTATTTAGGTTAAAAAAATCAATTCTTAAGCTTTTATGACGTTTGTCAGCATATGATATCTGCCTTTTTCTATTTTAAAGTAAGAATTTGAGTTATATCAATATTTTTTCCTTAATAGACATGAAAATGGACATTTCTAAATAGACATGAAATGTTTTTCACGAATGTTTTTAAATATTTGTACCAACTTAAAACTTACTAATTTATACAAAGCAATTGTTTAAAAGTACCCAATTGGTGACTTGCCAACAATTCTACATTGCACGAAAAGCACAATTGCTAATATATCACACGAAGCAGAGGCCTGAAACTTATTATTTACAAATTTTTTTATTCGTGAATTTGGGTATTTTGATACATTCCTCAGTCATTGTCTTGCTTCTACTAACTAATAATTTACAGCTTATTATAGACCACAAATTGATGTCTCCTGCGAGTTGAAGATGTGACCAGCACGTGTCACCTCTAACCTGTGCCATACAGTTCTATAGGGACGTGATGCGTATCCCTTTGAGGTGGGGTAGCGATGTACTTAAGGTTTAATTTTGAGAGTAGTTGCAGTATTTTGTGTTATTTTTTAGATGTTTGGTTGTTAGTTTTTTATTTTTTATAAAGGAGAAAATGTATTTTCAAGTGTATCATTGTGTTGTGTTGTTGCAGTCGTGTCCATGATGTGTGCAAAAACTAGATGGATCCGAAGCTGTCGTAGACAGCTTTCGCTATTTCTTCTGCATCTTCGGAGAGAATTAAAACTTCTGGGTCTTCAAAGCCAATCCTGAAGAGCCTGGCTTGAAATTGCTGGGCAGCCAAAGATATGCTGCGGACACAGTGTATCATTATATATTTTAATTGCCAAGTTTGTGATATTTCCCTTATTAATAAATGAAAATAAACTACAACTTATGTATTAAAAAAAATGTTTCAATACCTTAATGAAATAGTTTTTAAAAATGTTGGTAATAATTTGCGTCCAAAATTAAAATTATGTAAATTACTATACAGTAATTTAGAATCCAATCAACTGAAAAATATCTTATTTTAGAAAAGAGAAGAAAACTCTTCTATTGGATAAAAATGTATTAGGTTTAAGTTCAAAAAATGAGCTTTATTTAGTAATTCAATTAATCATTTTATTAGATTATGATAAAAAAAAGAGAATAGTTGAATTCAAAGGGAAATAAATTTTACACATTTTATGCCCTTCATCATTGGCAACATCTTAACTTTATTACAAAATACAGATCGATAAAAAAAAACTCCATTTAATTTCAAATAACACCAAGAATACACCTTTTACATTCCCAAAAAGAACATATCTCCCTAAAACACATCATTACATCCCAACATCCCAACCAACTCCGATACCATCCGGTCGTCGAACTTTGCGAGCCTTTCTTACCCCTAATAACGCTTCGTAATTTCCTCACGGGCGTACGGAACTCGGAAGGCGTTGCCACCCACCCAGAAGAAATCTATTATTTATGCGCCACAAAGGGGGGGAGTATGTAATGAAGAACGGTCCAGAACACAAGGGGCGGTGTCTCCTTTTGAGACGCATAGGTGGTCTATCTGTTTTTGAAGTTTGTAAATGTTGGTTAAGTACATAGACAGGTTGATTGTTGAGAAGAAAAAAAGACATTGGACTTGTTGGAGTGATTTGTTTGGTAATGGATGTAGATCTATGTATAGGAAGCTGTGCGGTACTCTTTTTTTATGTTTTGGATGTTTTTGTAAAACTAAGGGATTGGAAGTGTATAATTTAAGTAGAACTGAAACTAATTAACTAACAAGTAAATGTGTAGAACTTATTTTCTTGACCGTAAAGTTAGTTACTGGAGCTATCTCAAAGTGTTTTTTTCTTGTTCAATAAAGAAATATCGAATTAGTTTTAGTGTATCAACAAAAAACTGGAGTTAAATTTACTTTTTAAAAAACTTTTTATTTTTACAATATAATAAAAGATTTCATTTTTGCTTTGTGCAATAAATTAAATTCTCTAGCTTACTTTTTTAGGTGCTGGAGTTTGTTTTTAAAAAGTTTTGAAGCATTTTAATGTATTTTTGGTCGAGATTCCTAAACACGAGATGATTAACTTCGTAACTCGTCTGAATTGTGTTAGAAATTACTCTTCCATCAGCGAAACTTGACAACCTTAAAACCTCAAGGTATGCATATCTTAACGGACAGGATTGCTTATATACTTGTGCATCGTATTAGAATATTTAAATCTCGTATTAGGATATTTAAATCAGTAATAAATCTGAAGTATTTAGCTCTGCATCTTGTTAAATGTTCCCGAATATCCATTAATAACTTTGAAGCAAACATATATTTTGATAAATGGCTATTGGAGCACGCATTATTTCAAAGAACAGCTGTTCTTCGTTTTTGTTTCATTTTAAAATTTGAAACAATTGATTTTTTTTAAAAAATATTACATTTTACTATATTTATTATCATTTTACTATATTTATTATCATTTTACTATATTTATTATCATTTTACTATATTAATTATCATTTTATTTAAAATATTAGCCTTGTTTTCACTTCTAGTCTAGAAGTTCACTTGATATAGTTTTACTCTATCCATACCTTATTTTTACAAACCCACTGAATGCTTAAGCTTCTCAAATTTATTGTTAAAGAATATGTATATTTCTAATAATAATAATGAAAGATGCAAAGAGGTACAGAGATATAGAGATTGTAGTGTACATTAAAAGTAAATACATTCCAAAATTATAAGAAAACTACACCTCCAAACCAGAAAAAACGAGAAATCAATCCACATAAGAACTAATTTTTTTTTCAAAAATTCTAGTCCCAGAACAAAATTCAAATTGAAAAATACAAAAACCGGAACAAATTCATGAAAAGAAAGACATTTTAAAATTCAGCAACTTCTACATTATCTTTCCAATCCAACTAAACCCAACATAAATAACCAGCAATCAATTCCTCCACATCCACTAATCCCAAAACCGAAGTGCCAATGAATCTGCAAGTGTATCTGCTCTGCCGAGCGTTGCGAGCGGAGAGAGCATTGCACTCTGCGGATGGCGTGGCTTGAGGAAGTGAGTGTTGCACCAGGTGGCGTGAGCGGTGTCTCAGTCAGTGGGGAACGAGGCATGGATTGTCACAGGAACAGGAAGACTTGGTTATGCATAATTAGGGTTGGATAGTTAAAGGCTTTGGTTAGAATAATAGAGAGTTTTAATTGCTTATTTTATTGAAAGATTTTGTAAAAGTGTTGATGGTCTACTACTATTACTATCCTAACTTCAATAGCGGTAGAAATTTTAATTTTTTTCAGAATTACATATAGTATACGAAAATATATTCAAAGGTCGTGTTTCTTATATTTATGAAGCCTATATAATTTTGTAATAACCAACCCCATTAATTCGACCACGAATAATACGAATTACTATATTGCGTTCCCCGTCGTCGTGTGGATTTTGAATAAGTTTAAATATGCTTCAGACGCCCTAATTTGGTAGGTCCCTTGGATTTCGAAAAAACGAGACCTGCTTGTAATAATATTTTGATGGTTGCTTTGGGAATTTTGTTTGAATAAACGGTTTTCAGTTACCCCAATATTCGTTTTTAAAATATGCTGGGGGTGGGAGTATTTGCACGGGGAAGCTTGAGGAATGTTATTCGTAATTAATGTATGTTTCGCACCTATGTCATTAAAAAGCTTTTTTGTGTTTATAATAAATGCAGAAAATATGATGTTGTTGTTGTTGACTTATTCCTCTTGGTCCAGCCGCAGACTAGACCAAGTCCATGAGCTCGAAAGTCTTCAAGAAATTAAAGACTATGACTAGAGTAGGGATCAATTTTTTCCAGATCAAGACAGTGTAAAATGGGTTCGGGAGAAGCCTGTGCAGAGTTACACTTTGTGCAAAAAAAATATATACTTATTGCATCATTTCACACCCAAATAAATTGAGTTCACATGAATTGTACTTGTATTTACCAACAGCAAATTATTTATTCGTTATCTTAAAAAAATCATTACAAACAAATTTCATCCTTTTCAATATTTAAATAACCGAATTAAAAAAAAAACAACATCACAACATTTATATCAACAGCACGCGAATTTGTCATTATTGTTTTGGTTTCCATTTCCTTCATTAAACTCCAATTTCTCACATAAAAAAGCACAAATTTCCCAAAACAATACGGTAAAATAAGAAAACAAAATCTAGTTTCCTATCAAAAGCAATCAAAATTCTATATTTAACTCGAGAAACAGAAAGTTTTTCTCTACATAATAATGAGTTTATAACTCGGGAAATTTACTCCAGTTTTTTTTGTCATTATTGTTTTGGTTTCCATTTCCTTCATTAAACTCCAATTTCTCACCTAAAAAGCACAAATTTCCCAAAACAATACGGTAAAATAAGAAAACAAAATCTAGTTTCCTATCAAAAGCAATCAAAATTCTATATTTAACTCGAGAAACAGAAAGTTTTTCTCTACATAATAATGAGTTTATAACTCGGGAATTTACTCCAGTTTTTTTTGTCATTATTGTTTTGGTTTCCATTTCCTTCATTAAACTCCAATTTCTCACATAAAAAAGCACAAATTTCCCAAAACAATACGGTAAAATAAGAAAACAAAATCTAGTTTCCTATCAAAAGCAATCAAAATTCTATATTTAACTCGAGAAACAGAAAGTTTTTCTCTACATAATAATGAGTTTATAACTCGGGGAATTTACTCCAGTTTTTTTTCCCTTTCTTTTCACCTAATGGCGGCTATCACCATTAATTGTTAAGACTTAGTCAGCGCATGAGCAGTAGAGCGTGGGATAGAGTATAATGTAGAGTATCGGGGGAAGGTATTCGATTTTTGATCCATTTTAGAACTATCCCAGTCATTGAACTTTTATCTAATAAGACAATAGGTAAGGGATTTTAGTTGTATGGTAATTGATAATTATTTACAGATTTTAGGTGCATAATGAGAGTTATTTGGTTGCGTTTTTTTTATGTAAAGGTATTTGGTATTGTGTACATTATCTTAATAAATGAGAATTTGTGTATTTCTTAAAACATTTTATTTATTTAATTTATTATATTTAAAAACTAACTTACAAGACTTAACTTAAATTTACTATACATATAAGACTTTCAATATTCATCTCATGATAAAGAGTTTTTTAAGCTTTGATTTATTCTAAATAAATTATAATAAAAGAGTATTAAAAAACATTAAAAAAATAATATAAAAGCACTTTTCGATATTTCTGCACTATAGAGGTTTAACTCTTATAATTTAAGTTTTACGTATTCTTAAAGTATTTTTCATGCACTTTGCTTTGTCATGTACTTTCTCAATATCGTATAGATAGTCAGATTTTTCAATAAATGCATTGTAAGCTAAGTTTACTACAAGTTTTCTATCATTCAGTTTCAGCTAATGTAAAATTTTCGACGCCGAAGAATTGTTTTGTTCCGTTTCAGCAGCTACATTTAATTTGACAGTTATTTTTATAACTTACTAGTATTGACTTAAAACATAATATTTATTTGACTCACTCTTAATTTTATAAAAAAAAACACTATAACGGCCACTTTTATTTCCCAAAACCTTCAAAAACAAGTACTAAAACAACCCATTCACTTCCTTTTATATATTTAACGTTACATAACAAGTTTTACTCGAAGACCGAACCCCATCGCTGCGTGTCCAACTCTTGCCCCACTTTTTAAGTTTTTGAGGGCCACCCTTTTAGGCCTCCCCTAAAAATATGTAATGAAGAAACGGGGACAAACGAAAATATGTTGTGTTACATCACATAGAAATTTCTCTATGTTGTTGTCAGTGCCTAAATATAATTCGATTTGGAAATGTGGGCTAAATTTCTTAAAAACACTGAGAGGTTCTGTTTTTGTTGAAAAACTTCTAGAAATGTTCGCATTTTTTTCTGGATAGTTTGGTTTTTTTTTGTTGAAAACGTTCTTTGTTAGATTTTTTTCTGTTAATTTAGGTCGAAATTTCTTTGATTAATATAAGTTCAGTACAACGAATGAGTGTGTACCTTTGGAGGTTAGTATATATGTATATTGTTGATTCATCAATAAATCGTAAGTTTTGTAAATATGGTTATGATGTTGGATAAAATTTATATTCTTAAATAGATTTGCAAATGAAAACAGTTTTTGAAACTCTATAGGTGGTGTGTAAGAGTTGATTTTTATTATAAAAAAGATGTTACTTATTTTTTAACAGTGTTTAGTAAAACAATTGTATAGCAGGAAAAAAAGTTTTTTTTAGAATTACCAGCTTCAATAAAATTATCCTATATCGTATTTATAACAAAAACTATTCATATTAAGCTATATTTTTCTAAATAACGAATGTAGTTATAAAAATAGAAGTTAAACTATTTAATTATGAAAAATAATTTTAAATGTTTTATTATGTTCACATTCGCATCAGCTTTATTTATTTTAAATCAAATATTGAATATAAGTAATTAAAACAAAAATACTTTGATAAAAAAAGTTCATAAAAATTCCAATTAAAATTATTAGCCTAGAATATTTTTAAAAAAATTTACATCTGCCATCCCAAAAGTAAAATAAATATAATCATAATTGAGTATTTCATTAAATTGATTTGGAAAAAAAGTATTGCCTAGATAAAAAAAATTTCATAAAAATTCTAATTAAAATTCATAAAAACCTTTAATATTTTTAATGAATATCTGCTATCCCAAAAATAAAATAAATACAGCTTCACAAGGTTGATAACATATCTAATCTATGCAAAAAAGCAACTTCAACTCTAACTGAGCCGCTGACGCAGGTTGTGAGTTGAAAGTCCTGCATTTGGGTCAATGGCATTAAAGCAGACCCGAAAAAGGTTCCGTGGGCAGTTTGTCCCTCGATCGGAATACAGATAAGGCAGAGATAGAGAAACAGGCGAAGATATATCGGAGCTATTAACCTATATTTGAGGATGATGCTATACATGGATTATCCGAAGAAGATGTGAAAGTGGTTTCGAAGAGTTAACCAGTTTGAGTTTTGAATTAGGGATTTTGTTTGTTTAATATTAAGAAATGTTTTGAAAATTAAGAGATATTTGAAAAAGGGGGGTTTTACGTTGAGTTTTGATGAATTTTGAAAAAAGTCATGATTGTACATAGGTTTAGCAATTGCAAAGTATGATGCTATATTTGTCCTACCATTGACTTGCTTAATGCTATATGTTTTATTAATACGAAATATTAATGAGGACTGTAATACCACATTAAACACTGATATCGAATATTGGTGAATATAAAGTATCGATACGGAAAAGATTATGATACGTTCAATATTACTTCTTTTTTTCTCATTATTTCGCAAAAAAATATTATTTCGTAAAAAATAAAATAAATATTAAAAATATTGACTATTTTATCATCTAAAATTAAGTAATATTTTTTTCATTTAAAATCAATGTTGAGGTGACTATGAAGAAGTGGATAAAAGTGAAATATTGGAGAAGAACGTTTTTGCTTTCTTGTCTAGAATCCTTTTTAACCTCTTGCGACCTGGGAACTCCATATGAAAATGTGCATTTTTTGGACTTCAGACCTCACATTTTATGAAATTGACGTGCCCCTCACCAAATATCAATTTTTCTCAATTACTTGCAGAACATACTTTTAAATATACATTAGACAAAATTAAACACTTCTCTGGGTCTCTTTGTCCCTTTTAATCCTCTTCCACCCAGTTGCGTTACATCATTTAATATTCTATAAACGCAAAAAGTTCTTAAACAGTAACAGATTTATAATAGATCCATGTCATCATTCAATTCTGTGATATAATTCAATTCTGTTTGATATTTTTAGTAAATATGAATTTTAAAATCAGATTCAAACTACTCAAAACAAGATGATTAGTTCATTAAACAGTTGTGTATTCAATAATTTCAATGACAATAAGAAATTAACGTTAAATCCATGTGAAACATCTTGATAAAATTTATTTGCGACATTCTATTGGTACGTATAAGAGTTGAAAATCTAAATTAATTCATATACGGGAAAATTTCCATTTGGATACATTAGAAAAACTAAGGATACAATAGTATCAAAGACAATAACAAATTCAAAATAAATACGTGTGAAAACTTGTGATAAAATATCCTTCACCCATTCTCAATCATAAACTTTCCAAAACAATCCTAAGACATTTCCCGATATACAATAGCAATAAACTTTTCCAAAGTATAACTCTATATCTCATCTATATCAAAATAAATAAATAAATAAAAATCATAAACCTAAAGAACTCTCTCTCTCGATCACATCTATTCATAGATTCCATCACCAATACCTTATAAATTCAGCATATCATTTAAGATGAAGAAGAAAGCCTTAAACGCTCCGGATTATATATAGCGGTTTCTATTGTGAAAGTGGACATTGTAAATACCATTATCCATTGTAAATCCATGAATGTATCCAGAAAGTAAAACAGCTGATAAAGAAACAAAGAAAACTATATTCTCTCTTTCGTCCCATTCTTTTCCATTGAATAAACTCCGTTACGCTTGTCATTGAGAAGCATGGTGCTTTAAGTCTATTACCTGAGTCTGTTTGAATTGGATATTGAATATGCTTACGCGCGGGTGGGTGAATTTGAATAACAAATTGTTTTGGTAACTGAGTATATTTTAGCACAAAATATAGCAGTAAAGTAGAATTAAGACGTTAGTTTTTATAGAAGAAAAATAATTTCTAGAAGAAAATTTCATTTTCTTGTTATGTTAGAAATAATTTTTTATGTTTCTAAACTTTTTGTTTAATATTGTTTATTTTTTAATATTCAAAGTGTGAGTGACTTTCTATAATATTTCAAAAGCATTCTTTTACGTACAAATATTTTAATTAAATTTTCTTTAACATTTTCCAAAAATGAGTAACCCAATGAAAAATTACGACAGCAGAGCTTAACCATTCTTAATATTTACATTACATTAACCAATAAATCGCAGACAACTATTTCCTACATATTTAAAGACTTTTTAAAATGTTTAGTTAACCTAATAGTACAGCTTCTACATGCACAATACTGAACAGGTTTTAGTTGTATATGAAGTACTCAAACAATCTATGTAGGTTTTGAGATTGCGCGCAAAAAAACTGCGACAGATATAAAAATAGGTATAATTTAAACAACCTGAATCTTCCGTCATTAAAATCCCTAATTTGATGTCCATCTCTATATTCGTAACAAAAGCCATTCAATTTGTCATAATCAAAGCAGGGCTGAATTCTTAAAGATCTCTTTCTGTTAAATACAGACCAATGACTGCTTAACTGATAGTTTATTTTAAGGCTTTTTATATCGTTTTCAAAGCCATATTCCCCCTGTTAACGGTATGTCACTGGGATGGTCTGACAAAATTTTAAATGACAATATCGTCAAAATATGGGTTTTATGCAGTCCACCTTAGTTAATTCAAAATAAAAAGATAAGAAATAAATTGATTGAAAGATTTTTTTAAAAATGAGATGGAAAAATGTAGGCAATAAAACTTCTGTGAAGAAGAGGTTGGGATACGTTAAGTCATTTATAGTAAAATGTAATAACACTGCGTATGCGAACCTTGTCGCTACAAAGTTACGCTTGGTGTCTGTACAGATTGACATCTAAAATTAACGTAAAATATGAAACCGGAAGAGCCCCGGTAAAACCAATTTTTTCAAAGATACTCTTTAAAGAAACATTTTTAATCAAACAAATTATGGTAGTTTTTTTTACAAAAGAAATATTTTGAAACATCTCCATGAGCCTCCATTATAATGCTTATTTTCAAGTACATTTTATTCAAATTTAGTAAAACATAAGTTACAGTTGTACCAATCCAACTTATAACTAGTAATTAATCAAAGAGTATGATGTTGTTTTCGTATATGTAGGCCGATGAGTAGCCTAAGGCTCGATAAAAAAAAACCTAAAGCCACTCTACAAGGACGATTCCGGGCTCTGGCTTCTTGAGATTTTTTTTTTGTATAGAAATTTTAATTCAATTATAAGATCACGATTTCTTGCTTTTAATTAATTGAAAGATACTTGTTTATAAAATCATGATTTTTTTTGTGGGCTATTTTTAAAGCGTGACTTAAAACATTAAAAGGTAGTTTTTGTGGTCTACTTATGTTGCTATTTTAGGGTAGTGAGTGTTGATAGTTACGTTGAAAAACATGTTTGTTCAGTTCAAAAGTTAATTAAAGGTTAGGTGTAGTATGGGATTAAGTTATAGAAGCAATCATTTTAAGGAGTAATATTTTTTAGTAGAAAAAAGTTTTGACCCCTCGTTAAAATAAACTCACTTTACTAGTTCCTAAAATGCTTTTATAAACAGGGTTTTTTCTTCTTTCATATTTATATTCATTTTTATGTTTTTATTTTGAAATTAGTAAATATTTAATATATAGTCATTATTTTGCTCATTTTATAAACTAATAAAACTTGTATTTTGCGTCAGAGAAACTATTTAAAGGCATCAGGCATTAACGTAACTGTCATCATGACTTTATATTAATTTCACGATATTTTAATATTATATTTTCTACTTTCATGAGTTAAAAAAAAGTATATTTTCGTTAAAAAGGTCTCTTAATATTCATCCTTTCTTGTCGGTATTTAGAGAGAGAGAGTTTTTAATATTCTATATTTGATAACCTTCTGTCTTAATATATTTTCAACTTGCATGCTCTTGGGTGCATTTTTTGACTTTATAATTATGCAAGTTTAATGGATCAAGTTTATTTAAGAGTTTAAACTATCAAAATTAAATTTAACTGTCCGAAAGGCCTGAAGCTAGGCAAAAAATGGTTTGCTGCACAAATACGTAGTAAAACTAATCTTATAAAAATAGTATATTAGTGCATGAAATCAAAATTATGCTAATTTTTAAGAGACAACATTAAAATCATCTCCAATTAAAAAAGTGCAATCTAAAATGTTTTAATAAAATTTAAGAAAACTTATTTATAAAATTTTATAAAAAAACGGTCATTGCTTGAAAAACAGATGCATAAATTAAGAAAAATCCTAATCTGAAGCTCAGAATGTTTTTAAAAAAAAGTTAACGCTATATGAAATTTCAACCATATTTTTTTTGTTTAACTGAAAGCAGATTTTAATGTTATAAGCATGAGCAATAATATTTAAAATTTTAATCTATTTTCATAAGAAGGGGATGGGGGTATTCAGAAATCATATAATTTTTTGTCATTTATCATTATTTTGTAACTTCTGACAATTCGTGATACACTTTTTAAATCAATTTCACCCCATTAATCCCTATAAAACAGGATACATGTCATTAGTGATACAATACACGATTACTCACACAGTTTAACCTGAATTTTCAGACACCAAAATAGATCCACTCAAATCTTCAACAAACAAAAAAAAATTAACAACCCGTTTCAACACGGATCGTGACAAATAAAACATTAAACAAAAATCTATGAAAAAAAAAACAACTGAAGAAAACAAAATTGCTATGTTTGTCGCTGAGTATAAAAGCATTACTTTACTTATTTACCATTAAATCGTAAAAATCCAGCCAACCGTGTGTTTTTCCCATTTATATACCGTTTCTTCTTGTATTCTATGGGAATATGTGGATTATTTTTGTAAGATTTATCAACGGGTTTTTGGTTATCGGGAACGGTGAAAAGATTCTCTCGTAAAAGAAAACCGTAAAATTAAGTTTGGTTTCCAATCTCTCTTGCTAATCCCGGATAAGGTTTAGTTGTGAGAAAACAAAAATATTCATAAATTTTATTTGGTTATTTATAACACGTTTAAAAGAGAACCAAATGCGCTAAAAATCATTTTAAATTGTCCATATATTTTCGTTCTATTTTTTTTACAATAGATGAAAAGATTTTCCTCATAAAAGAAAACAGTAAAATTAAGTTTAGTTTTTATTAACTTTAGCTAATCCCGGATAAGTTTTAGTCGTAAGAAAATGAAGGATACATAAATTTTATATGTGTAGTTATAAGACGTAGGAAAGAGGACCAAATGATAACTATAAACAAATCATTAAAAATTGCCCACGTACTTTTATTCTTATTTCCAAAAAAAAGAAAAAATAGCCAAAACTACATTTTAATCTTTTTATAAATGTTTCCGTAATATTTTGATTCGACATTGCTGAAATCGGATTCACTGAAAATGTTTTTAAAAATAAATATAAAAACGTTTTAGTACATTAAATATATTTTTGTTAATTAAATTATGATTTGTTTAAATATGTATATTTTTTTTATTACACCTCGGCTTGTCAAACATATAGTTTAAAATGTGATTTACCAAATATTTTTGAAATCAAAATTTTAATAAGCCATTTTTGTTAAACATACTTTTAAATCCTATACAATCAATATTAAAAGCTTTGGCTATCAAGTATCAGTAGATTAATATTAGTAGAATTCTAATGATATATATATTTTATATCAAGTGTAATTTTTATCCTTAAGCCATATATCAGCCTTTGTAAGCGTTCATTGGACTATTTAGAACATGGGTTAAACTACTTTTTATCATATCCCTACCTTATAAATATATTAAACCCCTTTCTATAATTTGCATTTATGCGAATTCTATCTAT
The DNA here is from genome assembly GCA_019343175.1 of Oedothorax gibbosus. Taxonomy (NCBI): domain Eukaryota; kingdom Metazoa; phylum Arthropoda; class Arachnida; order Araneae; family Linyphiidae; genus Oedothorax; species Oedothorax gibbosus. The sequence goes on along the minus strand of CM033279.1, from coordinate 33,061,880 downwards.
AGAATTCTAAGGAAGAACGACAACTTTTTACCAACCTCAACTTTACTTCATTTCCCAGAACACAAAAATTAACCTACAAAAAAGACAATCCCAACATAAAATATAAACTGACCACCCCCTAAAAAAACCTTCTCTCCCACGAAAAGAAAATGAAAATTACCACCTTTCATTGGCAAAAAAATAATTAGGCGTAACGCAACACGCGCCGCCGATCGAATCAATGCTTTGACCGCTTTATCCGTCCACTTGTTGCATCTGACGGTCAATGCCTCTTCAGAATGGCTATAAAAAAGTTTCAACCAGAGAAGATTATACACGGAGACGCTTTAGGGGATCGCCAATGTAGGTCAGCTAGACAAGACACCAAAATATAGAGCTGGTTCTTTTTGTAGAGTAGTTGTGGATTGTCCAGGTTCAAGAAACAATGAAAATGATAGTAAATGTCGAAGATTAAAGCGTCGGGCCATAGAGAATACCTTCTCAGGTTCTGTCCTATCCTATAAGCTTTATAGGGGTTCGACAATGTAGGAAAGCTAGACAAGACACCAGAATATGACGCGGATTCTTTTTGTAGTAGTTATAGATTTTCTATGTCTAGGTACCAAAAGACGCTAAAAAATGAAAGCAAAAGTCGAAAAAGTCCAAAATTAAGGCGTCATATCATGGAGAATACCTTCCCAGGATTTTTTTCTAGTCTTGGCTATACTATAGACGCTTTATGCGTTGTAGGATATCTAAGACTAGGACATAGGTGCTTTATATTACGCTGGCTTTTGGAGATATGACAATCCAGACAATGTAAAACGATCGTAAGCGCCTAAGTTTGGTAGAGTTAGTTATCCAGTTATCCGAACTCCGACTCCTGAACTCCATGTGTATCATTCTGATCATCCATCTATGTGCTTCACATGTTAAAATGTTGTCTTATCATTTAATTAGAAAAAAACCTCATTAAAAAAAGGGTATTCTTTCATTTTCAACATAAATGCATTTAATAATTATAATATTCTCTTTCTTTTATCGGAATAGAGCAGTAGTCCTATTTCTTTTGTTTTTCGAATGAGGACCGGTCACAATTGGTTAGAATAATCGGAGTTCTTGTGTAGTTATTTGGTAGTAAAAGTCGATTAAAATGGAGTTTCTTAGACAAGATAAGTTTTAATTATTGATTTGAAAGTTTCTAGTTTAACTTAGTTTTAAAGATGGATGTAGTGAATTGATCTTTTTACATATTTTCAACGATATTTAAGGAAAACAAATATTGCTACTTGTTATTACATTTAGTTGTTGATATTTTTAGTTATCCATTTCATATTGCTAAGTCAAAATTTCTTAACTTTCTTATGATTCCTGTCTTTATGCAAATAAATATTATGAAATTCATTGAAGATATTGCAACAAGCACTTGCTGGAGTTATGATACAATAGAAATGTTTAGAATCTTGTTTTTGCATAGTTTTAGTCACAAAATCCTATTTTAAGTACCACGATAAGTAAAAAGAAGGATGACTAAAGACGGTATACATAAAAAGTCCATTAAGTTGATTTTTGAAACAGGTAAAAACCAACAACTCTTTAATTTATTTTACATCCCTACAAGAAGCAAAGAGCTATCAATGGTACCTCCTCCCGATGCGAGAAAAAGATCCAGCTACTTATTCCTGGAAGGTGTTTAAAAGTGTCCTATTTTCGGCGAGGTGATGTCCGGTTCAGAATGGCGAATAAAAAAGAATCTGGTACGAAAATGGAAACAGCCGCCATCTTGGATTTCGGCCTCTGTTTGGTTGGTAATTAGACATTGTTTTCTGGCCTGTGTGGAAATATTGTTTTTGATCTAGTGAGAGTTAGTAAAAGCGATTGTCTTGGAAAATACGCTCACTTTTTATAGATGGATTTTGATAAGGAATAATGAAGGTTCACGTAAGAGATCTGTTGCCTTCTTCGTAAATGTTTGCATATTAAAGGAGTTAGTTATTTTAAAAAATTAGTTTAGGTTTCTTTTATTTGAGTGATACAAAGTTATGTAATTAGAACGTAGTAAAATTTTAATATAATTTTTTATATTTTGATTAAAATATCACTAAAATATTTTAGTAATATTCGAAGATCAACAAGATACATCCTGTTTGAAATAACGTCATACTGGAACTGTAAGACGCATCCGCGATTCATCGCATGCGATTTGAGGAAAGTTTGTAGCACAACTGATTTAATACGAATTGGAATTCCAAGAATACATCTTACTTTCTGAAGAGATTTTGATTAAAATATTATTAAAAATTTTACTTATATTCTAAGAGTACAGAAAGGTGTTACATTTCCACTTTACTGCAAAAAAAAACAGAAAATCTTTAATATAATTATTCCTATTTAATTAAAAAAAAACTAATCAAATAGCACTAATGTAATTGTTTTAATTGCACAGTTGTATTATTTAAAATATCCCATACTCATCGTTGTTTAAAAGCGTAATTACCAGAAAATGTATGAAGTACTAAATCTAAGATTTCAGCAAAATCTTTAAATCGAAATAGATATGTCTGCGTTGAAAGATAGACTGTATAAAGTTTCCAGACCGGAATAGGAAATAGTCGAACCACTGCATCTTTGCCTTCCGTAGAGGCAATGATTTTCCAAGAGATGAAATAGTAGTACAAGGTTTATAAATATGTGTATGATTTGAATATGCATAATTTTGCTTAGACAACGATTTCCCAAACGAAATATACCAAAACCTTTGTTGATGAATTAAATACTATAGTTACTGGCTACTCAATACTAGTTATCATAAACTATGAATTATTATTATTATCGTTATCATTTAAATTATGTTGCTAGAGTGTGAGGTAACTTTTATACGATAAAAATTTTGAATATATAATTGTGTGCCGTATTTCTAAATAAGCTGAGTGCACTGTTAAAAAAAATTGTGCTTGATTTCACTAGAATAGTTAATAAAAGTTGCAGCTGCAGTGTGATAAAAATTTTCACCATATTTTTATTATTCGGTTGAACCATTTTTCAGATTTTGGAAACAAAAACCCGAGAAATGGTTCAACCATAGAAAATATGATGAAACATTTCAGCAACAGCCGTTGCAGTTACTAAAAAACCATAGCCTAGTTTTTAACTGTGTAGGCAGTCTAGATCGTCAAATTTTGAAGATTCCGTAAAATTTGTCAGTTTATTTAAAAGTTCAATTTAATTTTTTGCTGCAAACTATTGAAATTGTAGTTTTATCTAAACAAAATTAATTTAATGTTAAAAAACACGAAAACACTAGCGAACTCGATGCATTTATTTTAATATAAAAAATTAAGCAAATATCATCTATAGAGGGGCGGTAGATTAACGTTAGCTTATATATTACACTAAGAACATTAGCCGGCATGGTCTTAAATACTGTACAAAAACTTTGTGTTAGTAATTTATTTAAATATTATAACAGTCTTCATGTAGCTCTAGTGCGACGTTAATCCAATCCAAACCAAAAGTATCTAACATTATGAAGTAATTTTCAAAATGTTCAATTTTAATGTGAGAAGAGAGTACAATTGTTTTTTACAATCAATTTTTTTTCTTGGTTATCCAGAAACCTGGACCTGGCATCCATTTAAATGAATGTTAGATTTTGCGTTCTGCAATTACACAATTTATTAGGCTTTATGCATTTTATAGTTTGATATAAGGAGATGTGATCATCACTTTTCGGCCTGTCATTAAAGACATTAGTCGTTTATTTTTATAAAAAATGAAGTTGTACTACGAGTCAACACGATTGCATAATTCTTCCAAAAACTCTTTATGTCTGTTAAAAAGTTTTTCTGTGCAAAATGTTAAGGCAATTTGCATTTAAAACAATGTTAGAATAAACTCTCAATAACAAGAAAACTAAAACAGCTGGTTTTGGAATTAATAGCCAAAAAAGTGCATTTAAAGGGATTAAGATCTCAAATTTCTAAAAATTGATATGCCTCTTAAGAAATATTTAACATTATATTTCAAAATTACTTGCAAAACATACTTTTAATATATGTTTGAAAAATATATTTATATGAAGAATATACGTGTTGGATTTCGCTGGGAACTCAGGATTTAAAAATATTTATATTTATTAATTAAAAAATTGAGAATTATTGCATTATTAATAATATTCAATCAATATTTATACCTACGTTAATGTTTTATGTTCCTATTAAGAAATTATTCGGAGGGAAAGCGAAAATTGTAGTAACGCCATCTAGTGGGAAGAAGTGCACATATTTATCTATGCGAGATTACAACGCTCCCACGAATGACTGAGCTTCCTTCAAATTTAATACTTTTTCTTTCTAATTCTAAATAAAGCAGTATTTTCGCAACATAAAATATAAAACATATCAGAAACAAATAGTTAACAATTTGTTGTTGTTTTCATTGGTTTAACTGCTATATTATTTTTATTCCACTTAAAACTCAGTAAAACATATGACGGAAGTTGGTGTATGTTAAACTGACTTTTTATGCTTTAACACATTTATTTTATATTTATAAACATTTCAGAATAAAGTCTTCATTTAATTAATTATTTTTTCGAAATCGCCACACACCAAGATACTTTTAATAAGATTTTTTAAAAAAACGCAGTTTCTAAACGATGATTATTAAGTAATTAAAATAATCTAGTATCTAAATTTAAACTAGGATTAAATTTCCTTTGAAACCCTTTCATTTTCAAGGTCATATAATATTCTTTCTTTCAAGAATTTCTAGCGGTAAGTCTAGTACTTAAGATTTATACAGAATTGTTGACAATTGAGGTTTAGAGCTTGACTATTTTTACTTACACTTAAAAAGTTTTTGAAATATTATTATTGCATGGGTAAGTCACTTATACTATTTTGGTATAAGTAAAAATACTTTTTATGGCATATATATTCTCACATAAAAAGTTATCGAAATTGAGTTTTTTTTTTAAGTACTTTAAATTAAGTGCTGCATTTAAACAGACAGCTTATATTCAATGTATCAAGAATATGGCGCACAATTTGAATAAGTAGTGCAAATATATTGCCACATAGTCATTTTGCATTACAGTATAGAGTCAGTAGAGTTTGCTGTTCAATGACAAACGTGCGGAAAAATAGCACTGATAATACGTGGCCAAATCCTGGATTGGTGCCACACACCCTATTGTACTTGCATATCAATGCAGCTGTTGATTATTATAATACTATTTTTAGCAGAAAAAATTGTGGTAGTTACAAACGAAAGTAAAATATTTTTCTATTAAATAACATGGATAAGTAACGAGACATTTTATGTAATAAATGAACCCGTACAAATTTGTCAAGACTAAGTTAATTTTTCTACAAAGTACTTAAAGCAAGTACTGCATTTAAACACAGAGAATATAGTCAATGTATCAACAGTATATTGCCATAGCTTACAAAACGACTCAGAATTACAAATAATGTCTGAATTAATTTGCATTACAGTCTGTATATTTTTAGTTTGATGGCAAACAAGCTGAAGAGTAACATTGAGAATGCACGGCCAAATCCTGGATTGGTGCCACACACCCTATTGTACTTGCATATCAATGCAGCTGTTGATTATTATAATACTCTTTTTAGCAGAAAAAAAATTGTGGTAGATACAAACGAAAGTAAAATAGCAAAGAAAACACAAAATGTGCGTTGGTTTCGGAACTTACAAAAGCTTTATTCGCCGTACTTGTTCACCTGCCCATCAAGCAATAGAATGGTCGCAGTTGCGGACAGCTTTTTTTATTTATTAATTTGTTTTGTGTGTTGTTAGAGTCTCTTTCTTCATTTGCGCAACTATATGATGGTTTAGCTGTGTTTGTCAATTCTTTTTTTTTTGTGAATAGGAACCATATGATGTTTGCTTTTAACAGAAAACCGTGTGTGTGATTTGAAAAGGTGCCTTGAAATGGCTCTGACTGAGTTTAGTGATGTTGAAATTTATGAAAATAGTTCGAGAAATCCCCGTGTAAAGGTATTTGTTATTGAGCAGAATAAAAATGCAAAATTTGGGTCATCTGTTCAAACATACCTGTATAGTTTTAAATCCCTAACTAAATGGCAAGTACCACAGTTACAGGAATAAACATGCTATAAACACGCCATGCTTAAGAATAGTTAGTTTTTTAAGTTCTTTATTAAAACAAATAAGGAAGGTGAATTTATCATTAAGCGAGATGATAAATTTATGTTCTAATTTGGTCTCTTTTTTTCTTGAAAACTAATAAGATCAACGCAATATCTGAATTAAACATAAAAAAATTTACACAGATTAGAAATTTAAAATAGAAGTTGTTTTAATTTCAATTTTGAATATAAAGACTAAAAAATTGGAATACAACAATTTTACTTAATATTTCGTATAGAACTAAAGCATATCGTATTTCATCATCGAATGAAAAACTAATCACACAAATCCCTTTCATCAAATTCTTTTCTAAACAACCTTAAAAATTAAAAGCTCCAGAATTTTCTGACCTTAACGCAACGAACAAGCCACATAACTCAAACTCATTAAATTTGTAGCAAATTCGACAGAATAACTATCATTTTTTATCCACAGTTAAAAAGTGACTTTGATAAATAGTGTGTAAACAAGCCAGATTGAAAAGCATGAAGACAGCATCAAAGGCAGCTTGATTTGTGTTTATATCAGGGTTTGACACTATGAAAAGATGTCGGTCATTCTTTTCATGAAATTTCTTTCAAGGTTCGGCCTAAATTACCCTTTCTGGGGCTTTTGACAAGGGCATGTTTTGGGTATGCGCTGGTGTTATACAACAATTTTCTATTAAAATAGAAATAGAATTGGTTTGTAATATTCTGTAATAAATAATTATTAAACGTAACTCTGCATATTTTAAGTTAAATATTGGAAATTTTGCTTTGTGTCCCTATTAAAAACTTCAAGGAAGTAGTTTTAATAAGTAAAGTAGTTTTATTTGAAAACAATAAAATTTATATTATGTTTATACGATTGAAACTCCGAAAGTAACAACTGTGGGATGTGAGACCATGAATTGTAAGTCGACCTATTTAATAGTAGATTACAATATGCAGTTAGATTTTGCGCAGCATTGTTATCTTATTTTAGAAAACCCTAAATTTACTTTTGAATTATACTATTGTAATATTTTTTTCATTCCATAAAACTTTAACTTTAAGGAAACTATGCAGACGTAGTAGGTAAAAAAAAATTCAATTAGTTCAAAAAATTATTAAATTTATAATATTATTAATATAATTAATTTTATTATAATTTATAATAATTTTATTATTAATTTTATTAATAATTTATAATTAATTTTTATAATTAATTTATTATTAATTTATTAATTTTATTATTATTTTATTTATTTAATTTATATTAAAAATTATTAAATTTTGAGATTGAAATTATGACTACCTTGAAAAGTGAAACAAAGAAATACAAGCTAAAATATTCAATTCTAATTTTTGTAGCGTATTCAGGGGTTTATTATATTTTTAAAATATATTAATTAAATTTACTAGTATTCTATAAAATTTTATCTACTTATTGTTTGAAAATTTCTTTCAACTTTGTTAATCTAACTTTGAATCTGTAATAAAAAACACATACACATTCACAAATTGTATTTTCAAGCAAGCATACTACGAATAAATTGTCCTAATATAAGTATAGTGATTTTGTAATAAAAACTACTGTTCATTAGAATGCCTCCAATGATCAGAAACTTAAGGATCAATTTCGGAAAACTCGTTTTAAGGGCTTACTTCACTAAATACTAAAATTAAGTTGTTTCTTTGTCTTCGTAATAGCTACCCATACACAAGATTCTTCCTCAAACATCGATATCTAATGGTCAACTACAAAAACAAATGATTTCGCCCTCAATGGATTCATTAGGCAGATGACCATCACCAAAAAGATCTTTCTGCCGCAAAAACTTTAGATAAAAAATTACCAATAACGAAAATAATGGATTATTTTGTCTCAAGGCCGTTATTGTTCGTCGCCAGGCCATTGTTACAAGGCAGCTGTTACAACATAGTGTCCATTGTCGGAGATCAAAAATTTCCTGGAAAACTATCGGAATACAAAACAACCGAGTAAAAACGCCAGAATTGTTTGATGAAACAGAGGACAAACCTGAAGATGTGGCGAATTATGATATTTGCGTAGTGGAATAGTGTCACGGACATAAAAGAACAAAAAAAGTTCTATGGTTACGCTGAGGTGAGATTGTGTGAAGGTGGGTGGCAGAAATTGAGAATAAATGTCACTGAGATCATGCAAGGGCCAAATGGAAGACTTTTAATGCGATTATTACAATGTAATAGAGAACGTTGGTCAACTTGGGTTACCTAACTTGTTTTATACTTTGGAAACACATAAGCAATTCCTCTTTATGTTATTTCACAAATACAAACTTCTAAATTTCTAGGCAGATTTTAGAGAGAGTACTGAACTTTTTCTAATTTTAATTTCCACATATTTTACCGATTTGTTTTTTACAAATGCATATTTTTAATTTTCTTAGCAAAGTCCGGTTAAAATTGTTACAGTTTAGGTTTAAAATTGTTAAGTTCTATGCTTTTATTAATTTTAATGTTCACTAGTACAGATTTCGTGCAATTAAATTTTAACGTTCTCCCCAGAAATTTAATAATTAGTTCAATTATAAATTTTACCAGGATACTATTACACTATTTTTCAGATGAAGCATAATGAAGAAAAGGTAAATCTTCAAAATTAAGTTCTAGAGTTACCCATCGCCATTCCAATTTCTTTCAGATCAAATTCCAAGTTCAGAATCAGCAAACCTTGATGCAAATCTTTATTTATTAAAACTAAAATACACAAAAATTACCAACACAATCTCACGACAAACCAGCTTGTAGAAAAAAAACTTATGGTAGAGCTTAGCCTTCGAGCCAGTTTGTGATAGATGGGGCCTCCCGCCATCTTGGGCTAGGCTCGTGCCGGGCCGCATACACAGCACGTGCCATACTTTTTAACGAGATGGGCATAGTAGTTCACCTGTCTGTCAAAGGGGGCGTATAAGTGGTTTTCGAAAAATCGAATCGGGGTGTTTGATAAAGAAAAAGTTGTAAATTTATTATAAGGAACGTCTTTTGTAATTTGATTGATAAAGTATCGGATAAAGTAATTGTTAAAATAGTATTCTTTAAAGATTTTTTTATCTACTTTTTGCGGTGTGTTTCCGTACTGAAGGACACCTTCTCTTGAAAGTATTTTATTAAGGACTATTAAAATATTATGCGTCTCAACTTCATGTTATTTTAAAAGTTTTTTTTCACACATAAACCTGTAAGAAGAATTTTTTGGTACAAAAGGTTATTATTGAGTGGCATTTCAACGGAAAGAGGTTTTAGATGTTGAATTAATATTATACACTGCGATGCAAAAGTTTAGACAATGACGTTTTTTAGCTGTAAAATTTAGAATTGTGATAGTAGAATTACAAAACACCACTGTACATATTAAATAAACATTTTGAAATGCTATAATTGAAACATAATTGTTTTATTTTCTATAACATTTTTTTTTCATAAAATAAAAATTTGTACGATGCAAAAGTTTAGACACAAATACGAGATTATGATAATTTAAAGAAGATAATGGCCAAATTTCGCATATTTATTGATGAATTGAATTTAATAAATTGAAAAAACACGATATACGGTGAACTAAACAGATTTAATAACGATATTGGTTCAATTTTACACCAAAAAGACAATATAGCCACTTTAAATAGTTATTCAAATCATATTTGCTTCAAATGTACAATTTAACATCTCTAAATACGAACCGAATACCTACCAGTCCATCACCTTAAAGTTTTGGCACGAATTCGTGGATTTAGAGACATGCATTGACCGATTTTCTTGATGAAAAGTGCAGTCTTTCCCATATAAAATCACAAAATAGCGGCATATTATTCTTTTTTGCACTTTAGTACAATGAAGAGATAGTCACCTCTTCAAAAACGACAAAAAAAAAGTCGTTCATTTTAACGTAAATTCACTCCACACCATTACGAAAGTTCCTTTATACGAAATTCCTTACGAAAGAACCCTAGCATAAAGAAGGAACTTTCGTAATGGTGTGGAGTGAATTTACGTTAAAATGAACGACTTTTTTTTGTCGTTTTTGAAGAGGTGACTATCTCTGCATTGTACTAAAGTGCAAAAAAGAATAATATGCCGCTATTTTTTTATTTTATATGGGAAAGACTGTACTTTTCATCAAGAAAATCGGTCAATGCATGTCTATAAATCCACGAATTCGTGCCAAAACTTCAAGGTGATGGACTGGTAGGTAATCGGTTCGTATTTAGAGATGTTAAATTGTACAATTGAAGCAAATATGATTTGAATAAATATTTAAAGTGTCTATATTGTCTTTTTGGTGTAAAATTGAACCAATATCGTTATTAAATCTGTTTAGTTCACCGGATATAGTGTTTTTTCAATTTATCCAATTCAATTCATCAATAAATATGCGAAATTAGGCCATTATCTACTTTAAATTAGCATAATCTCGTATTTGTGTCTAAACTTTTGTATCGTACAAAATTTTTATTTTATGAAAAAAAAATTGTTATAGCAAATCAAACAATTATGTTTCAATTATAGCATTTCAAAATGTTTATTTAATATGTTTAGGGGTGTTTTGTAATTCTACTATCACAATTCAAAATTTTACAGCTAAAAAACGTCATTGTCTAAACTTTTGCATCGCAGTGTATAACAATTAATTAATGCATGGTTATTATGTTTAGAAAAATACCTATGATTAACAATTTTGTTAAATAGATTTAAAATTTGTGTTAAAAGTTTGAAATTTGTGTTAAAAGTTTGAAATTTGTGTTAAAAGTTTAAAAAAAATTTTAAGAAATACATTTTTTTCAAAAGCATTCTACACGTATTTAGAATGTGATTGAAGTCAGTGAAAAATTAATACGAAGAAGATGTGGGATTAAAGATAACTTTTTCCGAAAACCGTCTTTGATTCCTTGCCGTTAGTACTATTACCCCTCTCTAATATTCTGATATCTATATATTTGTTGATAACACTCATTTTAATTAGTCAATTAATAGTACCAACTCGGTTAGCAAAAACAGAAAAAAAAGTATTTCGACATTAACTACGATTGATTTTTCTTAACTTTTAATAATAAAAGTACCATTAACAATAAATAAAAAAACATTAACAACAAATAAAAAAACAGCTTCTGTCTTTATACTACACGTTAATGTCTCATTGATGACGATAGAGAGAAAAAAAACTCGACTAAACATGGACAACTACCGTAGTGTTATACGCAAGACTGCGTGCCTTCAGGGCCCAATATTTATATGAGGTTTAAGCAAGAGAAAAAATTGACTATATACCGTTAGCTTCCTTCTGATTTTTGGTGTCGTTGAACTTCTGGTTCTTGCACCAAATGTTAACCCCCGTCACCTGTAGGGGTTAGAATGCGGCCCGCTTGGTTGTAAAGTACCAGAAAGAAACGATTTTTATGGCCATGTTTCAGAATGGGCCTCAAACATGGCTTTTCAGAATACCTCAAAGAGTGGATTGTTTCGATATTCCTATTTATGTTTATCAAGTTTTTCTAATGAATAATAAAAAGTGCGTAAAAATGATGTCGAAGAAATCTGACCTGTGTGGCTGGCTATGTGTTTGTTGGAATGGCTTTGCCCTTCGGTGGAACTTCATTTTTACGAAACGCTGGATTCGATTGACAAAGTTGGAAGGTAACAATCTATTTTTGTGGTTGGAATATTTTCTGTTGCCGAATATCTACACTGTTAAAACAAACGAGCGGTTTTAACTCAGTCTGAGTTAATTTCCACTCCTTTCCGTGCCGAAAATGCACTTCTCCTACAGGAGTGAATTTCACTCTTTTTCAGAGTGGGTAAAGAAATAAAAAAAACAATCTGCGTCCTACACTCTTAAAACGAGCGGTTTTAACTCAGTCTGAGTTAATTTTCACTCCTTTCCGGTGCCGAAAATGCACTTCTCCTATAGGAGTGAATTTCACTCTTTGTTTTAAGAGTGTAGTACCTCTTGTATATTTCCATAGTTTTATACGTACGCTTCATAATTCAAAACCGTGGTTAAATGGAGAGGTTGATAACTTTGCTGCTAATTGTAGTGGTGTACATATTTATAAAGTTGCTGGATGTAAATAAATTCGCATTAGAGCTACTCATAAGCTGTTAGCGATGGGTCTGTCATTTTAAACCATGATCAAGTGACAAAGCCGAAACATAAAAACTGTTTAAAAAAGCAAGAACAAAGCATCAGCTTTCCTCTCTTACTCTAAGTTTGACATTTTTGCAAGAAAAACCTTATTTGTAAGGTAACTTAATTAAAAATAATTATAATTTAAAATCAGTAAAGTGACAGTTACAACTTTGTCAACTTGCGAAGCCACTTTAAGGTTTATTAATGGCATTTCTGGTTTCTATTCAGAATTAACCTGTTAATATTATGTTATTCCAGAAATCGATTTTGCATATATGCATGAGTGTTTAATGTTAAATAACGAAATTCCATACACGTATCTAAAAAATTAGAATATTGTAAACTATTTAAATTGCATTTTAAAGATTTCACTTCAAATAAGTCAAAAGATTTTATACTGTGTACAGAAAAACTTATCAATGAAATTCTCTTTTCCTATATTTTTTTTCCAAACGTTTTTATAAAATACCAAACCTAGAAGATAACAAGAAATGAAAAATATACAAATGTAAAACTGGTTTTAGTGAGTACAGTGTTAAAGTTTTTTTTTAAAAGTACAAAACTTTATTAGAATTACAATTTTTACTGATGGTTATACTCTAACTTATTAGTTATACAAGTGTGTAACAATATCAACGAAATAAAAATAGTAACTTAAAAAGATATCAATGTATGTACACTTAGCGTTGTTGGGGGGGAAATAATTGTACGAGGAAAAACCCTATAGTTGGAAATAACTGCAAAATCCATTTATTCATTGGTATTGGACACAACAATAGAAGAAAAATATTTTGGTTCTTAACATATTAATTCCGAAATAAGGCATTGTAATATATAAGAGAAAATTATGATAATATGGAATTATTTGGTTACATCACTTAAATTATTGCTATGAAATCTCTTATGTAACAGAAATTTGTTGAAAGTTAAAAGATTTTTTAAAAGGAAGTATGTTTGGGTATACAAAGAAATGTGTTAAAAGTTATTTATAAATATTTTTTGCATCCTTTTTGGCAATAAATTAATGGACGATTTCATTTAAATAGATATAAATGTAAAATATATATAACCCACTGACAGTAGAAGTATGTCTGAAATATTAAAATCAATATTTCAATTCAAATAATTTTTTCAAAAAATCACAAGCTTAACGTTTTGAACAGGACAGGGTGTATTAAATATTCATATTAGGATAAAAGTTAATTGTTTCGCATAAAGTTTTAAGTGGTTTTTAAAATTGCAGAAGAATTTTATTGTAACTTAATTTTAAAAATATTATAATTTTTTGTTGTTTCTTAAAACATCAAGAAAAAGTTGATCATATGATTTTGCATCACAATTAGCTTTTCGAATCTAATATAATAATTTCCTTAATTTTCTTTCAATACTGCTTACAAGGGTTAGAAATAATCTGAAAATGTTTACTTGCTCGGTCGGATATGTTAAATAATTGCCCAGACAAAAATGTTACGTGCCACACATTATTTTATAAAGACAGTTAAATATTTACCAAATATTATTTGTGTCCTAACATTGCAGTTTATTTATTAGCCATATCTAAATTCAAAAATAATATCAACATCAACAGTGAAATATGTTTCAAAATATGTTTAGCTTACGTAGTTCTTAATAAAATCAAAACCTAGAACATTTTATTTGCACGTTCGGGCAAGTTGGAAAAAATTATACTTGCCTAATCCGAATTTTTACTTGCTTCGGAAAATCGATTTTTCCTATCCTACTAATGCGGGTGATTGTAATCAATGCAATTCTTTTAGTTTTAACGTAAAGTGGAATGCATTTTTAAGATTATTCCTACTCTTTCGCATCTTTTTGTAGTTTAGAGTTAGAAGTAGAAAATATTTGAAATTGCTACGAGAAATAATTACCGATTATAAAAAATACAAATTCTGTTAACGCAGTAGAACTCTAATTATCCGAATCAATTACGAATGAGGTTCAATGTAAAAATCGAAATTTCAATTGTTTTTTTATTTTCAAAAAATTTGGTACATTCCAATTCATTAATGTATGTAGAATGAAAATGGTAGAAAAAAGCTATTTTGAAAGAAAAAAGCTTTTAATTACATGAAAAGACAAAACTTTTGCGAGTAATTCTCAGTAAACGTCGATACATACAGTCCCTGGACAAATTATTAGACGCACTGTATTTTTTTAGTAATGATGAAAACATACCAAAGAATGCCATATCATTAAAAAAGATGTCGCTATATGTATTAAGTATAGCAGATAGTATTTTCTATTCAATAGCTTAAGTTTAGGAACACAAATGTCCTTCTAAAGGTATTTTGTTCATCATTGATTGATACATGAAATCTTGCAGTGCGCCTAACAATTTGTCCAGGGACTGTATATATTTTAATAATTTCGTTAGAAAGTGACTGGTTTAAACAAGTTTATATACTTTTTTCTTCCCTGTTTCTGTTAAAAGACAGTCGTTATCTAGTTTGTTCAGTATAATTGTTTTCATTGTAGTACCTTGTTTCATAAGTTTATAAAAAGGAGACTTTGTCGACCAAAATAGCAAAGCATATTCAAGGCATTACTTGAAAGGTATAATTTTAACTAAATATGCTTGTTTTTTTAAAATAATAAAAACAAGAAGTTCTTAAAGAAATAAAATAGCCTACTTTCCTGTTACTTAAATACTTACTGAAATTCTAATAGGAAAACAACTAGGTTCCTAACAGTAAATATCATCAACAACCGTTTCTATCCTAGATTTATACACATTCGAAAAAAATCACTAAACACAGCATCCAGCTATAATTTAAAGTTCTAAAAGCCAAAATCAACTATTTTCCTTAATATTCTTTCACAAATTAACTTAATATAATTTATCGTCTGCACGATTTATTTGTAGTTCAAAGAAAAATTCAATATTTATTAATAATAAAAGTAATGAAAGTACTCCAAACTACATTTTAAAAAAAAAGAAATGTAAATTGAAACTAAGCATAATTGTATGCAAAAAATATGCCTTGCCGCTTTATTGGTAAACAATGCATGAATAATCAAAGAATCACATAGTGCTACATTTGATGACGTCATTCGAAACTAATTCATGAAAAATTATTTTGCTTAAAATATTTTTAAATAAATAAAGTTTCTCATGCCATTGTTAATTTGGCAACAGTGATTTAAATAACTCAAAATTGAATTTCAATGCTAATTCAATGGGAAATTTGCCGACAGATAGTAGATTTATGTCCGTCCGGACGTACAGACAGGCGGACAAAAAGTATGAAAGTTAGGTCTCCGAGGCCATAGCTTTCTAACAAAAAAAAAGAATTTTTAAGATCCGATTGATAGAACCGATTTTGGAAGGGGGTACGGACAGACAGACGGACGGACAGATGGACATCGACCGCATGTCAATACCTACTTTTTCATTTTTTTTAATTCTTTTGAATTAAAAAAAGAAAAGTAGGCTAAAAAAAAACTATCTACAAACAGCTTTGTCTTACCACTGGAGAAGGGATACATCACTGAAAAGCACAGAAATACAAAATATCAGTTAATTCAAATAAAATTTTATACTGCTGATTGAAACTTAGGAATACTACTGGATTTTGGATACAGTTATACTTTTCATCACGATTTTAGTGAAATAAAGGAAAAGTGATATAACCTTGCTTTCAGATACAAATAAATTTAACAAAAAACGCAATCGAACGAATTCAGAAACAAACATCTTTCCAGAAGTGATTACTCGGTTAGGACCCGCACAAATAAAAGTAAATCGGTGTTGTAACCTTTCGAAATATATTATCCCAGCACATCGTAAAAACGGCTTAAAAGGTCACAAACAAGACACTTAAAATCGCCGTATAAAATAAACTGTGTGATGTACAGAGACTTATTTTCTATGCGTCTCCTGGTTCTCGCAGTTTATTCCTAGAAAAGAAAGCCTCTAATTTATAAACATAAACAGACATTCTTTTGATAGTAGTTTTTCTCTCAAAAACGATAATTTATAAGAATTCCCATTTCAAACCCTTTGTTGGGGTTGTGGAATCCTGATTTATGATATAGTGCTTAGGTGTTTTTTTTGCTTTTGACTTTTTTTAGTTAAGATAATTGCTTTTATAGTTTAACTTGAAATGTTTTTCCAGTGTACAAAAATAGGAAAAAAGTCTTATCTAAAAATTTTGGACTTTCACTGGTAATATGTATCACAAACGTGCTATTTTATTCGCTTATTTGAAAATTGTAAGGAGGTTAAATACTATTAACTAAGTCAGTTATAAAGAATTATTAATTATTATATAGTTTTTGTTTTCTGCTCAGTTACAAAAAGTCAGCTCTTTTCTTAAAGATAAGTTATCAATTTACAAGGTTCTTCCATGGGTAACTAAAATAAATTTTCACTGAAAGCTGTCACCAAAATCTATGCACGGTAAAAAAATGGGTAAAACTAAATCGTAGTATGCGGTTTTTACATAACATTGATGCAATTGTTAAGCATCAAATTGATGTCTTGACGACGCATACGATATGTTTTCCTCTAAATCCCTTTTATTTCAATTCATACAATCTGAACATAAAACTGAAATATACACAAATGGAAAAATGATCAGAGCAATGAATAGCTTTGGTTAATGAATAATCTCATTGATTTTCCATAAAATTTCAAACCCGTTATATGAAATTCTACAATAATATTTTTTGGTCTTAGTATTTAAAAATATCAGTATTTAAATTTCTTATTATTGTTTAAATAATTATTAATCGCGACACCTGTTAAAAGTTACAATACTTAAAATTGAGAATTAAATTAATTAATCCCAGATAACTCTTTACAAGACAAATTTAAGGGAGGCATAAAAACTGCGATAAGAAAGATAAAATTTGTTTAAGTCTTCTAAAGATGCCGACACAGTTATTATCTTTGCTCTTACAATGAAAAGAATTAATAAAACATATAGTGGTGTTGTTTTTTAATAATAGAGTCTTTTAAACTTTGGATTTATATGAGAGAGTAATAGAAAAATTTTAAATCATGAAAAGCTACTGAAAACTGGTCGAAGAATTTATTTCAAATGCATTACAATTTTGTTGTTTCTATTCAAATGTTCCAAACATTTAAAATTTTCACAATATGGTTCAAATAGAATTTTAATTTCATAAATTGTATAAAGATAAGATATTTATCAACTATCCTGTTAGCAGGGTAAAACTGAGAATAAATTGTTTTTCCTAATATCTTCTGGATAATGTATGCATAAAACGACTTAAAAATATATTTGTGAATCTACACCTAAAAAATTTCGCATAGCTGTTAAGGGCATTAGGGTTCTATAATTAGAAATATTCTAAATAGGTTACTTATTTGGATTCAGAAGCAATTTTTTCGGTTTACTACTTCAATCTATATAAATTCTGTGTATTGGTGGGGAAAAAAAGCATTATACGAATATTATAACACAACACAAGGGTCTTTGTTCTATTACAGTTCAGAATCATGCAATTGCCCAATATTCTTATCTCCAAAATATACACAGTGTTACACTTTCATTACATCGATACATTTTTATACCAAATTGCTCTTCATCGAACGATACTTAATATCCTCCGGCAACTCATTGAATAATTACGCATTTTGAAACAAAAACAATAAAAGAACACAGGAAACGATATCATTGTGTTTATGATATATCAAGATGTCGTCTGTCTTAGCGAAGGCCGACGATGATATTTGTTAGGGCGGGATCCATGAAATTTATTTCATTTGTAGAATGGCAACACACTTTATTGCCGCTACCGTTAATTTGGATTTATATCTCGGTTTCCGGTTACATCATTTGGTCTGGCCGACTGAGAAAAAGCCGAATTTGAATTGAATTATGTATTTGGATCCATATTTTTATAAGCAGTGTGACTATTTAAATGATTTTTAAAATAAAGTGTTAGTTTAGATTTTAATTTTGAATATTTTAACACATCATTGTGTGTTATTTAAAATACTTTTTTAAAAACATTTAGGAAATTTTTCGTTAATTTGTAAATTATAGATTGCGGCAAATATATTTTTTAATTAGCTAAAACTAATCCTATAATTATTATACTCAATATTCGAAATCAAATTTTAAATTGTAGTGTGCCATAAAATCCTAATAGCGTTTGATTTTATTTTATAAAAGTGTTTACGTTCAAAATGTTAATAAAAGGAATTTATTTTGTACTTGTGTGTGTTATTTGATTATTTTTAAAAACTTATCTGTGCATGTCAAAAATATTTTCTCACTTTATACCACCATTTAAACGAAAGAAATATTTATTTAATCTTCTTTAAATAGAGGATTACAATGTTTAATAAATTATCTTTATCAACATACAAAACTTAGAATTATTATAACACACACATATTCTTTCCCTTTATTGTGCAATCAAATAAATTCTTTGTAATAGTAACTAACTTTCTTTTACCCAAACCCATATTCAAGACACCAAGGTTCAATAACTGCGTCTCATCAGACAAGGATCAAAATCTGCGAGGTTTCTGAACCCAAAACTTAAAGCCTGGCTTCACGTAACGGTAACCCAGTGGTCATTTAGCCAGGCATTTTTTCCCCACTGCACAACTTAAGCCAATCATCGAGGCATGCGACAAACCACGCATCGACGACTGGAATAGAACAAAAAATACTATCATCTACCTCTTCCAACAGAGCGTAGTTGGAGCGAAACAAAACCAACCCAATGATCTTTTCTGTCTTGAATTTATATAAAAAACTGAGGCAAATCTGATACTAATGATCGTTATTTTCAACCCAGAAACTCCAATAAACGATAAAGAATTGTCAAGTAAGTTTAAATGTGTTACTCTAAAAGGAGTTTCGACGTAACTGAGAGACATATTGTTTCACCATTGAAATTTAAACTTTTGAGTTTTAGAATTAATGGAATATTTTTGAGTATAAAGTAAATTCTAGCCGTAAAATTTTTTTGTGGTAGCAATAAATCAAGTATTTTTCCTAATGTATACCAATCAAGTGTAAGAAGGAAATCCGGATAATATTATTCGGAAAATTTCCAGATAATATTCTGGACACAAAAGTAGTACGATGATATTACTAATTCAGTTTTTGCATTTGGAACTAAATCTTAACTAAACTAAATCTTAAAGCTTTTTTAAGAACGCTGTCTTACAATAGGAGAAAAATTTAAGAATCTTTAAAAAGTTTTTGGAACATTTCGTTTCTTATAGATGGACTCTTAGGCTAGGAGACACAAATTTAGTGAACTGTGCTTAAGTTTTTTTTTAATAATCAAGAACCTATAAGCACAATAATAACAAGACTTCAAGAAAACCAAAGACCTAATGTATAAATATATTTCCTCTAGAGTTTTCGCTATTGAAAGTCAATAACTCCACACTCTTAAAGACTTGTTTCGCAGTTTTAGCAAGACGATAGAAGGAAGTACGCCGCATAGTATCACCTTGCTTGGAAAATGTAAAAGTTTTTTTTTTTTTTTTTGAAATTTTTTTTATTTTCACTGCGTTAAGGCATAAGATTTTTTTTTGGAGGGGGCAGAAAAGTTGTTTATTTTCACTAGGTTGGAGACTAGGTGAATGACACTAAGTTTTGTTAACTCAATTATACAAAATGTTGATTAAAGGTCACTAACCAGAATGAGTTTTGTTGACTCAGAACAAAATGCCTAGTATGGTAAAAGGCTGCTTTTGGAAAGAAAAGGTGTTTATTTTCACTAGGTTGGTGACTATAGGTGCATGACTCAATTAAAGCAAAAATACAGATTAGATTTTTCCGGATAAACTAAACTGAAAACTAAGAATATCAAATACTTCTATACACCCAGAGAGAGAGAGTTGGTGCAGAAGTTCATTCCCCCCAGGAATCTTATTTTGGTTACGCACTTGGGGAAAGTTAACGGGGAAAAGTAAATAAAGATCACCGATGGGTTTTTAAACAGTTTAGAGGGGAGGTTTTGGTGCGACAAATGAAGTGACACGCGAAACTATTCAAGCTCCAATTGGCACCGAATAGCACTGGAGAAGTCGGTTTCTGTTTTTAGAACTTGCGATTTTGTTTGCGGATTCATCGATAATAGTTCAGTGGATAAGGGAGTCAGGGAAATTGTCATGTTTCACTTGATTTCGTTAGGTTTGGGTTGGATCGCGTGGTTGTTTTGACAGCTCCGTAATCGGAGTCCACTTGAAAGATTACGTTTTCCATTTTCCTTATGTCTTTTAAAAGTTCAATCACCTGTTCAAAAAAATCTTACGATGTATGTCTATTGTTTATGAGGATTGCATTGTAATGTAATATTGTTTCCCAAATACTTGTTAAGGAATTAAGTTAGTGCTTCATTATCAACAGACTTTTCTTAATACCTTGCCTTAAGTTTGGTCACTGCAATGGATTTATACCATAATGTGATTTTAAAAAATCAAATATAGAATAATATTTTTTACATAACATAAATGTTTATGAATCTATTAGTTAATTATCTATTTTACTGACTTCAAATATTGAAATTAAATAATAATTGAAACTATAATGGAGTTTTCAATTTGTTTAAAAGCTTCTTCTCAGTAACCTTTGTACACCTGTATTGAAAATTTTCATTAAAAAAGTATTAAATAAATTCTAATTCCAGAAAATAATAATGTAATACTAACTTAATTTTGTTAAAAAATTGTGTCTGATTTTACTATAAAAGAAAAATAACAGTATAAGTAAAATTAACAGCTGCATTTGAAAATGAATCATAGAAATAAATTTGCAGAGCGAATAAATTACAAATACATTTTTCCATGGAAATGAAAACTGAATCAATTCAGATGCATTTGTGCTTATGTTCTTCTCTAAAATTCTCAGACATCTACTTTCTATATGTATGGTACTAATCTATTTAAATATTGTACTAATTGAAGCACATATTTAAAGTTCCATAATTTTCTAATGCCAATTCATTCACAACCCATATAAATTAAATTAAATTCAAATTATTATGACAGAAATCAAGATATTATAAATGTAACTTGTGTACTTGATTTTATTTACATACTACCAAAATGATATACTAAAAAATTCCAAAAAATTCAAATATTTTCTATAATTTATTTTATCAAATATATATTTTAAATACATAAACCTCGAAAAAAGTACATTCATCTATTGCAGTTAGTTGAGGTTTAAATTGCCCTAAATTTCTTTTTGTAATAATTCAAATGCCAAAATTATTTTTAACTATTTATTATACATTTAATTTTCCTGCAATTTTCTAAGGTGCTTCCGTAATCATTTATTAAAACGAAAATCAACATAAACTACAAATTATTTTAAATAATGATTTTAATCTACCTTTACAAAATAAACAGTTTGAAACTCATTTGTAATAATTAGGGTAATTTTACTGAAATTAGTTTGATTCCTTCTATTATAAATTTAAGGAAAGACCGGATTTCCAGAAGCTTATTGCAAGAAGAAAAAATCCTATTGATTAATTATATTCCAACTAAACTAAAGTAGAAGAAGGGTTAATGTGTAATGTAGTTAATAAGAAGGTTTTTCTAGACACAACCCATACAATCTACTTGAAGGATAAGTGACAAAGGAAGAAGTCTCAAGGAAAATCCTCCCGTCAATTTATTTGTACAATGTACAGTATCCCTAATTTATACTTAACCTCTTAAGACCCGAGCAAAATCCTACACGTATATTCTTAATCTAAACATACTTTTCATACAAATATATGCTAAAAAGTATTTTTGCAAAGTAATTTTTTAAAAAATTATGTTTAATGGTTACTGAGAGACACGCCTTAAGCTCTAAAAATACACATTTTTTGTGCTATAAATGCAAAAAGAAAGGCCGTATCACTTATTTGTAGTTAAAAACAATGTTAAAATAAACTGTTAATGCAAAATGCCTTTAAAATTAATTACTAAAAGAACTTTTTGAAAAGTTTGAAAAAAAGTTTAAATTAATTTTTTTGAGAACTCTAATATCGTATTGACCCTCGTTCAACTTAATTTTTTATAGAAATAAATGACTGACACCTGTAATCAAAGGCTGAAAACTGATATTTGGATCTTTTTCTATCGGACCAGGTCAATTTCGGAACTAATTAAGACGTTAATTGTCTGTGAGGAGGTTTTAAAAAATGTCCCCTAATGGGGACGCCAGGTCGCAAGAGGTTGAGATATGGGGTAATCCTTGTACAAAATATTTGAATAAAATTTCTTTTCTTTGGTTCTAATTATAGCTTTGGGCTTTTCAAGTCAGGAGAACAAAATCAAAAGCAAAAAATAATTGGTATGATAAAATGTTTAGTTAAAAGAGTAATTAGTATTCCCATGATCTAATGAAGACACATCCTTAATATCTAGTAAAATTTCTTAGATAATAGCACCCACTATATATTACGGAAAAAGGATCATAGACCATATTAACGACGAGGAAGAAATGTGATTTGCAGTAGAGAAATTTTTTAGTATTTACCAATGCATTTTCTGAATAAATAATTATTTGGATGTGTCTTATTTTTTACCAACTATTATTACTTGCGTTTCAGTGGTAAAAAGTGTCCTAAAATACTCAATAGCCATTATTTTAAAAACGTAAATTTTGAGGGATTATAATTAACTTATGAATTTTCTTCATTGTTAATAAGTCAATTGATAGTTATTGTTAATAAATTGCCATTATTTGAATCAAAATTATTATTAATTGATTACTGTTTATCAACTTTTATTGATTAATAACCATTAATAGAATATTAATTAGCATAACATTCATTAGTTTCAGTTTACGGGGATTAAACTGACTTAATTCATTTTCCTCCAACCTCTTCAATAATTTTCTGAAATGAGGTGAATGGAGGAATGCATTTTTGATGTCACGGAGCAACGTATAGCTGAAAAGTAAAAACGCTATCCAGATATTCTTTTAATTTTTAGTAGATGTAAAAACAATATGGCGACCTTTTTCCCATTGATGTAAGTTAAAAATAATAGGTTGGTAGTTGGAACATACTTCGGATTTGGTAATTTCGTCCCATTTATTTATTTTACCCAAATAAATCTATTGCAACACTGAAGTTTATAAATAAATTTTTCATACAAAAATATGTTTTATACGAATGTTTATGTTGTCATACGAAAAATTAATAACAAAATTTTACTCTATTTATTTTAACTGTAAACAAGCATAAAACCATTTAAAATTTAATTTGCACATTTAATATTTCATGCATTTTTCCCCTATTATAAACCGACATATTTAGTAGCATTGCATGCTAAGCTAAATGTAGTTATTAGCAAAGAACAAATGTTTTATTTTCGTTGCATTCTTAAGTTATGAAAATAAAGTATGTCTTACATAACTATATTTAGCTTTGCATACAATGAAATAAAAAAAATGTTGGTTTATAATAAAAAAAAATGCATGATGCAAATTAAATATGCAAAGTATATAACCTATTTTTCACATATGGCAAAAACTCTTAGTTAAGCTTGGGACCATTCACACTCTCCCCGCCAGTTAATGGGCGAGGGGGGAGGGGAATTATGTTGAAATATCTATTTAATGTTTAAACTTTTATTCTAAAAATCAATTATATAACAAGTGCAACTAAAATTTTATAAAAAAAACAATGAACCAAGCATTTTAACAAAACTATTCTACTAATTAATATGTAGAATTTTCTTTTTTAATTTAAAAAATATTTGTAACATCTATTTTTATATTTGTCAAAAACTTTTACAATTTTGTGGCAATTCCACACTCTCCCCAGCAGTAAATGGGAGGGAGGGGCAGGGGTCTTTTGACCCTTCGAATGGGGTAACTTTGGTCCAGGAAGGTAAGTTTAGCCCTATTATAATAATCCTAATACTAACTTTCTTCGTGACTATTTTTAACTCCTAGGTTTAGGAAGAGTTTCCACTAATTGAAAAAAGCAATCACATTTTAACGAATGTTTTAAATGGAATGTTATTAGCTTGCAAAAGCTTGAGCCAAAGTTACCCCATTCGACGGTATAACCATTCAATTACCAAAATTTCATTATGAAAAGCAATACAATAAAAAAATTTCACTCACCTATTAACACCACCTCCATCATGCTGCTGATTCCCTCCATTCGAACTTATAGGATGGTGCACATTATTGTTTCCATCATATGTTTGCGCATAGTAATAACATCCTTGCTGAGCTCCACCTCCAGAATTCGGAACACTGTTATACATAATTATTCAACAAGTCGATATCGAAAAAATCCAATGATATACGAAACTACCGGATAAACAAGAGCGTCCGGATAAGCGAGAGTGTCCGGATATCAGAGATCAGCCGGTCTCAAATGG
The DNA here is from genome assembly GCA_019343175.1 of Oedothorax gibbosus. Lineage (NCBI taxonomy): Eukaryota > Metazoa > Arthropoda > Arachnida > Araneae > Linyphiidae > Oedothorax > Oedothorax gibbosus. The sequence continues at coordinate 33,037,240 of CM033279.1, read as the reverse complement.
TATGAGTGAGGTATGGAAGAAGGAACAATTCCTCTGTAACTCTCCGGCTCGTGGATCGAAGTTGTTCTGACCTTACGACTAGGCTTACCACCACTTGCGATTGCGGGCTGGGGGAAATTTTTTTCGCTGGCGTAACGCTCGAGCGGTGTAGTTTTCTTTTCTCTGATCCGCGAGATTGAACTTGAAAAGAATATTGGAATAAAATGTGGGTCAGAATCTGACCACTGCTAGGGTCAGCGGTCAGTTTTTCACGGTAAGGGTTATTGGGGATCGCGAAAGGGAACAATGCAAGTGAGCGTTGTTGTTTAAAAGTTGTATTGATGAATTTGGGTGATTAAGAGTGATTGATTACATTATGTGGGATTTTTTTTGTGATATAAATATTAATATAGAATTTTTATTTGAAAACTAGTTATGATGTCGACAAAGTAAATTTTACAAGTAGCTTCACAGAATAATGAATTAGCTATTTCACACATTACTATGAATAAATTCAAACATATATTTTAATTAATTTTCCAAAAAGATATTCAAATACATTTTGTGTTGAAATTAGAAAATATTAGCCTGAAAGTGACAAGGTTATTGGTCAGTTTCACGGTAAGGGCTATTGGGGATCTCGAAAGGGATCAATGTAAGTGAGCGTTGTTGTTAAAAATTGTATTGATGATTTGAGGTGATTAAGTGTGATTGATTACTTTATATGGGATTTATTTTGTGATACAGATGTTTTTATACATTTTTAATGCAAAATTAAGTCATTGTTATTATGGCAGATTCAATTTTACAAGTAGCTTCACTGAAGAATTAGCTGTTTCATAATTCGCTATTACGAAATTCAAATTTAAATTATATTTAATTTTCCATAAAGAACTAATATTTAAATAAATGTTACGTTAAAATGATTAAAGTATTTTGTATGAAAGTGCCGAAGAGTCAGTGGTCAGTTTCACGGTAAGAGTTATTGGGGATCGCGAAAGAGAACAATGCAAGTGAGCGTTGTTGTTAAAAGTTGTATTGATGATTTGAGGTGATTAAGTGTGTGATTGATTACTTCATGTAGGATTTATTTTGTGATACAGATGTTTTTATAAATTTTTAATGCAAAATTAAGTCATTGTGATTCTGGCACATTCAATTTTACAAGTAGCTTCACTGAAGAATTAGCTGTTTCATAATTCGCTATTACGAAATTCAAATTTAAATTATATTTAATTTTCCATAAAGAACTAATATTTAAATAAATGTTACGTTAAAATGATTAAAGTATTTTGTATGAAAGTGCCGAAGAGTCAGTGGTCAGTTTCACGGTAAGAGTTATTGGGGATCGCGAAAGAGAACAATGCAAGTGAGCGTTGTTGTTAAAAGTTGTATTGATGATTTGAGGTGATTAAGTGTGTGATTGATTACTTCATGTAGGATTTATTTTGTGATACAGATGTTTTTATAAATTTTTAATGCAAAATTAAGTCATTGTGATTCTGGCAGATTCAATTTTACAAGTAGCTTCACTGAAGAATTAGCTGTTTCATAATTCGCTATTACGAAATTCAAATTTAAATTATATTTAATTTTCCATAAAGAACTAATATTTAAATAAATTTTATGTTAAAATGATAAAGTATTTTGTTTGAAAGTGCCGAAGTCAGTGGTCAGTTTCACGGTAAGAGTTATTGGGGATCGCGAAAGAGAACAATGCAAGTGAGCGTTGTTGTTAAAAGTTGTATTGATAAGCTTGGGTGATTAAGTGTGGTTGATTACTTTTTGTGGGGTTTTTTTGTGATAGTTAATATAGATTTTTAAAGAAAAATTCAGTTATGATGATGCTGGCAGATTAAATTTTAAAAGTAGCTTTTTCACAAGTCATTACGACGGCCTTTACTTCCGAACGGCAGAAAATGAGCAAAAATGTAAGAGTGTTTTCTTTGCATATACTTTTAAAATATTTTTTAAATGACATATTTATTAAGAAAATCAGAATTATGTTTATATTTGAAGAAATTATTTAAAATGAAAAATTGAATATTAATACAAATTTATTATTTATAAAGTTAAAAAAAATTATGATTGTTGCTAAAAAGATTAGTGGATGACGAAAACGCAATTTTCTTCATTAATAGTAGATGCTAGAAAATTAGCAATTTTATTTTAACTCATTGGCTGCTCACTGAAAATTATTATAGCACAGACTATTTTTGCGAGAAGTAGTGATAGAAGAATCATTTTATCCATTTTCTTGTAATTGTTGGGCTTTATGGTGAGATAAATTGCACGACGAAAATTTTCTTTAATTTTCCATATATCATGTTTAAAATACAGCATTTTACTTGCAACTTTAATGCAATTTTATTTGCAATTTAAATGCAATTTTATTTGCAATTTGAATGCATTTTTATTTATCCTTTACCTTAAATAACCATCTTGTATTTCTTTTAGTACAAACATATTAAACATAAACATATTAAACATTTACATATATTATAAATGCCATATCAAAACTTATGTAGTTTCACTAATATCGTTACTGAAAACCATGAACACCATCTGTGCAGTCGAAAAAAATAATTTAGTATAGTAACTAAATAAAATGATAATAAAGTATCAAATAAATGCAACCTAATTCTTATTATTAAACAATAATCTATTCAATAAATTTAAAAACTATCATTATCTAGCGAAATCAAATTAGTTTTTTTAGTAGTCACCGATTTCATTTCATTAAAGAAATGTAAATATGATGACTAGTAAAAGTTCAATACCCTGTGTGTGCATATTTCACACCATTAAAGCTAATGAACTTTCCTCTAAAAAGAAATTTCTTCAGATGCAAATACGGCTTTAATAGATAGATGAAAGAAAAATTCAAGTTAGTTAGGTTTGAATATAATAATAAAGTTTTAATAAAATTTTAAGTTTTTAATTTTTTTATTAATTAATAAAAGTCTTTTTTGAGTTTTCGAAAATTTAAATGAAAGTTTATTTGAAATATAGGACACATAGTGGTTGAAAGTTGGAGCAATATTATTGAAATAAATTGAAAAAATATGTGTTCACCGTTTTTTATTAATTTTAAGCATTTATAAAAATTTCATGAGTGTCTTTTAAATAGTTTTCTATGTTTAATCATTGTTTCCAAAGCACTTATTTTGAATTTTTTTACCATTTTTTGATTTAATGTTTAATGTATCAAATAGTATTTCAGCTAGTTTTATAAATTAGCTTGTTTCATGTGACATAAAATCATTCCTGCTTTTGTTCTTATATTCTTGTATTCTATTGGTGGGTATCATTGATTGGTAACGTGATACGGTTAGCTACGCCCACTACATTGATTAACCATTAATTTTCATTCCTGTCGAACTGTTGCCATTCAAGACCGAAAACATGCCATTGTTATTTTTACCAAATTTTAGTAATTTTTGTTATGAATTCCAAGTTTAAATATTTAAAAAGTTCACTTCTAGGCAAGAGTAATTCTCCACCTTTTTTCATACAAATAGAAAGTACTTATAGAAAGTTGTTGTAAATTAAAATGCTGAATTCTGTTAAAAATTTATTACATTTGTTCTAATACTGGAATAATTTCTTTTTGACTATTTTACATTAAAATTTAATTATGTTAATTATCTAAAATAAAACTTTGAAAACATTCCCCGAAACCTAAAAAATTCAAAAAACTATTTTTACCTAATTTATAAATTACTATTGCAATAAACTTATCATTTAAACTAAGACATTGAGCAGTTAAAAACCTTTCAAATAACAACTTAAAAATCTCAATATAACAATTAATCTCTTAATAAAACAAGTAAACTTAACGTCGATGATTCTCAAACACGAACAAGAAATGTCTTCATTATCTCTAATTATGGTATTATGCACTTTTCTGTTGTTTCGTGTCATATTTCGGCTATTGTTCGCATAAATGTGAAACAAAAGATGCAAAAATGGCGTAATGACTTATTGTTGTGTCACATCTTTTATTTCTTCCACTTTCACGCAGATTGTTATGGCTAATTTTGAAATGGTTTGTCCTATGACAAGTTCAGGAGTACATAATGCATGTTTTTCTATAAGAGTAGTTGATATTTATTTCGGTTTTGTTTTAATAAATTTCTTAGATTTTTTCTAAGATTTTCAGGGGTGCGTTTAATCCAATAAACATTTGATGATCTTTGAACATTTTAAAATTGTATTAAATCTAAGCACCAACATGCGGTTAAAATGAATTCAATTTGATTTTTAAATATACTTTAAAATATAAAACTAAACGTTTAAAAATATGTTATTCAAATTATTAAAAAATATTATGAACTCGTAATTTTTATGTTAACTTAGCTAACTAACGTATTCCTTTACTCTCTTATAGAAGTATAATTTTTTTAATATTTAGTACTATATAAAAATAAATTATGAAACAAAAAGTTAAAATTATCGTGATAGTCAATAAAAAAATCTAATGTAATACTGATATTTAAAGTCTTTTACAATTTTGTCAATACAATTTTAGCATATTATAATTTGAAGAGTTTACGTTTAGACAAATCAAATAAAAAAAATCCTATAAAAAGTAAGGTATTTTGCGTTTTCCAATCAACAAATCATTTTCATTGCATATATTCTGTGGATAGCAGTGCTAGCTCTAAGGAACACTGTACCTTAACGTTAAACTAAGATCTGAAAAATATATTACTGTGTAAATAATACTTTTCTTATTCATTTCAATAACAATAACAGGTTAAAAACAATGGTGTTTTCATTTTACGTCCCAACTAGAAGACACAGTGTGACAGTGACATAATCCTTTTATTCCCAAAAACTAGGTTTAAGGGCCAAGTGCGGAAGGAGTCGCGATTGTGTTTGTATATCATTGAGAAATTTGTTAGTTTGATTATTATTTGATTTTGTGTTAGATTTAGAATTTTTTAAAGCAAATTCATTGTTGGTGCAAACTTTTAAGGTCTCTAGGCTATGGATTTCGAGTATTTGCGATTTCTTTATATTATGGTTGAGTTAAACAATTGAGTTGAAATCAAAGAAGGAATATTTATTTGTTAACGTATTCTGACACATTTTGCAAATCGGTGTAGGTTATTATGTTTAGTTAATAATTGAAGAGTTTAGTTTCAAAACTCACATTCAGCACAGTTTAACTAAGAAGTAGGAGCCGGCCCCTTCATTGGTAATTTAGTCAAATTAAATTTACCATTATCAAAACTGACCAATGAAGGAATCACCCCTTATATCTTAATTATACTTTTAGATATTGTAAGTTTTGAATTTTTTTACACCTTTCAATTATGGCATGAAAATTAGTGGAAAACAAACTTTTCCGTGGTTTAATTTTAATATAAGTACTTGAATTAAAATACATTTAAGTATTGCGTTTTCAACAATGTACATATTTCACAATACTAATTAAAATAAAAATAACAACAGTACTAGGTGATAATTGAATATGTTATGTTCTAAAAAGGGGTTAAAAATACGGAACCGGAAGCAATTCAATTTTTGGTGCCTAACGAATAATACGAAATGCATCTAAATAGCAAATTAATCAGTTGAAATTCTGATTAACAAAATTCTTTATTTTTCTTGTTTGTTTACAATAAGTAATGCGACGAAACAAACCGGTTCGCAGAACGAACCGATTACAAGCCAATAAATACCTTTCAAATAGTATATCGTAAAATTCCATGGTATCCCTAAAGTAGCTATTCATGACGAATACCTCCGACCGTACAGACCAAGTAACTTCCATGGTGTGACAAAAGTGTAAAATGCTTTTTGCTTGTCGAAAACGAGTCTTAGTAGTTGTATTCTATCTACAGATTGAAGATCTCCTATCAAAATGTAAATCATTTGCAAAACCGCACTGAAAGCAAAAACCATCTGCAATATGCCGTTAAAAGACCGATTTACAGATATTGATGCCAAAATTAAAATAAAATTCTCCATTAAAAAATTTTCTTTGTATTTTTTATCGCTGTAAAAATTGTTTGCTTAAGAATAACTACAAGCAATTAAAAAAGCATAATAATTTAAATTCTACTTAGGATATGATCAACATCCTGGTTCTAAAACCCCTATTTTGGAAGCACATCAGCTTTTTAGGGAATATTTTAGGAGGTACAGAAACAAATTAGAAGAAAATAGAGTAAGATGATGAAAATGGAATTTCTCATCATTGGTAGGAGATACAGTAGAAAATTAATAAGTACATCTTAAGATCCGGTTTACCAATGATAAAGTTCACTGCAAATAAATCCAGAACATACTTTTTTGAAGTAGTAGAGAGAAAAAAGGATTTACTATCCCCGCTCCGGTAATTTTCAGACTTCATCGCGGTAGTAAGAATTTCGCTACATAGTTTATATTCTTTTTATTTTTCGAATAACACGGCTATATTGAGGGGTAGTCAGAAAACATTACGACTGTATGGCACCCATTGTTAGTGTGATCTCTGCATTGTAATTATCAAATATAGTCCATTGATGAATGCAGATTGGTAGGAGGGTCATCTGAGTCTCTGAATACGAACGTAAAACGACAACCTCTAGAAAATTAAGGAATAGGAATTAAGGTTTAATTCTTTCATTAGATTTTTCAAGCGTACTTTTTTAAGCCTTTGTACATGTATCTTTATCATATTACCATTATTATCAATTTTGTAACATATTGTGCAGATAAATATTGAACAGTTGTCGATATCCGCACCATGCATTCTAAAATAGTGTTATTTCAATGGAACGGACCATCCAAAATTTCAAGAACATTGACCTCAACTTACCACGGTCAAGCCTCTAACAACTGCAGTAGGGGATAACTTGAGCTAGAAATTACCACAAAATTACCTATCCGACATTGCTTCATCATGTGATTCAGATTTTCTCACCAATTTCATTGATTTAAAACTTTGTCAAATCAGTGACAAGAAGTAGCAGTCACAGCAGGAGAATCAACAGACACGGATTCTATTGAATAAAGAATAAAAAGAACTTAGAATCAAGAAGAGCCTAAACCGAGGGGGAGCCATTTAGCGATCCTTCCCATTACATGGAAGATCTTACAGAAGAAAAGGTTAAGAGAAAAATCTACTCCAATATACTCTGGTTGAACTCTAGACATAAACTGTTTTAGTTACATTGAAAGAACGTCTAAACTTATTTTACGTTGGTTTAGAGAATTTTTTCGTAGAAACTATGTCAGAAAAAACAATAGTAAATGGGAGTCCTTAAATATTCAAAAAAATTATTATCCCAACCGTTTTGGAGTCCAGCTATTCTATTTTATAAATATATTTTAGAATATTTTCAAACGAAATTAGAGTTGGGAATATAGAAGTTTTACTGAAAAAGCACTTCACTCATGCGTTTACTTTAAAACACTTAAGGGGTATTGGGAGCGGTAGCCTGGTCACCAAACCGAAATCTTCTATTTCAATGAAGAAGAAAAAAAGAATTGCAAACCGAATTACTCCGGCTGTATTGATTTTTTTTACAATTTTTTTCTTTATATGATAAATGTAGCTGGCTTACGGGGCTCTATAATTGCACTTTTTGAAATTGGTTCGAATATTTTGTTGTAAAATTATTTATTGAAAAATTGAACAAGGTAATCAAAAAAATTAATATATAAAAAACCGCATGTAAATACATTCAATGCAGCCGAAGTAATTTGGCTTGCGATTTGTTTTTCATTTGAATTAATATAGAGCAAACTTCTGTTTGGGGAGATACGGCTATCGCTCCTATTTCCCTTAATATTTTAATTTGTTTTACAAAATTTTAATCAACCGAAAATATTAATTGGGTTTATTTTAGATTTTAGTTGATTATTTTGAATCCTGAGTCAACAAGTTTTGAAACAAGATGTTATAAGTTGACGGTGAAGTCTTATAAACTGTCTCTCAATTCAACCATGGTTATAACGAGTCTAAAACTGAGCAGTTGGTTTAGTAAAACTATGAGTTAAACTGAAGTGAAAAACTAGGTGAAATAGCTTAGTTTATTATTTCTTGATTACCACCACTATTGAATTCTTTAAAGAAACTTGCCACCGATCACAAACTAGAGAAGAGTTGTATTCGAAGTGATATTTGGGATGGATGGGTCCTCCGCAGAGGTCAATTAGATGCGAGAACTTGAAAGGTGGAGTAAGATCGGAAATATTGAAAGATACTTTTTTTTGTCTACTAATGGGGATTATAAATTTGCGAAATGCTTTTTGGGAATTGCCACTATCCTGTGGAGACTTGTGTCTGTGTGAAAAGTCAATGGAAGAATGTTTGGATGTCTTTAAGATGAAATGATTTTCCAGACAGGTGCCTGTTTTGGTGTGAGGATTTTGGCTGGTGGTTATAAATAAGTTGTTGACCTGTAAACATCGGAGGGGGACATAGAATATTTTTGATAATTTTGCATAATTTTTATTTTTTTAAATAAATGTGAAGCTTCAGAGTAATGCATTTTTTACACATTCAATAAAAATATGTCGTTTAGATACTAAGTTTCATTAAATAAATGTTTGGAAGGACAGATAAACTCAAAGTTTGCAATTGGGTTTAACGTTAGATGAATCCTTACCAGTACTGAAAAGTTTTTAAAAAACTGTTAAAAGAGTACAAGTTATTCAGTACTTTTTTTATGAAATATTAAAATTATAAGATACACAGAGAAAAGAAAATCTGCCACCGTTAGCTAGGCATCTAGAAAATGCTTTGTGGAACTAGAATTTCATGTTCTTCATGCTCCTATAAATTTTAGATCTCAATTGCATAAATAACTTACCACTTGTTTGTTAACTATAATATATTATAACGCTTAAATGTCTCAAAAACAATAAACTTTAATGCAATAAATATTGCCACATTTTTGTTATCATCCCAAAAGAATAAACTAAAGACATCTCAATTGTTTCCTACATAGTAATGTGCAACGAATAATACTCACTCTAACATAGTACACTGTTAAAAAAAATTGGCCCAAATTGCACCGGAATCCTGGAACTTCCATGCTGCCACTACTATTTGGAGCATGAATTCACCAATTTTGTGGTAAAACCATAACTTGGACACACCGCAAAAGTGGTGAATCAACGCTCAAAATAGTAGTGGCAGCTATAAAGTTCCAGAATTCCGTTGCAATCATGCACCAAACTTTTTTTTTAACAGTGTACAAAAGTTTAAAAAATAGTCACTTTGGGCCGTGGGGAGCCTAGTGGTTAAGATCTCGGTCTCGGGATCGGAAGGTCCCGCGATCGAGTCTCGACACCTCTGAAGACCCACCGAGTATATGCGGAGTACGTGCTTGTTAAATCTGTTGGGTCCGAAAGTCCTGTGGTCGGTCAATGCGCAGTTTACCACGGGTACAGGTCCCTGGAGACTATTTCCCTCCTCTTCAGGGACATGTCTAAATTGTGGAGGTGGCGATAGATGGCAGCATCTGTCTTGTATGTGTGTGTATGTCGTGTCCGTCCTTCTTGATGAAGGTTTATAAGCGGGTATTGGGATCAAGCACACAATCCTGAAAATATATGTCTACCAACCAACTAATCACTTAGTTCCACTCTCGTTTCCTAAACAATTTCTAAGAAAAAAATAATCTAGGCACGTGGTAATATCGCAATAATAAGGGCCCTCTATTAGGCTACTGCATTAAATAAGCATTATTAAATCAGCATGGTCTGGTATGGGCAGGGTAATAAATAATATTGCTGAAATTCGCTTTTATCACGCAATACAGAGCTCTGCTAATGAGCACATTTCTTAAACGATGGTCTGGTCCATAAGGCCACTCTAACTCGGCCACTTAAAAGCCGAAATGGGAATAAATATCTTATAATTTCATGGTCCTTAAGTTTTTTTTTTCCTGTATTGAAAAAGGGTTCATCGCTGAAATGAATGCACATAAAATGCTTGTTTTTTAAGTGTTTTCGTTTTGAGCTGCTTTGTAGTGATATTGAATACAAAACCAATGAATGTTTTGATACGAAACAAATTAATGATTTTTTTGTATATACACTCAGAAAAAAACTTGTGGGGACTTTCAATACAAAAAGTTGTGTTTTTTACGGCTGTTACAAGTTGTTTTGAAACAATACAAAAATTCTGTTGCGACCAAATAATAACGCATGGTTAACATAAAATTGTGTCGAATGCGTAGCAAGCATGTATTCTTCCGAAATGTGGTTCTGCATCTGCTCTTTAATGTTTGCGATAAATAGAAGCTATACTAAGATTAAAAAGCAAACATTACGGTACTTCACAATGAATGTGATAAATTTGTTATACAAATTTTAGAAAACAATATAGTTTACAATTTTTGTCAATTGCGCCTGGATATAATGATAGTTTCTTCTATAGATCGCCAATTATTTTGCAACAACAAAAATTGGGTTCGAATACCATCAACAAAATCTTTGTATTGAAACAAAACAAAATTGTACAGTTGCCATTTTTACTCAATACTTGTTCTGTTTCAACGCAAGTTCTTTCTGAGTGTAAAATGTTTGAAAATTTTTATATTACAATTTGAGTTTTGTTTTTTAATTTTAAGGAACGGATAGAAATTTTCCAGTCAAAATATTATGTATCAGATTTTGAAAGAAGTGAATAATAGTGGTCTCTAAAGACTGATGAATAAACTAGAAAATATCTGATAAAAAAAAACTCTGTATCGTTGCATTGTAATCACAGTTAAATATTTTGGTGCAAGTTTTCACTGGAATCCTGGAATTTTCTAGCTGCCATCACTATTTGGAGTGTGAATTTACCAATTTTGTCTTAAAACCATTACTTTGATGAACCGCAAAAGTGGTAAATCAACGCTCTGAACAGTGGTGGCAGCTAGTAAAATTCAGGATTCTCCCCGATGTAGTCTTAAACAAAAAAAATTTAACTGTGCATGTTAAAATATTTTGACAAACAGGAAAAGTCACCAATTCTATAAATTTCAAATTGCTATTTCACTGTTTAATCTTATCTGGCTTCGAGGTATAGAAATTATTCCATGTATCTCTTCTCCTGATCATCTTTTATATTCCAGAATGGTAACTCACATTCCCTTAGTCACGGCAATTCCTGCACGGAAGTTCGTGAGACCGAAATTTAGGCTTTAAGTAATTTTGCTTTACCTTTAATGAGTGATTGAACTTTTGGGTCGAGTTTTTCAGTTCAAATCTGGTGCAGTTTGTATTATAGTTCGGAAAAATAAATGATCCCCTGGCTATCGTAGTTCGTTGTTGCAGAATGTATAGTTACTTTTATTGGATAAAATGATTGAGGCACAGCGCAATTATGCGTATGTGACCTTTAAACGTGATTTGAATATGAGTTACTGGATACTGTTTAGTAAAGATTTGAATAAAATGTATGATTTGGGCAATAACAATGCTCCATATGATTTCTTAAAGTAAATATTATATTGAAATAATATATAATAAATATGCGTGTAATGCCTTAAAGAGTTAGTAAAACATAACATTACTTTCTAATATTCATAAACAAATTAAAAAATATGATTCAACTTTTTTGGAAGGTAATTTTATTTGAATAGTTTAGTTATAGTACTTAATCTGGTGTTATGATAGTATTATTGATATTGTGATTATTGATGCATTTTAATTATATATTTAAACCTCACATTTTAAAATTCATATAATTCGAGTAATAAAATTGTAGATATGATAATGTCATGCAGCTACTAAAAGATTTTTAGTCTTGTCTCAGTTGTGGACATTTATTTTCCGAACTGATCAACAAATAATCAATAATACTATTATTTTGAATTATATAGATATAGCATAAATTAAATGAAAAATATGGTAAATTGTAAATATTTATGGTTTTAAATTCAGTAGTTTAGTTACGTTTATAATAAGTTAAAAAGCAAAAGAAAATTTAAATAATGTTCAAATTCGTAATTATAAAAACCAAATGTAAAATGAAGTTCACTCTCGTTTAAAAAGAATTTGATTAGGTTCATTTTTAAAAAATAAAAAATCTAAATAGCATTTACGTGAATTCCTAAACTTACTTTTTTTTGCAGTTTTTTTACTTTATCTCCAACTTCATCTTGAAATGAATTTACAATTACATGAATTTAAATGCTAACACAATTATTTTGCCAAACCCATTCTTTGATATGCAAATTGGAAGTATTCTTTAGAAATCATCAAAATAAAAATAAAATCTACTTTAAGCATAAAACTGTTTACATTACTCAACATAATAAATTAAAAATGAATTGAGGAATTATCCTTTATTTATACTTTTTCGGCTATTTAACAAGTGGCACAAGATACAAAAAATACACAATGTAAACAACAGAAAAACAGCTAATTAATTGCTTCCAAATTACCTTAATCACTATTTATTTTTACGATTGGATATCCTTGTTGAAACCCATAAAAGTCAAATGCATTCCTTTGATTTATTAAACCCTTCTCTTCATAAGCAGAAACTATAGCATAAGTATTCTACACCAAGAATATTTACCACCATAATCTCCTAGCAAGCGGCTGGTTAAGGCCTATATATAAACCACATGCTTGCGGGCTCTGCTATATAATTTTAGCATCTAATGGGCAATGATTGCAAGTCGAAATGTCTTCTGTATCACGCAATGACCTTTGGTGACCTTGTGGATCTCATACCGTTATGCCATTTTTCAAATCAGTACAATTAAGGTTGGATGTTAAGGAATAGTTTTGGAAAAAAGAAAAGGATCAGAGTTCAAATTTGTATCCGAAAATTCCAATTATTTAATACATAATAACGTTATTATCATGTGTCTTGGTAATATCTTTTTTCTGGGTTTAAATAAATTAATGAAATTGCAATTATAAATTGTGAACCCTTTTATTTAAATTTTGTTATAAATATATTATATATTATACTTTTATCGATATCGTTCCTATTGAGAAAATGCCCTATTTGGAGTTTATAGCCCTAAAGAATACAGTGGTTCATATATGTTTATTATAAAATGCAGTGGTTGGTGGAATTATATAATTGCATTTTGAAATTTACATTTAATAAAGGATATATATTTATAATATACAAAAAGGAGACAAAAACAAATGTAATTTAGCTATAATTTCTTATAACTTAACCCTTCCAATATGGAATGACGACACGTATACATGCACCCAAATCAACTTTATAGCGATATCGTACTCAAGTGGGCTAAGGCGTCATTTCTTACGGAGGATAACTTCCAAGAGTACATTCATGCCTTAGTTATTCCATAAACGGATTGTGCTGGATATAATTAATACGGGACCAATAAATAGTGCTGTGTATAAGCGACTTCTGCACTTTAAATCTGTCGCGGTTCAAATAACTGACTCCGTGTAAAGTTTCTATAAGGTTACGTTGGATGATTTCAGGTGTCGGTCTCTTCACCTGACCTGCGGTTCTAAATTAGAATGTTAATTTAACTAAATTTAAACATTATTAGTGTAACACTGTAGTGTAACACTTTGTTGTTAAAGGAAGTGCATAGTCAATTTCCTCGCTCCCGAATCTTAGTGTAACTTAACCTAGACATAAAAAATTTTCTACAACAAAGAAACCTTTGTTTCTATAAATTTTAAACAACTAGTAGAAAAATTTTTTATCGCAACAAAATTGTAATCGATGATAATTGCGTATCAAAACTCCTTCAGTGAAGGGGTAAATAAGATTTAAATAAGATCCCAATTATGTTGACCCAGTTAAAAAGAAAATTAATTTACTTAAATATTTTACTTATTATACAACCACTTATACAATACTATTATACTGCAGTACAATTTACTTATTGTATAAAAACTAAAGCTTGTTGTTAAAAAAAAATGCTTCATATTTCTCTTAAACACGAAATTTGACTTTTCAATTATCTTTCAAACAACGTACGTCAGTGAAATAAGTAAAACATCCAATTGTAATAATCCTAGTTTCTAACTTTCCGCCTTCTTGTGTTTCTGAAACGAATAAAGAAAAACCATAACGAAAGAGCATTCTGACGACTCAATTGCGCATAACAGAAGTCTGCCTTAATTTCTGCATACTTTTCCTACTATGGACTTAACAACCCTAAATAAAAAGGCACTCCCCTAATTTTACTAGCTAATAGAGATGTAATGGTAAATTACATCATGTTATCTTCACCTGTTCTCTCAATTTTCTCAAAGAACCTACACTTTTTTGTTATCTACGTTTTGACAAACTGCAAAAAAAATCCCTCTAATTTACAATCATAATGTGATGGTAAAAGTGATGTGCTGTGAATTGTACATTTAATACATAATTTATTGTATGGTATCAGCAAAAACGTTTGATTCAATGCATCCATCTTCTCTGTTTAAATACTATAAGAGTAAGTTGTTCATGTAACTCGGCGCGTAGCGAAAACATCAATTTGTAATAAAATACACATTACTACAATGTGATTTTAAAAAATAACAGTAAAATGTGCTGGAATTTTGCTGGAATTTTTTTAAATGAGGGTGAGGGATGTGAAAACCAAGTTGGTAAGCTGTCGGTCTTAAGCTCTCACACTGGGACTTCAGATTCAGTCTTCGAAAATTTCATCCATATAGTTAAATTCATAGTTTCCTTGCACAGAAGCCACGACCATGGGCGGAGCTATAAAACGCGCGGAGCAATCAGATAAAGACAAAATAAAACGGATGAAATTTTCTCTTTATCTGATTGCTTCACGCGTTTTATAGCTCCACCCATGGTCGTGGCTTCTGTGCAAGGAAACTATAAGTTTAACTATAGGTACTTAAAATTCACAAAACAAATTATTAATATAGAGGGCTGGTGTACGCTAACTCCGCCGTGGTTAAATGTATACGGCGTCACTTAACAGTGGCATTCTAATCCAAGTTTCAAAATCGTCACTTGACCGCAGTAGAAAATAAATACTCTGTTGCAAGTTAGTTAAAATATTCACCAACAAGTACAAAAAGGGAACAGTGAAAAGAGAAATTGTTAAACGTTTTTTTAAATGGACATTTTTTAACATTTTTCAGTTTTAAACGTTTAAAAAACGTTTTAAAACGTATTTTAAAAGTTCAAAAAACGTTTAAAATTGAAAAATAGTCAAAAAACAGATAATCATGAACAAGTGTTGTTACAAAATAACTTGTATTTTCTACGCAAATTAACGAATCTCTCGGCAATAACACAAATAGAGTTAGTTATCCAATCCCTATTATTTGCATTGTTCAGAAACGTGTAGAAATGATAATGGCGTGCACCACATTGCAATACTGGGGGGAAAGAGTGCGTATTACTGGAAAATGGTAGGACTGTTTCGCATAAGGTCGACCCTTAAAATTTACTTTTAATACAATTGCAGTCGTCGTAATGGAAGATTCGAGTATTTTGACATTAAGCTGTCGCAAGGACATTATAGTGACGTGTTTGAGTTTGCCGCAAAAACAAAAACGGTGCTTGTTAAAATAGAAGGATTTATTGTGGTTTATACTTGTTTTTATGGGTTTGTAATTTTGTAAACGAGATAATGAGTTGTGCAACATGTTTTAAAGTCAAAGATGCTTTAATTTTGTGTGGTTTGAACATAATGATATTTAATTTTATACAGTCTAAAATCCAAATACTAAATATATGCGTTTTGAAGTGTGCATCGGTGCTAAATTGGATGTTGCAAAATTTAAATCGTAAAAATAAAAATATATTTTTTGTTATGAAATTAACACACCAGATTATATGAAACGTAGCACTTAGAATCAGTTTTACAGTGTGCTAGTTATGTGAAATATAAGAACTTTTTCAATAAAATTCACACATATTATAGAAGTACTCCAATTATACGAATCTATTGAGAACCAACCAAATTAGGATAATCACAATATTTGAATAACAGCCAATAATATTTCTGCAATTTGAAACGATGTTTTACCATGTATAAATAATAATAGCACTGCTGAAAGGGGTGGAGCTATTCGGATAATCAGAGATCTCCTGCATAAAGTTTGCTGAATTTGCATAGTAATGGATTTTTTTCAATTTGTATTATCAACAATCAAATACAAATACGCATTAAACAGTTACATAATTTTATATGAAAATTGTATGTATGGTGATTAAGAAGTGTATCAAGGGAATATTTTTTATTTAAAAAAATACGCAAAATTTATTTCAATAGGAATTAAGATAATGAAGCTACAAGCATTTCATTTGTGACACATAAAACAAAATAAACAAAGTTATTTATTTGAATCTTATAATCTTTCGTTAACCAATTAAGTACAGTTAATACAACAAAGTGTTTAAATACTTTTCTTTTACGAGTTCGTGTAACATAAAAGTAAAAGTTAGAATATCGCAATCCTATTATGCATTGATCCAAGCAAACAAGTGTTGTTACACATCTTTTGATAAGAAGCTTTACAAGTCCAAATGTGTGCCTTATCCCTCTGAAATTACCTATAGTTACGCGAATAATTACCTAGTACATACTAAAATAACGAAATTACTGTTAATTAGCTAAATTTACACCGAAGTTACTTTAATGTATTCGTACACTTTGAAAATTTCATTTTCGAAAATAAGTTCTGTTTTTTACTTGTTTATATTATTACCCAGGTTTTCTTGTTTCTAAAACTGTCATCATTTAACTGTGCAGCAATTAGAACCACTGCTGTCCGTTCTTAAGAAAAGCTGTATTTGCGTAGGGGCAAGATACGCCAGTAGGGAGCGCTGCTAGCGTATAGTAGCTGTTTGTTTACATTCCTTTGATTACAACGCAATAGAATTTTCAACGTCCGATTTAAACTTATTTTTACGACTTTAAAACCAACTGAAATTGTTTATAATGGCATATTTTTGTGTTCCGAAGTGTAATTCGAAGTTTGTGAAGGGTTGCAGCATCTCATTCCACGAAATTCCAGCGAACGAAGAGCTAAGAAGTAAGTAGCTGAAAGTCATTTCGAGGAAGAACTGGACACTGAACTTTACTTCTAACTACTCTCGTATCTGCAGTAAACACTTCTTGTTCTTGGATTCTGATTTCAGTCACACTACGAAGTTTAAACGACTTTTGAAAAATGCCGTACCAAGTGTTTTTCCGGAATACCCGAACTATTTACAGCTTCCATCTAAAAAGTTGCGATCAACAGCTGTGTTGGAAAAACGAAACTGTATTGAAAGTGAACAACTTCCGAAATTAAAGGCGCAATCAAACAAACAGAACTGTGAGTTTTCATTGATAGAAGAAAAAACTAAAGATGCAGAAGCTCAAGTTGATTTTATAGCCATGGAAAGAAACAAAAAACTAAATGCTTCTAAAGTTCAAACTAAAAAATATTTGAAAAAGCTGCAACAGTTGCAAGTCAAGTATGACCAAACTAGAACTTTACTAAATGAGTATTTGGACAATATTTTGTTAATCCTTTATTAATTATTTTATTACAAAATAAGAACAACACAAATTACATTTCGCTGTGAAAAATGATTTTTGTCTATTTTCTTCTCTTTTTCAGAGATCTTTCATAATATTTGTACAAATAGGGTATTGCATTACCAACTTTTTCATTTTTTTAACTATTTTAGTTTTTACTATACCTTTTTTATCTTATTTATGGAACTTCTCATATGAATTTTTTTAATTTTATTATTTCTTATAAATTGTTCGTGTTTTCTTAATAATTGTATATTTTCAATAAATTGTTAATTGTAAACTGTCTTTTTAACTTCAAGCAACACCTTTGAAATATTTATCTTATCAAAATAAAGCTTGAGAACTAGTTAAGGAAATACAGTTGCAACTCCAACACATTTCCAATTTTTTCTTTCTTAATTTTCAAAGAAATATATTAAAAATATTATTGCAAATTCAAGGTACTTCTTACAAAATTACTGGTGTTGAGCAGAATGATTAAATAAAATATTTTTATAATCTGTGCAAAATAACTATTACCATCCTTTTACAGATATAAAGAGATATATAACTAGAACTTTTATATTTTGCACTTAAAACTCCTACAAAATATAAAATTATGATTTTTTGGGGGGATCATAAGCATATAATTTTTAAGTGATTAATTTATTGCCTTAGTATGATTGAATAAAATATTTTTATAATCTTAAATCTATGCAAAATAACTATTACCATCCTTTTACAGATATAAAGAGATATATAACTAGAACTTTTATATTTTGCACTTAAAACTCCTACAAGATATAAAACTGATTTTTTGGGGGGATCATAAGGATATAATTTTTAAGTGATTAATTTATTGCCTTAGTATGATTGAATAAAATATTTTTATAATCTTAAATCTATGCAAAATAACTATTACCATCCTTTTACAGATATAAAGAGATATATAACTAGAACTTTTATATTTTGCACTTAAAACTCCTACAAGATATAAAATTATGATTTTTTGGGGGATCATAAGCATATAATTTTTAAGTGATTAATTTATTGCCTTAGTATGATTGAATAAAATATTTTTATAATCTTAAATCTATGCAAAATAACTATTACCATCCTTTTACAGATATAAAGAGATATATAACTAGAACTTTTATATTTTGCACTTAAAACTCCTACAAAATATAAAATTATGATTTTTTGGGGGGGATCATAAGCATATAATTTTTAAGTGATTTATCTATTGCCACACTAATTTGAATAATTTAAACGCGAAAAAAAGATTGAATTTCCTCACAGTTGTACTATAGCGAGAGAGCGAGATTGATTATACGTTGCGAGCGCTCGTAGTGGCGGATTGGTGTACTATCGTCATCTTGTCGTAGCAGGGGAAGAGCGACAGTCGGACAGGCAGTGTCAATAGAGAAGGCAGTGTTAGAACGAACGTAGGGATTAATTTATTAGGGGTATACCTATGAAATGACCTTGAATGAACATATGGCACTGCTCCTAGGTTTATAAAAGTGTGGAATCGCCGTAGTAAGTTTTGTCAGACTACTCTTAACCTTTCATCCGTCAGGAGTCACTAATTACTGCTGTGTTTTTATCATAGAGATTCTGAGCTTTGGAGATGTCATGTCTAGTGCCAACAAATGGTCATTTGCAAGACATTTTAATCCATTGCTTTATTTGGAAAAAAACTGCTGGTGAAGCTTTTCGAATACTTCAGAAAGCTTATGGAGACAATGGTCCATCTAAATCAACTTGTAAACTATGGTTTTATCGATTTAAAAATGACGATTTTTATGGGACAGACAAAGATAAGGGAAAACTACCAAAACAATTATAAGATGAAGAATTGGAAATAATTTTGGATGAAAACCCAACAATAACTCAGGTACAGATTTTAGAAATATTGAATGTAACTCAAATATGTATTAGTGAACGTTTTCATGCCTTGGGAAAAATTCGCAAAGAAGGAAAATGGGTACTACGTGCTCAACAGAAAGACAGAGGGATAGCCGGAGAGTCACTTGCAAACAACTGTTGATTCGACATCAAAGAAAAAGTTTTTTGCATCGAATTGTCACAGGTGACGAAAAATGGATATATTTTGACAATCCCATACCAAAAAAAATCGTGGGTTGATCCAGGCCAACCCTCAACATCGACTCTAAATAGAAATAGCTTTGGAAAGAAGACAATGCTCTGCGTTTGGTAGGGCCAAAAGACATTCTTTATTATGAGCTGCTTAAACCTGGTAAAACAATTACTGCTGACTGATATCAACCACAATTAACCTTTTTAAACCGGTAATTAATCAACAAACGGCCAGAATAGGCTCGCAAACGCGGAAAAGTTATTTTGCTCCATAACAATGCGCGGCCTCACACCACAAATAATGTGAAAAACACCTTAAAAAACTGAAATGGGATGTTCTATCGCACCCGCTATATTCTCCAGACATTATTCTTTCAGACTATCACTTGTTCAAATCCATGGCACATGGTCTGGCTGAGCAGTACTTCGCTACTTTTGATGAAGTAGAAAAATGGGTATCTTCCTTTTTTGCCTCCAAAGAGGAAAAGTTCTATCACGAAAGAATCTATAATTTACCAAAAAGATTGGCAAAAGTTACTGATTTTGATGGTGTATACTTCGATTGAATACCCTCAACCAGTGATGTCAAATTATCAGTTAATTTTTTCTAAAAAAAAAAGGTAATTTCATAGGTATACCCCTAATACAGTAAAAGTCAGTAGCATTAGAATCAACCAGATGTTGAAACCTTAAATGCGTTTTTCTCGCATTTCAGTTTTTCAACAAATAGCTTCAGTTGGAAAAAGTTAACTCAAAAAGTTATTGAGGAATTTAAAAAAATTCCTTTTTTTTACTAATTTAAGAAATTGTTGTCAAGGGAATTTACCTAAAAAACTTGGAAGAAATATGTTTTTTGATTTTAGTTTGACCTATTAATCATTTTGACACGTTGTAAAAAATGTTGAAAATCAGACTGTCCTTTTTTGACTGCTAATAAAAAATTAATTTTTAAATAAAATAAAACTAGATGGTGGTTGGTTACTAAAACTGGTTTTAGATATATTCCCTAGAGATAAGTTTACAGTTTAACTTAGTGGTTTTATTTTCTTAATAGGTCGAACAATTTTTTTCTAGTCTCATTGAAGTTTTTGGCAAAAAACTGCAAATATCATGCATAAAATTACCATATTTTAAAAAATTTGGTACGTATGCCAAATTTTACTTGCTATAAATAGTCATTTCTTTCACATGCACACAAAAATACTATCAAAATAGTTTTCTAGTTCATATTTTTAAAAAGCGTGCTCCGAACGCGTTCAGATACCTTAAAGAATTTGCAGTTAATCTAGAGTTGTATAAGCAAAATCACTTATTCGATAAAAATTTGTTTGAAAGAATAAATATTTCCAGCAAAATATGGTATAAAGTTTTTAAAAAAATGACATATTCAGCCTAAAGTGAAGAAAGAATTGCCCAAATTAAAACAATTATAAAAATTAAATTAAATATGTTGACATTTACGCGTGTAAAGAAAAAACTTGTGACATAAAATTCAAACAATCGGGTTTTGCCTAGATTAGTTCCCTTTCTAACGGAAATTCCTCGTAAAAGAAATTTGCCTAGATATATTTATCGAGATTTGCCTACAAAAAAAAAAGATCCAGTATAGTTAAATAAAATAAAATACGCCTATTTACATTCTCGAATAGAACTCGACAGACATTACACTCTCTAAAACAGTTGTATAACGTTTCCATGGTTTTCATGGTTTTTGGGTGCGTTGCAACAATTTTGGAATAAGCTTACTAAAGTCCAAATATGTGAAAAACGTTCTGCAAAACGCTGTGTAATTTGGTGTAACCTTCCTCAGAGCCTAAATCTGTCACGTCGGCATTGAGTGGTCAGTAAAGCAATGTTCTCTTGTAATCAAAGGATTGCATGGTCGAAAATGGTCTTAGGAATAACTGTGACTTAAGTATCATAAAATATATCATATAATATATCAACAAAATGTCCCTTCAAAATTTCACTTGTATGTTTAGTATTATTTTACTATAGTAACAGCTTGTTAGTTCAACCGTAGCACAGTTAAATTGCACCGTGAATTTGGCGGCAGCTTTGGTGTCACTTAGTTTATAATTCGTTTTAGTGTAACCTTAACCGCCTTCATCGTGAAATCTTACTTCGTTTTTGTAGTGTAAGGGTACTCAGTTTTGGTGTAAGTTTACACCACATTGTGCCGTGACGTTATTCTGTGGAACCGAAGTTTTAAGGAGTAAAGTTATACCAAACGTTTTGAAGTGCATATTTATTTAGTGCGCAGAAAAATATATAGCACGCTTACATATTTTAAAATACTAATTTAGTTAAATTTTCCTTCAAAGATAAAATTCTTGTTTTGTTACGAATTATAAAAGATGTTCCAGTTAATCAAACACCATTTAAAATAGATCCATCCTTAGTGTACATAAACAGAAACTTAAACATTAAAATTCTTCGTCCGAAGTTTCGTTTCAAGATCTCGTTTATAGGAAGAAGAAAAACTTCGATTGCTATCCTGAAGCCTTACACGATCCACACTTTGGCCTCTTGCCCCTTTCTATTAAGGAAATTGGGTGGGAGTCACCATTTCGTGTGCATTTCATAAAATTTCAGGATGCATCAAGGCGGCTTTGTGATGAGGAATCATAAATTGGGGGTTGTCTTGCTTGAAGGGAGTTTAAGATAAGACTTTGCTATATAAAAAACATAGATTGAGATGCATAACTTTATAGGAACTAGGTTGTAGTAGTTTGAGGAATATAATCATTTATTTGGACTCCTATCGTAATATGCTTTTTTATTAGCACTTGTAATGCATACATAGCCTTGTTACCAATTGCCCTAATTGGTTTTAGCTTCCACAGTACGTTTATAACGTAAAAAGTGGAAGGTATTATAATCGTTCAGTCCGTCTGTCCGTCCGTCACCCACTTTCATAGCCCAAACTACAAATGCTAAGGACAAGTGTGATACGTCAAAATATTCAGCGCATCGAAATTAGAAGACATTGAAAATCTCAGAAAAAATTCGAATTCGAAGTACTTTAATTATTTTTTTAAAAAACTGTAAAATTTAATGCTGATTTAAAATTCATAAGAAGCCATTTTTATTAGAATTAAATCCCCATTGCCATTCGCAACAATCACTCAAGAAACTTTAATTCTTTCAAACAATAAATGAAAAGAAATTTATTTTTGCGACATCAATCCGTTTGAAATGACGTCAAATATATTTCACAAAGAGATTCTTTGTTTGTATGTTGATGTGAAATGTTTCGGTTCTTTTCAAAATAGAGAAATATTACATATTTATTCTTTGAAATATAAATTAATTTTTGTAAACGATAATAATTATTGAATAATTATTGAAGAAATAATTATTGAATTTTCGAAATAAAATAAACGAAACTAGCCAGATTTAGAGTGTAAATGTTTATAATAGAATTAATATTGTGTTTGGCGACTTTTTTCCTGTTCAACACAAATGTTGTGTGGAAGCGGGTTAAGAAAATAAATTTCTTTTCATTTATTGTTTGAAAGAATTAAAGTTTCTTGAGTGATTGTTGCGAATGGCAATGGGGATTTAATACTAATAAAAATGGCTTCTTATGATTTTTAAATCAGCATTAAATTTTACAGTTTTTTTTAAAAATAATTAAAGTACTTCGAATTCGAATTTTTTCTGAGATTTTCAATGTCTTCTAATTTCGATGCGCTGAATATTTTGACGTATCACGCTTGTCCTTAGCATTTGTAGTTTGGGCTATGAAAGTGGGTGACGGACGGACAGACGGACTGAACGATTATAATACCTTCCACTTTTTACGTTATAAACGTACTTAAGTGACAGATTCTGTTACAAACCTACTTGTTTCATTTATTTTTTTAAAAAAATAGGATCGTAGTGTGTATTAATACATTATATTTAATGATAATTTCCTAAATCTTTACTTATTAACTAACAAAATAGGAAAAAACTAACGAATTGCATATCGTTACATTATATTTAGTGAAAATTTCCTAAATATTTTCTGGTAGAAAAGTTGCAGAACGTTGAACTTATATAAAGCCTGTTATTCAAAACTGTTTAAAAGTCATATGAGATACACTGCTCAAAAGAAATAGGGGAATGCATTGTTTAAACCCTTTCACCACCAATGATTCCATTTGGAATCATCAGCTTGCGATTTTTGAGTCCGCACTTATTTATCGTTAGAAGGAAGAATCATGTCTTTTGAGGAATTAAATAATGTTTGTTTTAGTTAAATGAAAATATGAAAAACATGGTAAAATAAAATTATCTCCCATAAAATTTTTTGAAATAAATTGACCCTAAATTCTTCTCGCTTACATTCTTCGATGTTTGAAAATTGATTTTAAATTTTTTTTACAAGTAAGTTTCGAAAAAAATTATTGTTACAATTTATTCAAAAGTTATGCTACCTATTTTTTCCCCTTAAATTTTAGTTTAAAAAGTAGGATTTTTCCCCTCTGTTTTTTACCATTTTATTCTGGATGCTTAATGAATCTATTTCACAAATTTTAGATTTTTAGAAAAAAAATAAAACGTTGAAACTGAAAGGGTTAACAAAAGTACGCAAAGCGCTCCCCTAATTGTTTTGAGCAGTGTAGTATGTCCTGGTGAAACTATATTATCACAAATTTTTCCTTCAATTAACGGATAGTCTACAGGAAATTTTGCTGACGAAAAATTTCCGTGAATCAGCACCATTTTTATTTCAGACGAATACATATGAGCATGTGTAGTTTCCTAAAAAAAGCAACGATTATTCGATTAATGCAAATATTCTGGCCTGTAAAATTGTCAGTAAAATATAAGTTAATTGAAGAATGACATTTTGAGAGTGTAGCTATCGTGTGACGTTTACAATAGACAGTAGTCTACTCAAATAAACCTTGACCTGATTTTTTTAACTAAAGCATAAAACAACACCAACAACAATCTCAACAAGTATTCACGTTTTGAACGTTCACAAGCAAAGAAGAACACAAGTAAAATGTTTTGCAACTTTCTTAAAATTTAAAAACATATTCATGAAATTATTTGAGACATTCAGAAAAATATGTCCATTTACAGATTTTTAATATCAACCTCTGTAATTTAGCAATGAGTTAGAAAAAGGCTGTAGTTATTATATATAAACAAATATGAATATTTTCCTTTCCAATGCGTCTTGACCTATCACGATTTGATAGTTTTGAGTGACGGGTTTGAAAGATAGTTTTGACATCTTATTTAGTTCTACAAAAGAATTATAAGAGGATTTAGTGATAAAATATTCATATTTAAGAACGAATTGCGTGTTTCGGTTGAAAGTTTAATCTGTGACTTGGCATTTATGAGGTCATTTAAATGAAACTTCTTATCTTGGAAACTTGTTTTCAACCCTAGAAATCTAAACCTATTTTTTTTAACCTTTAGACTACAAACCGAAGTATATTAACCATCTTATATTTATTGTTATTTCTAGATTGCAAATAGTATTTCTGGCAAAAAATATTATCTATGCGGAACAACATTGATTTTAAAGCAGAATAGGGGGGGATGCCGGAAAATTCTATGCATCGAAATTTATTTTCATCTTCTTACGACATATCGACATTTAATAAAATAAATAAATAACACTTATAAAGAGTCTATTTTTTAACCGTATAACTATAAAAGAGGCTAGATATTTACCTCAGGTAAAATTTCAACTACGTTTCTAAGCTAGTCGGTTAGATTATCTACTACTATTTAAATCGATTTTTTTACAAACTGAACTTCAATAAAATTGAATTTTCTCTCCAAAAATCTCTTCGGCATGAAAAAACAGCAAAAAAGTATGTGCTTAATGAGTCAAATTTCTGCTTTCAGAACAAGTTTACAAGCAAACAACCCAAGAGGCTAATATTTATTATGAGGCCTATTTGTAGTTTAAAGCTTAAGAAAATAGGTTTGTATTTCGATGGTTAATAAGACTAATTTCATTGTCCTTACACATTATAGAAATTTTCAATTTAATAAAACCAAAACAATGATCCCAATGTTCAACAATTACATTAGCTTCTTAATTTTACCTACTTCATTAACACCACAACACCATGAAGGTTCACTCCTTCCCCAGTTAACAATTTCATCTTTAGGTGAGCGAACAAGAAACGAAGATGAGAGAAATAAAATAATTAAAATATTACGCTACTCCCCTCTGACCTCCCGCAAAACCATCTATTAGCAAAAAAGGATGCATCGTGATTCACACAGCCCAAGTCGGTGGACAGAATTTAGGTACACTAGAGGAATTTTGTGCACGGGACGTCATTCTCACCTGCTTTTCGATCAAGTTCATGGCTGCAGTGGCCTCGATAAGATTATGAAATGGGTTAACGATGTTTCCGTAGCAGAACGGAGATTTTTTTAGTGTGGTTGAAGACATAAAGGTCTCACTGTCCAGTATAAGAAATATAGAGAGAGAGTAATTTTAACGAATATTTAACCCCTTTGTTCCTGCTCCCATGAAAATGACGGGGTAAGGTTTCGATCTATATTTCTCGCTCCCGTGATAGTTCCTGGCTGGAGTGTTCATTAGTAACTCGCCAATAAGATTAAACTAACTGAAATCCACCAATTAAAAGCCCAATGTATTCAGTTGTAACTCACCAATAAGATTAAAACTAACTTAAATCCAACAATTAAAACGCCAATAAGATTAACTAACTTTATTTTAAAATTTCAAGCTAAAAACAAATAAAAAAAATGTAACAATCTATAGATATATTGTTCATACACATACTTTTATATAATTTACAAGGATGCAAAAATAGGCACTTTTATGGCCGTTTTCTTGTTAAGTTGTTGTGACCATTCCGATTGTTAAGGGGTTAAAATATTGACCACCTTGTTTTGTTTTGGTTGAATTAACGTCGCGCTAGAGTTACACGATGGCTAGTGGGTAAGGGACTTGTAAACAGTATGGTCGACACCTGAAAAGGAACAAACTCACCGTTACAGTTGCATAGTATGCAGCGTCAGGACTTTTAAACCATAACAGATTCAATGTGCACTAATCTCATACATGGCGTTATTTATTAGGGGAATTTTTTTTTGTCCAGTTTCAGTTTACATGATGGTCAAGACGAGAGACGTAACTTGTGAAGGTTACCTCTGTGATATGACACCGAAACTGACCTAGCTATACCAGCCTCCGATCGAGTTTGGAGAGGCTATGGGCTATGGTTTTCAGAAGAATTATTGGCACTTTTCCATTTCGTGGGTGCGGGCGATAAAGTCGCCAAAAATGTACAACTGCCGCCAAACAGAATGTTTCCAACTTTTCAATGGTAGCCTTTAACTGTGTTTCTGTGTGCTGTCGCCAAACAATTTCTTTTTCGCGAGATTTACGCCCACGAACTAAATTATTTATTGGGTTCATTAATCCCCAATTACACAAAGGAAAGGAAGCTTATAATTTAACTTAATTTAGTAAATTCAGGACCGATTTAGAATTGTTAATTGTAATTAAGATAAATTTCGGGAGGAAAATTAATTTGTTTAAAAACAACTAATGCAAGAGCTATGCTTCACGAACCCGCTCACCAACCATGTCTCACAAAACAAATGCCAAACATAAGATCAAAACGAAACTATTAAACAAAAAAATATTTAATTTCAATTAAATTTAGTTAAGCCTAATTGATAATTAAATAAAACCAGAAAACACTTTAGTTTAGTTTGAATTATCGTCGCACTAGAGCTACACGAGGGCTATTGGCGACGGGCGTCATATTTTAGAACCACAGTCAAGTGACGAGCCGACACCTGAGTAGGCACCTCCCTCCACACGGGGTATTATTCGTCGGACATTTTGGCTGCACGGGCCGTTTATAGGTCGGCAGTTATTTTGGCGATGCCCGGACCCGAACCTGGGACCTTCCGCATGCTAGGCGAATGCCAAACCGACTGGGCTCCCCAGCCCAAAACCAGAGAACAGAATCCTGATAAAACACAGAACATTACCACTCATGTTGACTCATTAGATCAAAAATAATTCAATAAAAAAGGGAAAAAGTCAAACAAAGCATTTTTTTTAAAAAAGAGTTCTTAAACTTAAGTATATTTAGGTATTTAGGTGGATCATGTTATTTTAATAAGCTCTTAGAATTAAATTGATAACAGATACAACAGATAGTTTACAACTAATACATGAATTGTTTAAAATTGAAGTATCTTTAAGTAAACTATTCGCCTGCAAAATAGTAAGTGCTTAAAGCCAATGACCAGCATCAACACGCAGTTTCTACTATTATCTGATAAGACTATGACCTTTTATACAATTGCAAAGCTATTTTACTAATTAGTGTATTTAGTTTAATTTGTGTTTATACCTGATTGCCAAAGTAAGCGTGCATTTCAATTAAACAACTAAACAGATCCTGATATAGAATGAATTTAGACCATGCATGTTAATAAAGAATAAACAATTAGAAGATAATTTCAAGGTAACTTTTTCATTTAAAAGTTTAATTTAAAAGAGCGCATTACAAATCACTTTTAAACAACAATTTTGCACCATTGTTGTGACATAGTTTAAATGTTATAAAAGCTTCTTCCAGGCCGCGTGTCTGATACAATCAAGGAATTTGTGTAATTTATGTATTTTTAAACACGGATTAATTTATATTCCACCAAAAACAATTCTAATCATTAAAATTTAACGTACAAAGTAATTAATTAAATTTAATAATTTAAACATCAGTCATCTACGCTTAACATTAATATCTTTTAAAAACACTCTAACTTCAAAATTATCCCCACGAGACTAATGCATGTTAAATCTGTCGTATTCCTACATAGTAAAAAAATCAGTTAAAAAACAGGATGTTTTTGTTATTTTTTTACAGAACATTTCCCTTTCCTTAAAATATAACAGTTTTATGTAAAATATGTATCTCAGTTTGTGGCCGTGATGGCACTGTGCCTAGCTCCTATGCCGTCGATAAGGGTTCGTATACGGGCTATAACTTGACATTTTATATTTTTAATGTACCCAGCATTACAGAAAATATATGTTAGGCACGCATATTTTCTGTAATGCTTGGCTACGTGAAAATTCTGTCAACAGGTAAGGTAATTTAATCGTTTCCGGGTGTCTATTTCTAGCCTCCTTTAGAAGCTTTCTGTCAACAGATATGCGGAGCTTTACAGATATTTTTTGGCAATTTTTCTGCCAGAAATTATCTGTAATAATATAACGAGATTTATTATACAGTATAAGTCGCTTGCGATAGGTTGCGTTTGGTACCAGCTCAGGTGTCAACCCCGTCACAAAATTATGAGACCCATCACCGATAGCCCTCGTGTAGATCTAGGTGACGCAATTCAACCAAAACCAAAAAAAAACCACTATTATATTTACAAAAGAAAAATAACCATCAATAACTCCTCGGCCATTATACGATGACCATCTTTTCTTTACGACAAACTACACCTTGAATTGAGACGTTAAAAAGCATATCTTTAAACAAAAAAGAACACAACATCGAACCATCTTAAAAATGCTTATCCGAAGGCCCCAAAGAAAAAGGGTTCGTGACCCCTTTCCAAAGGTGTGACATCCTCTTGAGAGTGCTTCAACCATGGTTCAGTTGCCAATCCCAATAGTGATTCTCAAACTATATGCCGCGGCTTCTTGTGATACATTCACTTTCAGAAAAGAAATTAGCATGTTACTTAGTTTTTTTCCCCTAACGGGGCTGTTTGATTGGCGATCAATCCTTTGAAGACTCGGCATATTCCCCAGAACTTAGAGCCATTTTTGTGGCACCATCTAGGCGACTCTCGCTACCAATTTTGACGCTCAGATTGCAATGAATCTGAACTCTCTGTGGATGTTAAAGCACGCCTAGATTTAATTTTCCCGAGAGAACCCAAGCAAAATGGGTACTCAAGAGAGGCCAAATGGGTACTTAAGGGTGGCCAAATGGGTACTCATGGGAAGCGAAATGGGTGCTCAAGGGATCTTTTACATGTCAAATAATTATATTACATGCGTGCCCACGATTTTCCCATATGGAAAATCTGACGACTCAGCCCGGGCTCGAACCCGCAATTTTGGGCTTATGAGGCGGACACGTAATACCTCTAAGCCACTGA
Source organism: Oedothorax gibbosus (assembly GCA_019343175.1). Taxonomy (NCBI): domain Eukaryota; kingdom Metazoa; phylum Arthropoda; class Arachnida; order Araneae; family Linyphiidae; genus Oedothorax; species Oedothorax gibbosus. Next base: position 33,007,613 of record CM033279.1, on the reverse strand, counting down.
GCCAAACGTGTTACTTATAGTTGTGACCAAAGGTGTGACATCCTCTTGAGTGTGCCTCAACTATGGTTCAATGGGAAATCCTAGTAGTCATTATCAAACAACGCGCTGCGGCTTCCAGTGATCCACTTATTTTTCAACTAAGAAATCGCATATTACTTAGCCATGCTTTTGCTTTAGCACCCCCGTGGTTTAGGGGTTAAGTTGTCTTCCTTAAAGGTGTGAATCCTTAAGGAAGTCGAGATCTTTAAGTTCGACCCCTTAAGTCGAGACCCTACACTTACCCAAACCCTAATACAAATTTTGGAATTCCAGACTATTTTCATGAAATCCCACACTTAAGAATGGAAATAATAAAAATTTAAGTTTCACTTGATGAAATTTAATTGTTTAAATAAAATCCTGATTGTTTATAAATTGTGAAGTTTTACAATATTTTTACGAAATCCTGCAACTTATTGGGGTTATAATAAAATGATAATTTCAACTTGGCAAGAATAAATTGATCCACTTTGTTTACAAAAATCAACAAATTGTGGAATTCCCCACCATTTCCAGAACCAAACAGCAGTAGGATCAATAAAAAAGCCATCTGTCCCACGCTAAAAAGAACATGAACATCCATCCAGCCTTCTTTGATTTACAGCTCAATGCGTTGACATTCAAACTCTATACATAGCAAAGGTTCAAAAAGGGCCTCTGTGGAAGGGAGGTTCATAATTTATCTTTTTATAAAATGCTCAAGGGATGTTGGAAGCGTCACGTTAATTGATTAATCAGTTAACTATAAATTATACGTTACGAGGTAATCGTCGTGTTACGGGTATTGAATGGATTTCAAGAGTGAGTTTAATTGACACGTCTTTATAACGTGGTGTCTTTATTAAGAATTGGTATTTTGAAGATATAATAAGTGAACGTTGAACTATAGACTTTTAGTATAAGAAATTGATTAACGTGAAATCATCTTCACTGAATGTAGTTAGTTTATTCTATAAAGAATTATAAATATATTTCATAATGTTTAAATATATAACTTTAATTATTTGATCAATATAATTTTCATCACTTTTAGTGTTCGGGCACTTTGTAAAACGGCTATAATCGACTTTATTTTAACTAATGATTATTATTTTTTTCTTACCTTAATTTGCATTAATATTTTGCTGAATTAAAAAAAAACATGCTCACTAGAAAGTTAAGAAAAATAATGTAAATATATGTATATGCAAAGCTCAAAAAACCCAAAATGTCAATTAATAAAATTAAGTTTTCAAGTTCCTGAAAGGTTTGGTTCTCGAACCTTAACAACTTCATTTTAACACTAACTACAAGGCAGTCGTTGTTGTTCAAAAGAACATTTTTAAAAAATTCAAAAAATAAATCGGTAAGTTTATCCGAATTAGGACGTCTACTTAATCTGAAACCATAGCCAATCTTTAATCCTAACGTAATTGATAAACCAATTTTTAGTTTAAATAGTAAAATATGTGTTTCTATAACAATCATTTTTTTTATTCAGAGCGGTTGCTTTTGGTAATTCACGTAGTCTACTTTATATACGTAACAAATGTAAACATAGTTTAAATTAAAACTTAACTCAAATTTATGTAATTTTTAATATATATAACAAATCTATATGCGCAAGTTTTCCCCAAAATTATAATCTACTTTTCAATTCACACAAAACAATTCACCTATCAATTGTTCACCTTTAAACACAAAAATTTTCCCCGATAAGTAAAGCCTACCTTAATATTGAAAATGATAAGCATAGCTAATGACATTTTCTGCAGCCAAGTAAACACCACTTCACCTGTCTTTACCTCGTTATCAAGGCATTTTTCTCCGAAAACCCGACATTTCCTATTTACGATTCATACTGAGAACTTCTAGCCCAAAAGGTTGACCATTAATTTATTCACTGTTAGGTCTTAAAATACATAACTGATGATGATGCGGTGCAAAGGTTAAAGACACTTCAAAAAACTTAAAAAGCCATGATCCCAAATCTGATCTTTTATGCAGTTTTGAATTATCTAGACATGCCGTTTATAGCCCAAAGAAAAATTTGTTTGGATTAAAAAATGTTTGTATTTATTTATTGTGTTTGTTTAAATTGCATAAGCTCATATCTTAGTTGAAAAAAGGACAATGACCAAAATAATCCTTAGGAGTATTTCCTAAGCCACTTTTCCGTGCTTATATGGCCTTTTTATTTCTTTTGCATAGGTAAGTCTGTATGGAAATACTCCTATCGATTTTTGAGGATAGTGTCATTTTTCATAGTAGATTTCAGTTAGGTTATTTTAGATATTTTAATACTGCCTATTTTATTTCTCATATTAAGCCTGTGGCGAAGTTTTTAAGCAACACTGCTTTTTATATCAAGTTTGGTTTACAACTAGATTTTTTTTCGTAAGGAGGTCTAAGAAGTTCTCTAGGGATCTTAGTATACATTTTTTAATTTTATTCTTTTAAATTTTTTTAATTGAAATTTAACTGACTTCTGACAAGACTGACAGACTGAAATTAACGTCTGATTTTTAAAAATCTGACGAAAATCTCTTAGAAAATTCCATCTACCTAATGCAAAAAGCGTTAGTTGTTAAACTTACAATCAATGGCGGTGTGCCTTAAAAACTCTCCTATCGACTTTACATAAGAACTGAATAAAAAGCATTTGACTTCCCTTAAGTACAGTAGCCAATAATTCATCAAAAAGTAACCCTATTCAAATTCATTAAATTATTACGCTGGAGTTTCGCTTTGTTACAATGTACTTCTTTTGTTGAAGCACTCATATAATTTCCCCATCTACTTGTTTCTGACAGAAGTGAAAACTTGACAGATGTTTTATCTGCTTTCCAACAGAGGTATCCAAAGAAAACGATAAATCACCGACGTTGTAGTCTTTGTCTTCTACAGCTAGTTGGTTAACATCTTAAGAAGTATAAAATGCATCCAAAGTAGAAATTTTTAACGTGTTTATTTTAAAATAAAGGTATTAGGTAGTATTTAAAAAATTCAGTACTTTTCCGTTTTTTAGGGCTTAAATCTATCCAAAGGGAATCTTTGGCGACTCGCGAAAGTGAAAAGTAAAAAAAATAATAATAATAAAATATAATAAAGATAGTATTTTGTTATATGCTTCAACTTCTTAATATGTTAGTAAATGTTGACTCTTTCCATTTTAAAGAATGTATACAAAATTTACAGCACAAAAAAAATAATTAATTGAATTTTTTTACAATGGGAAAGAGCTATTGGCAATTTTTACTAAACAATACTGTAAAATAAAGTAGAATTTATGTGTTCCAAAATACGGAAATATTTGAAGTTTTATTCGGGAGCGTTTTAAACCATAAAGAAACTGCAATTTGACTGAAATGGTTTGTGATTGGAAAAATAGATATTGTTGTGTAATGTTCAATAAAATACAAAAATAGATATTGTTGTATATTGTTGTATATGTCCTTTTGACGTTGAAGTATACAAGCGTGTTATTAATGGAGTCGCTTGCTTTGAAAAGATAACAAGTCCTATTAATTTTATTTAGAATTCATTATTAATTTATTTAGAAGGAAAAGGAATATTTTCTTTTCCAAATAAAAAGTTTCATTTACTCAGAAATATTCAGAGAAATATTCAACGTGTGAATTTCTTTAAATAAAAAACTTTTTCTTAAGTAGTACATTAAGTAGAAAATATTAACTATTTATACCATTTTATATAAAAGCAATAACAACAGAAACTAACAATATTAAGGAAAACTTTTTAAAAAATCAAGGTTTTTTTAAAAAAAAGCACAAAAAGTAAAACTATATTGAACGGTATGCGTGAAAGGGACATATCAGCAAAAAAAATAAAAGAATTGCATGAAGTTTTACGTTTACATTGCTTTCAGAACAGTTAAAGTCATTCAATTGTCCATGGATTGTAGAAAAAAGGCATTATTACGAATTTAAATTTGAAAACAAGGATGCATATTAATCAGTTCCGTCATTGTTCTGCGTACAGTACGTACTCTAAACAAATCTATAAATAACTTTAAAAATAAATTTTTAGATTTCATTCAAGAGAAAAAAAATATTTAAAAAAACGTATTTAGTGTTTTCTTCGCTATAGTTGTAAACAACAAACAAAATCCAATTTGGCTTTTCAACATTATCGAAACAAGAATAATTTTTACTCATTTATTCACCAATAAATTCCTCAATTTTCGTCTAATAAAGTTTTTCTATTTCCATAGGAATGATATAAGGTCAGATCTGTATCCTGGACGCTGATACCGGTCAATATGACAACCAAAGGACCTTCTCACACCTGCTGAAATCATGAAATTTTATGGCATTTAGACTAACTTCCTTATGATTCCTTTTAGTCTATCAGGTAATCGACTTAAGGTCAGAAACTCTTATAAATTTATTTTTGCATTCGAATTGATTCCTTAAGTGTAACGAATGTGGTTATTTAATGCATTTCTCGACCCTATTTATCGGAAATATCAAAAAGGTTATCTGTATTTTATAGAGGAGACCAGAGTTAGTTTTCCCACGGTTTTTTCTTTCTTTTTACTTGTATAATTTGCACTTTTATTTGTTTAAAAAAGGATATTATTGCCTTTCTTACACTTTTATCCACAAACTATAGCGTTACTATTCACAGATGTAAAATAAACCTTGGATTTGAAATGCCGTTGCCTGACCAAACAAAAGCACTATCAGTTCATATTAATATACAATAAAGAATATTTTATACTTAAATGTGATCAAGATTTGTTTTACTTATTTTTTTAAATCTCTCACTTTCTGGGAAATATTTTGTAAAAAAAAATTTTAATTTTAAATATTTCGATTAATGTTGTCACAAAAAATAATAATTTTTTTTTATTAAAATATGTTATATTTTCCCTAAGTATCGCCGGTCAAATGACAAAACAACGAATGCGCAAATTCTAGAGATTGGCGGGTTTTGAAAACGGACTTATCAGTATTTAATTTTCCATCCCTGTGTTTTTGCACAATCGTGGTTTTGTCATTTGACCGACGATATATCAGTGGCATTTTTAGCAGATATACTAATTATAATTTCAATAATGCAAAACTCTTTTAGACAGGTGATAATATTTTTTATTTGTTCGATACTGTTATTTATTTATAATCAATAGACTAAATTTAAAATTTATCCTAAAAATGTTTCAATCTTTCGAGTCGAAAAACCCATTAAAAGGTTTCGTAAATTTAAAGCCATTTGCTTGAAACTCAAATACACACTGTTGAATAAAAACTAGATATTTTATATTAATTCAGTATTTCAACATTATTGAGATTTTCTTGTGAAATTCATCGTAGATGAGTGAGAAAATTTAAAACTCAAATTCTTAATTTGTGTTCAAAATGAATTAAATAAATCTAAAATTATTCCAATAATAGTGTGTATTAATCAAAACATTTATTCTAAAATTTTGGTCGAAAATGGTAAGCCCCTATTTTTTTTAACTATAAACATAAATGGGCAATTCTACCATAACTTTTAATTTTATGTCCCTTGGTCATAAGTTTTTAAAAAAAATTATATTTCTTTTCATTTTTTTCTTATTATACTAATGGACTGGTTCTTATATAATTGCAAAACGGAATTTTAAAGCAAAGAAACTCTAAAATATTTTTAAGACACAAAACAATGCAGAAAATTCCTTACCTTCCCATGTCCCGAATGTTAAATTTTTAGTTTAGGGCTCAAACTAACACATTTTTGAGCTAAAAATTACATTCATTTAGATTTTAAATTGAGTTAATACTATATCTTAACAAATTCCTTCCATAAAATTTTGTCTTTTAATATTTATAATTTGTATTTCTCTTCTCCTAACTTTGTCCCTGGGTTTTGGTACATTCACTGACCTCATTACTAAAGTGGCGAAGAGAGGCACTGGATGGAGCTACAGAGATTCTTCAATCATGAAAACTGTATTGCAGAAAACTGACATTTCAGTTAGTAGCCGCATTTTTTGCTATACTTCACCAATAAGTCCAAAAGTTAAAAACCTCAGTAAAATGAGCTGCGTGGCTTTATTACTTTCCTTACAATCCCCCATGGTTAAGGTTAATTTTTGCTTAATAATTGGAATTTTTTTCTATAAATATGTTTAAGTGGAGTATAAGGAGTAAAAAAATGCATTTTTATTAAACTGGAGTTTCAACACAAAAAAGAATAGAAATCATGGTGAATTTCCTCACCGTCCGTTCTTTACCTTCCGTTCCTAACCGTCACAATGATCTAGGGATGGAAAACCGAAACCTGTTTTAAGAGTAACCGGTTTGTTCCTGACTTCGGTTTCATTGAAAATTAGTTATTTTCATAAGGACAGTTTAAACCGGTTTCTTTGAAACCGTTTTTTTTTTAAACTGCATCCCTAAATTTTTGTAAAAAAAATCAAATTAGCCTTGATGAGCTTTTTTTTGTAATTCTAGAACCCTTATAAACCTTTTTACAAATATTTAAAGTGATTTTGAAAAAATAAATTTCACAAATTTTTTATACCCGAAATTAAAAATTATAGTAGAACTGCCCAAATACCATATTAATTATCAGAGCTCGAAGGTTATGATTTCAATACAAATTTATACTATTAATATAAAAAAATTCTGTTTTACGGAAAATCTTTTTTCTTAAGAGTTTCGGTTTTGATCATAGCCTTATTACATATTCTAATCAATTAATAATTCAAACTCATACTAAAAATTTTAACAAGTATGTCTTCTTCCGTTGTATTAAATTTCCCCCTCTGATAGTTCGTAGAAAAGCATTCCCTCATTATTACATTAAATTGTATTCACATCAATCAATATAATTTAATCGGAATATTTTAATTAAACATGAACAATAAACTCTGATAAACCTTACTAACCCATTTATACTAGTTCACTGCATTCATTTTTAGCAACTTCCTTGAATGTAGACACACGAAGTTTTACCCTTGACCTTGTGGAAAAGGTCTTCACACCTTCCGGCTATACATGTGCTCTGATTTACAGATATCTCGACTATTATCTACTTTGGAGTGATCTACTGGCCAATATATACCGTAAGATTTGAGTCTAAGACAATAAATAAAAGTTGCTTCAGGAAAAGATGAAAAGCTTGAAAATTACGTTTGAATTGATTATTTTGTAATTGGTCAGAATAAAATTGTACCTACAAACGTGTATGGATAATGACATAAATGTTTGGGTTTTTTTAGGATCGATACCAGTTTCCTGATTCCAGATAATTGACGAGGTTTTAACTCAGCCAAGTATAGTCTCCGTTATGTAGAACCTCGATCAAGCACTGAAGTCGACTCATGAGAGTGCAAATATTAACAAAAAAACGATAAATTAAGTGTTAATGGTGTCGTGACATCTGACCGGCAATGTATTAAGTGTGCATGAGTTCACCAATGCATCAGAAAATATTAGATGCAGGCGTGTATCGATAGTGAAATAAATATGTATTTGTTTAGGAACTATTCCAGTTTTCTAATACTAGACTGGTAACAGAATTTTAACTCACTAAGTACAAGTACACCTCCGTTATGTGGAACCGCGATCAAGTAGTGAGATCGACACGTGAAGATGCACATTTTAGCAGCAAAAGCGACAAATTAAGCGATAATGGAGGCATGATATCTAGCCACGAATAACTAAACGTGCACCAGTTTCCTCTACACGGAACAGTTTGGCTTTATTCTTTTGTACACAGTAAGTGTATAACCTAACGCTATCAAAAATCATACCCGAACAAGGAGCATTCTGAAATCCCTTTGAATGATGGTTTGCGAATAGACAACATAAATTGACCCTGAACGTTTTTAACCATCCCTTTTAATTACTTATGCTTCACCCAACAATCATCTTTTCTTTCCATTATTCCCAGCACCCTACCAGCATTCTCAGCCGGGTTGACCCAAAAAATTCCTCACCCTCCACATAACACCCTATTCCCTGACCCCTTCCAAGATGCTTTACAGACTTTACCCCTTTGACACCACTTGCTATTCCGACTGCGAGTGACCAAAGGGTTAACGATAGGGACGATTATTTCTGCAACCCTATATCGATAGAGTCGTTTATATCGATGTCACGTCCCTGGTGTGAAAAGGGGCTGTTGCGTGTGACAGACTGCGTTGTAGAGTTTTAGGGTGCAAGGCCCGAAGCCTTTGGAGCAAAAGGGGCTTAAGTACTTGCATTGTTTGCTATTACACTCTAAAAGATAAATAGCTGCGAAACATTGGAATCAATTTGCAAGACACAAAAAATTTCAACGAACTTTAGTGCAAGTGTTTCCTCAAATTTTGGTGAACCTCTAATCTAAAGCACTAAATTACGGTTAAAGGTTACGCCAATATTTAGCCCTCTTATATTTTCCCAAAAGTTAAAGTTATCACATGCAACACAATTTGGGATATTGCTCATTTTTTTTAGTAGCCAGAAAATTTACTCGAATTTTTGGTGGTGTAGTGAAGAGATTAAAATTCGTTGGAGTAGACCCCATTACTTCAATAAAGAAAGAAAAGGTTGAAATTTTTGCAGAAATTGTTTTTTTACCTTTGATTAATGTCATAGTAGCTAAAGGTTGATTAAAATTTAGTTACAGTCAAAAATGATTGTGAAATGAAAAACAGAAAAAAATGATGTTGAAATGTTTCAGGAACGCTCAATAAACGTCAAATATATTCTTTGGGTGACAAATACATAAAAATGGAACTATGGAGAAATGCAATGCCATTAATGCACGGCCAAAATTTAGAGCTGTTTTAGAAAAACGGCCGATTATACATGACGATGAAAACGGCCAGGAAAAAACGGCCGATATACCACAAAAATCAATTTTTTTCATGTTTTTTTTGTAACCCATCCACTCCAACAATGTAAATTTTTGGCGGATTTTTAACCTTGTTCCTCCGCTCCATAACTTTTGTTTTTCCATTTATCGTAAATATTTTTCAAAATTCCAGTTTGTGAAGATAGACTCACATTTTATAAATTTGAAGTGTAGCAATCACCCACACTGAAAATTGGATTCTATATCCTAAAGTGAAAAAAATCGATTGTCCTCATAAGAAAAGGACCTTTATCATCAGAATATAGGTAAATAAAAAAAAACTTTTTTTAAAAAAAAAACCCTTTTAATCGTCGTATTTGAAGTTACACCACAGTAACTCTTAGGATTCAGATTTATCGATAGATATAAGGTTCGAATCTGTAATTAAAACCTTTGACATGAGAAGGTCGGATTCGTGATCAATGCATCATCTTTAAATCTATACCTCTGAACTAGGCGAATGTAAGTCATGGTATACCAATTTTACAGGATACCATAAAAGTTAAAATTTAATTTATTTTTACAAATAGAAGAATACATTTTAGAAACGGCTATATAAAATACTTTAACTTTTTGGAAAAGTTTACCATGACTATATTGCAAAATCGAACAATACATATAAAACTTAAGGATAAAAAACAAATTTTCCATGGACTAGACTTACATTTGTTTGACTCTGACTCAACATATGTTATATGCTAAATTTAATTATGATAAAGGTGTTTCGTGTGACGTGTTCTAAGATAGAAGTATAGGTATAACTTTACCAGTAGCTAATCTCAAAATGTATGTATAAAGGTGTTAAAAAAATTAGTGATAACTACTTTTAAAAGAGCGAGAATGCTTTTATTAACCTGTGATTCTGATATTTAGTGTAATGTAGTAGTCATCATAGACTTATGAACTCGAATAATCTATACTACAATCTGAGTTAATCAATTAGAGTAAGTTTTTATGGCAAACTAATTTGGATGCAATGTGAACATCGATATTTTCCCAACTTCTGTTATTTTCTTCTAAGTTGCATTTTGATGTATGATTCACGATTAATCACGCTTAAAAGTTCCCAACTTTTGGTACTCGTTTGTGCCCTAGCTGAAATAAAATCTAAATTTTATAAATCATTATAACTTTTTTTAAATCAATAATTTGAATTTCGGTTAAATCAAAATTGATTTTGTTTCAGAAACCCCATTAATCCGAGAAATAAAAAATAACTTTTAACAGCAACTTTTCATTGAAATTACTGAACAAAAAATTTAATAACAATCTTTTGAGTGGGATGCATTATTACACCTTGAAAAGTATGAAAAAAAGCATTATTTAATCTTTAAATTAATTTTAAAGTTTTTAGACCTATGGGGTTTCTGAAAAAAAGACCCAACAATTTTCTGGGTTTCACGCCTTCTTTAGGCGATTCGACAAGGTGACTTCAACTGACTTATAGGGTTTCTCCCCGAAACGCTATATTCGGCTGCTTCCCATGGCTGTGCAAACCACTGAAATAATAGAATTTCTTGACAGAATTGTGTACTTACATAGGATGAATTGATAAACAGCAAAAACCTAATTTTGATAAAATTGTGACTTATATAGGGTTTCTGAAAAAATTGATGTAAATATAGAAGTGTGAAAAATCTTAAGGACGCCTTAGGAAATGGCCTTCGTAACCCATATTCACGATATTAATGCATCATCTTATAACAGAACATTCTATTTTGAAATGTCTTTGAAATTGCCAATACCTCAAGGTTGATTAAAAAATATTCATTAAAATGTATTCTTTTACTTGCTTTGAGTTAGTCACAAAAACGTCTTAAGTGTATTATCAAGCTGACAATCACACGGTTTCAGTAATACCTAGCTTTTCATTCCTTGTTTACGAAAATGAATTAAAATTCAAATTCAAACAAAACCCGGCATTAATTATATTTATTACAAGAAAACATGCAATAGAATTGATTCATAAATGTGATAAGCCTCTCTTATATATAACCACTACAAAATCAATGACAAGGATAATTAATTCAGATTTTAGCAAGTCTACGAGCAATTAATTCGTTATCGGTAAAATTTCTGCCATGTGATCAATCTAGTAGTAGTTGCTATTGTAGACATAAAGATTAGAATACGTGATAAATGCGATAGCGTCAAAACCAATGAAAAAAAACAGCCAAATGAAATCATTATTACTTCTATGATATACAACAACAAACCCTTGAGCAATTATTTGGAGTTACTTTGCATGCAATAAAACAGCTAATTGACAATTTCAATTTATCGTAAGAAGTAAATATAGATAAAAAAAATATATATATGATGTTAAAACCTTTAACTAATTTCGATCGTATACTACAGATTACAGCTAAGAAAATAGACATTATTGTAGTTTTAATAACTGATTTTAAAAGATTGAAAGTATGCGTTTTTGAATTGAAATCTTATTGTGTAAGCTGATTATTTTGCGTCCTTAAGATAGGCATACATGGAGGGACAGGACATAATGAAAATGCAATGGTCTCTTAGTTCACCTCACTCATAAGTCATTACAGTTCGTCCAAAGGTTTGTCCGAGTGTTAATCATCGAGTTGACAACTTGTTTCAGGCGGCATCAACTTTTTCTCGCCAAGTTTCGGCATCTTATTCCAACCTCCTTAATTACTGAATTTTTTTTTCCGTACTCGCCAAACAAAACGAATCGACAACTAATTACTGTCATGAATACTTCGGCCGTTGTCATACTCAAAGAGAGAATAACTGGTTGTCTTTGAGATCAAATAAAAGTATTGATTTTCTTCACGCACTTCAATCAACAGAGGCGGTAAAAACAAATCTGCAGACACCAGATGGACACCGTTTTGAGACATCGAGAATTGCGAAGTCAGCTTCGTAGAAGTGGATTTCTTAATTCATAATTAGCAGTTGGGAGGGGGGTGGGGGGGGGGGTAGGTACATATATATTCCGGCTTGTGTGCTTGATCAAAGACCAGCTTATGAAGCCTTCGTCAAGTAAGACAAACACAGAAAGAATTTTTTACTGTCACAGAGAAAGGAATATACAATTGAATACAGGGGTCTCCCGCTCTGTGACCAACGCGCAAAGCAGAAAGGAATATACACCCAGGGCGAAGGCGGGAATCGAACCAGCACCCGTTACAGCGCGCAGACTGCTAGCGTAATGGTCTAAACCACTCAACCACTCGGCCATCCGGGCCCCAGGATTGGGAGTTATCAATAGAGACCTTCGAAAACATTAAAAGTTAACTATAATCGAATGAACGAATACTAGGTCTAAATGTGACGTAAATGTTCCAATTGTCTTTACTGCTTTAGTGGTCGGCTTTTTCCTAATAAAATTGTATACATAATGAATTTATTTACGTTTGTCATATCATTAAAAATTGAAATGCCATTCTGCCGGCATCAAAAATTAAATTTCAAAAACTTAAGTTAACTTTTTTTTAGTTGGAAAGGTATGTGATAATGATTCACAAATGAGTAGTTTATGTGTTAATGGAATCTGAGGTTTTAAGCCCTAATAATACAATTTGGAGTGTGCTCTTAATAGACAAAAAGCTCGCCATAATTTGGTAATTAATAGTCAATTCTAACATTTTAAAATGAAAAATGTCTTATAAATTTACCACTAAAAAGAAGTCTTTGCAAGACCTCCGAAATCATGCTTGAGCCTTGTACAACGTCATTTTTTATGTTAATATAAAACTACTAATATTCATCAGTAGCTTTGGTATTTGGATTTTCTAGGGGGACTGTCAGTCCCATAGAGCTAATGCATTAGTTTTGAAATCACAACTTCCGTATAAGTATTGCTTTGCGATCTTAGCACTTTTCCCCCGGGAATCAACATAACATCGAAATGAAACAAATTTGAAATGAAAATGTTATCTAGTTATTTAATTATATATTTTTGAAGTTTTAAAATGACAAAAATATACAGCAGATGGCGACACTATTTTAAAACTTGATCAATTAATAATTAAATAACCAGATGATATTTTCTTTTCTATTTTGTTTTAAATTGATGTTATGATGATTCCCATACCTGGTGAAAATGGTCTAACATGGCAAAGCAATACTTCTACGGAAGTTGTGAATACAAAACTAACACATTAGCTCTATGGGACTGACAGTCCCTCTTAAACGTTCTTGCTTATCATATATGAAAGTTAGTGTTAAGAAAAACTAACTTGAAAATTAAGTTGTGCCCCATATGAGAGGACATAATGGATATGATTTCTCCCGTCCCCTCTTCACTCTTTAAGTCTATATGTGAGAGAAATAATGTAAATCCTTCATTGAATTTAACATTGGCGAAAACAATTCTTCTTAATTATTCTAAATAACATTTTGGGGCAGAATAGTAATAAAAAAGATCATTGATCTCAAAGATATAAACGGCCCACTTCTTGTCCTGCCAAAAGTAGATGTCAGAAAATATACGTAGTATTTACGTATGATAGTTCTTTTTTAAAAATTTGCTGTGACACAACTTTCTAATTAAATCGTCACTAAAATTATGAAGTTTTGAATAGATAACCCCCCCCCCCCCCCCCCCCTTGCTTTTATTTACTTATAATCGCTAAAAATCAGTTTCAAATAGGCTTTTGTTCATCCATGAATATTTTTTAGTGTTATCTTAAACTACGATCAAATGAAACAAAATAAAATTTTATTAAATGATTATTAAATAAGAAGCTTTATAAACTATAAAGCAGTAATATTGAATTGTATTAAGAGCATGTATTGTAGCTAAATAGGATTTTAACAAGAAAATAACTTACAAATATACGAGGATTTAAACACGGTTCTGAACATTACTTCATCTGCAGAACATTGCAGTCTTTTTTTTAACTAAATTCATTTCTTAATAATAAATAACAACAACTGAATAAATACCCGTAATATCTGTTTCAAAAATGGATAAAAAAAAGATACATACATTTTCAAAAATAACCACCTCGTAAATGCAGAAGTCACACAAAAAAAAATGTCGCACAGATTAATAGCTCAAAAAGTAAAAAAAAAACTTTATTTATCATAAAGTAGTCGAACAAAAAAAGTAATGTTATCATTTGTTACTTGAAGAAAATTATTTCGCCCAACGTGGGGCTCGAACCCACGACCCCGAGATTAAGAGTCTCGTGCTCTACCGACTGAGCTAGCCGGGCTTACAGACAATTGTGCAATTATAATATAAAATAAAATCATCAATTTAAATTTAATATTAATTTGTTTGAATTTTTATCAAAAAAGCTATGTTGATATAATTCTGTGTTTTTTAGTACTATTACAACTGTTTCATTAAGGTTATTTTTTTAAACATATTAGAATATTTTTGTTTGTTAAAATAAGTTATACAAAAAGAATGTGAAAAACGTGATATTAATAAAAATCTTATTCCGTCAATCGGTACTTTCACAGTTTTTGGCTTAAATGAAAATATATTTTTTAAGGATAGAACAAGATAGAATGAAAAGAGAGATAAAAAACGAAAAATAAAATTACTCGATTGTAAAAAAAAGTGTTACTGTAAAATTTCTGAATGATAAGCAATTGTGCTGCCATCTATGTAACAGTAATAGAAATTATTTTTATAATGAATTTAATTTTATGGAATTTGTAAGGAGTTGGTGCTGTCATCTCTTTACGTACTTTCCTACTATACATACCTAATTTAAGATCCAATACTAGAAAAAATTAAATCGACAAAGCTAAAATAGAACCTATTTGGATATATTGATATCTTATTCAAGAATTAAATTTTAATAATGTAAAATGGGAAAACTGTACTGAAATATACATAATTACAGTTTTAAAAGTAACTAAGATGTTGACGATTTGTAGTAGCTACTAATCGGATGAATAAGAATTCATAAGGATGAATGAAGATTTTTGTTATGAATTGTACAATATTTGAAAAAACTCTTGACAAATTATTTGAATTTTTTTTTAACCCAGTATTTATGTCTTTAAAAAAATTGGAAGCTATTACTTAAGTAAAAAAAAAACTCTTTGTATAAACCAATATAATTTATAGACGCAAATTATAAAGCATAACCACCTTTCAATTCGTTAAATTACCAACCGCAGCCACAAATAAAAATTAATATCAATATAACATGGTCAGTTAATTAGGACAAGAAAGAATTTAACTTTTCCTTATATTTATTATTATTTTTTATTTTTTCAAATTAGCAGAATCTCATTGGAAAAATACGTGAAATAATGATGATTAACGGGATCGTAATCTAATCATACAGGATTTTGTGCGAAGGAACTTGTTTCAAAATATACAGAATAGAACGGCTTATAGTTTTTAATCTGATAGTTTGATAGCATCAAAAGCGTCACCACAAACAATTGATTGAGGACCTGTCATTAAATTCCAACCTGTAAATAGGATTTTTTTTACAGATGGTAATTTAACAATTAGAAAAACGGTTAAAATTTATAATTCGCGTCTGTATATTACAGTGCAATTGCAAAAAGTGTTTTTATTTGAATAATAGCTTTCAATGTTGTAAAGACATAAAATGATGGGTGTTCTTATAATTACGAAAACCGGTGTATTAACTTGCATTTATATCTTCTACGTATATATCACTTGGTTCTGCGGGAAAAGAGGCAGTAGAAATTCTTATAATAAACATTCCAATTCATGCTGTGATTGACAATATCACGGAGCATAAAATGAAGTTAGGGAAAAGAAGTGTCCTCAAGATGAATATATCTGATGTTGAATATTGCAACTTGCAACTACACACTGTAAAAAAAATTCTGTAAAATTAAAGCATTTTCTCGAGGAAAATTGATAAAAAATACCGCTGTTCTACAAATCGTCAAAATTTTGTTAATCGTCAAAACTTTTTTAAAAATCAACGTCAATAAATTATATTTTTATTTCACACATTTTTTTGATTCAATTATAGCTTCTAATGTTTTTAAAGAAATAATATACTGGTGTCCTTAGAATTATGAGAACCCCTATACTACAAATCGTCACTTGACTGTGGTTCTAAAATATGACGCCCGTCTCCCATAGCCCTCGTGTGCGACTTCGTAGTTCTAGTGCGACGATAATTAAAACTAAACTAAAACAAATCGTCAAAATTTGTTTTTTTTAATTGAAATCTATTTCAGTAACGTTTTCCAATTTTACTTTTTCAAAATTCAATTCTTGAATAAGTTGTCAATATATTCAAATTGGATTTTATTTTTACTTTGTGGTTTTAATTTTTTTCAGCATTAGATCTTGTATAATTAGATAAAGATGTATAGTAGGAAAGTAAATAATAAGATGGCAGCACCAACTCATTACAAACTCCCTCGAATTATATAAATCATTAGAATATCATTAGAAAAATAATTAATATGTAATAACAATTTTATCAGTTACTACAACAGAGATAGAATTTATTCTCAGGGTCCTGTGTTCACGTATAATAATAGGGAATATGTATTGTAGAATAGTTATTATCCAAGCTGCAACACATTTCATCTCCTATTAAACTAATAATAAGTTACGTTTCACGTTTTTTAAAAATTGTGAAATTTTTGATAAGGTTTCTAATCTCATATTGAACTGTCACACATTATATAGTCATTATCAATGCATCATAGAAAATTTATTTTTCTATTCATTGCTTATAATTTCTTTTTAGGAATTACTGAGGGGTACTCTACTAACAAGTACATGACTGTGTCCATATTTTTACCAAGATTGGAATAATAAAACTACAATTTTCCTAAAACATTCTGAAATAAAAAAAAGCCTTTTTTAAAAATCGTTTGCACAAAAGTTTTTAAAAAAATACTCTGAAATTTTTTATATATAAGTAAATAAACACTCATTGTGAGCTAATATTCTCTGAAAACAAATTTAAGAAAAAGTGTGCGTCGGCCGGGAGTCGAACCCGGGTCAACTGCTTGGAAGGCAGCTATGCTAACCGTTATACCACCGACGCTTGCTAGGATGGCAGCTGAATAAAATGAAATTCAATAAAACAGTAGTTTGTGCTAATTTAACATGACATAATACAGAATTCATTCAATTTATCATTCGATAGACTGATTTAGATAATTGAGTTCTACAAAAAATTTGGGAACCATAATTCATAAATTTTATTAACTATTTTTTTATAAGTTATAGAAAGGTTTATTCATTTATTCATTTCTTTTGTTTAGCCGTAAAGTTGTGTGAGACTTTAAAAAATCCTGTGCATTTACGACTTAAAAATAAAATAATTTTCGCCCAGCAAGACTCAAATCCATTAAAAGAAAAAAAAAAGCAGGACGATCGGTTTGCGAAATTGTAACCTGGACCAGATTTATTGCGATTTTTTTCTTTGATTAATATAAGAACAGTTTGCTGTATGATCGTTTGGGATTTTTTTTTTTATTATCGGTCTATTTCAAAAACAGGTAGAGCAAAAAGCGAATGACAGTCTCCTAAAATTGTCCAATCGATAACTAATTAAACTATTTTTTGAAGTGGGCTCTAAAACTACTTATGCACAGTATTCTACAGTATACTTGAGACCCATAATTTCCATAAATAAATTATCTGCGCTTCTCCTATCTGTTCTTTTTCTTCAACTCACATATACAATTAACAAGTATATTTGTAACAGAATCTGTCACTCAGCCCTCTTCCACACAACATTTGTGTTTAACAGGGAAAAAATCGCCAAACACAATATTAATTCTATTATAAACATTTACACGCTAAATTTGACTAGTTTCATTTATATTATTTTTAAAATTCAATAATTATTTCTTCAATAATTATTATCGTTTGCAAAAATTAATTTATATCTCAAAAAATAAATATGTAATATTCCTCTCTTTTAAATAGAATTAAACGGGTCTCTGATCAAGCACACAAGTCGGAATATCTATGTACCTACCCTTCCCCCCTCAAATAGAACCAAAACATTTCATCATACAACATACAAACAAAGAGTCTGTTAGTGAAATATATTTGACGTCATTTTAGACTGATTGATGTCGCAAAAATAAATTACTTTTAATTTATTATTTAAAAGGATTAAAGTTTCTCGATTGATTGTTGCGAATGGCAATGGTGATTTAATTCTAATAAAAATGGCTTCCTATGCTTTTAAAATGAGCATTACATTTTGCAGTTTTTTAAATAATCAAAGTACTTCTAGTTCGAATTCTTGCAGCATTTGTAGCATTGTAGCACTGTAGCATTTGTAGTTGGGGCTATGAAAGTGGGTGACGCACAGACAGACAGTCAAACGGACTGAACGATTATACTATAACCTTCCATTTTTTACGTTATAAACGTAGTGTGGAAGCTAAAAATTGGATTTCGAACTTTTTTTTTAATGAACCTTAATTTATCACATGGCATAATTTAAATTTTTCTTTAATAACAGATTATGTTATGGAATTCCAATGGAGATGGCTCGATGTGCAATATAGAGAAAATTGCTCGACGATGGTATTGAAAAACTGATATCACGACTAAAGAATACTTTAAAACTTAATTCCGAATGTCAGCGTCAAAACTTAAGTGATGTTCCTTATTTTCCTATGTAATAATTATGTAGATAGCCTATGAAATCAGCCTAACATACAGTTCGGAAGAGTACGCGAGTGCTGCGCCTTAACACAATTTTTGTGCTAAACAATGAAATGGTCGCAACACAAATTTTGAATTGTTTCAGCTCAACTTGTAGTAACCTCGAAAAACATAATATTTTGTATTAAAAGTTACCACAAGTTTTTTTTCTGAGTGTACTCTCTACAACAAGGACTATCATCAGAAACGTAATTTCAATAAATTATGTAAATTTTTAAGATAAGTGTTTTCTTTCACAGTTACTCAAATGTGTTGGACAATACAGTTGGACAATAACATTAAAAAAAAAGTTTTAAAAAATATATTTTTTAACAATTATCACTCAAAAGACTTGCGTCATTAATTATAACTTTTGTATGGCTATTGTTCTAGTACTTATGTTCAGTGATGTGTTACAATATTACAATACTTGTGTTTATATCGATTAATTTTACCAATAGATGTCGCTACTTGTTAAATTGTTCTGCAAGAAATCGATGCCCATTACCAGAACAATGCAATAAAAATCAAATTATTAAAAAAATTCACTTTTATCAGTTCTTCAATTCGAAATTCGAATCCGCATCGGTTTTTACAAGACCTTTTTTTTCCCTTCATTATATCATCATTATCGGAGAAAATATTCATTAAAATCCTCCCTACAAATGAAGTTGTCTCAAGCTGTTCAGGTCCCCCACTCTCCTATCTTTATCAATGAATTAATTCAAGCGTTTAGCAATTATAACTGTGGTGCCCGATAAAAGTAACTTTAACGCATGACTAAAGCCTCTTGTAAGTGGTTTACAGGCTTCTTTTGCAAGATAATTATTTGAGAGGGAGTATTATCACTCCCTACAAAAATAATAATAATTCGCGTTTTTACTTCGGCAATATTTATCGGCTTTATTTCGAAGAAGAATTTCTATTTTTTGGCCGTTCTTTTTCTCATTGTTCCTGCAGACGATCCTTATTGTTGTCTTAATTTTGTCGCGGATTTTTCACGCTGGGGTGAAATATCGTCTGCGCGAAAAGGGAAATCTCATTATCTTAACGGAACTCTGGAAAATAATTAAAACAAAGCCGATAACGATGACTAACAATGGCTTTAATCTTAATTGAAAATCGCAATCGCACGTAAAAAGACATTTTTCTGAGTAAACAATGCCGCTTTCCGGATTTAATTGGGTTTTGATCATGCGTGCATTTTGTTTACATACACTGATTGCTAAGCCTAAATTCGAACTTCTATGTTTCCCTGCAACCGGGCGTAGTTTTCGATAACTGACGAACGCTCGAATTTTTATTGGTGATTATTGTGAGGTCACGAATTCGCTTCTTCGAAACAATGCAACTCTTATCGTTCCCGAAGAAATTTGTTTTAATGAAATCCTGTTCTAAACAAATATTACTCCATGGAAATTGAACTAATTGTACAAGTTTGCTGAGTGTTCGTTCACTTAGAAATATAACACAATGGATTCAGTTTAAAGTTAGACATTAAGGTATTTCCAGCTCGAAGATTAACTATTGTCACTTTTTATAATGCACACAAAAGATGTACATTATCAGAGGCAGAAAAAAATTTATAAATTGAAAAGAAAACTCGATGATATCCTTTTATGTCGTAGTTTTGCTTTTGTATTGACGAAATACTAACTATTGCCATTCATTGTCTTTAAACAACAATTCTTTGTAATCACTGATAACAAATTATAATGAATGTATAATTATTTATTTTATTATTTTTTTATAAGGTCAGCACTCTATTAATATATATTCAGCAATCCACACTAAAATAAAGATTATATGAAGAATAACAAAAAGTTAAAGATCCTAATGCAAAGAGAGTGATAGATGCTTAAAGGTCGTTGTGTCGGTCCGTCGCACAAATACCACAAACGCTAGATGGCGCTGATTTACTACCGTTACTACAGTCATCTATAGATGATAACAAAATGTTGTATAGTATGCATATAACCGAAGCAATTGTGGCCTTCACCTTGAGGTCCTTTTGGTGAATACGGGTTATGTTGTATCTTCATCATCACTGCAGTCACTTTTAACAAAACAACTATGCCTCCCCCCCCCCCCCCCCCCCCGATTCAAATATCTTTAAAAATTCACACTGTAAAATTTGTATAACACTGTAAAACAATCAGGTTCAGCATTTTCCGAACAAATTATTCAAAAGAAAACAGATAACAAATATTTGGCCAACAACAACCTATAGATGCCGTAAAAGTTGACTTGATTTTTATATAAACAGACAGAGGCGCAGTATGGCCTAAGATGCCCTTGCGCCATAAAACCCGAACATCCATCCATCCATAAACAGACAGAATTATAAAACTATATAGAAAACTATATATGAGGCACAAAAAAGTACGGTTTAGGAATAGTATCTTTATATTTATATTGCAGTTTAGAAGTAAACACATATAATTTAAATCCTACATTTGAATGTTCATTTAAGTAGAAGTTGAAGTTAATTTTAAGACCTAGCATGCATAAATACATGCATGGATGCATGGTTTACTTTCCATGCGAATAGCACAATTGGCATAGTTTTTAACCTGAATTATACCATTGTATATGAATGTAAATAATAGAATAATCAAAGAAGTATGTCACATTATGTTTAATGAATGCTTATTTCGAATACATTAATTATTATGCTAAAATAACTTTACCAGTGGTAATATTCATCTATCTAGAATCTATTATCATTTTATTTTTAAATAAAAAAAATCCTTTTGTAAGGGAAGTTCGCTTTTAATGCAAATGAATTCGAAGACCGTTAGCAATAGAATAACCCTAGCTTTTGTTTTCAACTTTTCGTCTTTCGAAGTTAAACAAAACGGGCCATACTGGAACAGCTAAGTCCCTTTCATGATGCCTCGGTTTTTATGTCAACCTTTAAACGCACCCCTATTCATTTAAATATAAAAGAATTTTTAAATTATACGCTACTAATGAGCGTTAAAATTAGTATTCATGGAATCATTGAAGTGGTAGTAAAGGACCGAGAGAAAGAACACTTTTTCCCCCAGTTCCACAATTTGATTTTGTTGGTAGTATATAAAACTGCAGCCTACAAAACCTTTTGTGTTGCCCTAAAGAAGATATTATTTTAAAAATACGTCGATTCGCTCTTTAAAATCTCCCAACATAAGAAAACTCTTCTCAGTTTTGACAAAAAGGTAATTATAACTTTTTTTGTTGCATATTTGTTGAATCTAAATTACTGAATTTTAAATAATATAAAAAACTTCGACAAAAATATCCGTTTATCAAGCTAAAGAGGAAGGGCGATGCAAAATTTGATGATTTGAACAAAATGTTGCATTCTCCCGTAATTCTCTGTTTCTTTGTATCCGATCGGAAGAAACCAACCAATCAGTCGTAGTAAAAGCTGTCCGTATTCACTTGGAAGAAAACATCTCACTAATCAGTCATCCCAAAACATGTCCGTGTCCACTTGGAATAAAACCAACCCATAAAATCAGTCATCGCAAAACATGTCAGTGTCCACTCGGAAGAAAAAATCCCCCCAATCAGTCATCACAAAACATTTTCGCGTCCACTCTTAAGAAAATAAATCAGTCTTAGCAAAACCTGTCCGTGTCCACTCGGAAGAAACCAACCCACAAAATCAGTCATCCCAAAACATGTCCGTATCCACTTGGAAGAAACCAACCCACAAAATCATTCATCGCAAAACATGTCCGCGTCCACTCTTTAGAAAATAAGTCAGTCTTAGCAAAACCAGCCCGTGTCCGCTCAAAAGAAAAAATCCCACCAATCAGTCATCGCAAAACATGTCCGTGCATGTCCAATCGGAAGAAACCAACCAAACAATCAGTCGTTGTAAAAGCTGTACGTGTCCTCTCGGAAGAAACTAAATTAGTCTTCGCAAAACCTGTCCGTGTCCGCTCAAAAGAAAAAATCTCACCAATCAGTCAGCTCAAAACATGCCCGTGTCCACTCGGAAGAAACTAACCCACAAAATCACCCATCCCCAAACCTTTAGTATAGTAAAAGCTGTGTCCTCTCGGAAGAAACTAAATCAGCCGTTGCAAAAACTGTCCGTATCCGCTCAAAAGGAAACAACCCACTATTCAGTCATCGCAAAACATGCCCGTGTCCACTCGAAAGAAACTAACTTAACTGACCAATAATTTCAACCCCATTTTACTCGCTTCAGTCAAGTGCTACTTATAACTTCGTCAAACCACAATAACCTACCGTTATAAAGATAAGAAACAGAAATAAAAACCGACGACTCAAAAAGAATCCATCAGTAGAAAATTCCATAATTTAAAACTTGAAATCGACAAAAGAGTCTTACAACGGTATAGTTTTCAAATCTCTCGGGTATTCGCCATTGTCGATGTTTTCATTGTTAGTTCCTTTTTTGAAATTTTGGAATAGGGGAGGCCATTGTTATTCGAATTCATTCATTGAAAACCTTATTTTTCATGGTTTTTCGAAACTCCAGTAATTAGGAATCAAAAGCTTGAGAAAGAATTTATTGGTGGATGTTATCTTTCGTTATAGCATTGCTGGCGGACTGATTTAAATATGTTATTCGAATAAATTGTTACTGCAAAGTGTATAATATAAAATATGAATATATTTGTATATTTATTCATAATTTGCAACACAAATGCAATATTAATTTATTATGTTGTATTTATTTTATGAAATTATCATTTCTGAAGATGTGTTTTTAATAAAAGATTTGTGTCATTTTTGAAGGCGTGGTATATATTTGGTTGGCGTGTTTCCTTTTTCTGAGGGATACATATGAATGGGCTAGGAATACAATACACATTGATACAAGGGGCATGACAATACATTTATTTACACAGGCGATGACTCTAGACAGAAATGAGATATAGATGCATTGGAGGAATTGATTTCATTTCAAAACTTGGGAATATAAACTTATTTCCCCAGAGGTACACTGTGTAAGATCCTGTCATATTACAGAAAGAATCTGGCAGCAAAGACTTGCCAGAAAATATCTGTAATTCTACGAACAAAATCTGTTGACAGAATTTGCCCGTAGCCAAGCAATACAGAAAATATTCGTTTCTATAATAGATACTTTCTGTATTGCTGCGTATACGTTTAAAAATAAATTTAAAAATTAAACGTCAAGTCATAACCAATATACGAAACCTCGTTGACGGCAAAGGAGCCAGCAATTTGAAAATATAAAATTTGTAATCAAGCAGAAACATATGTTCTCAACAGGTGCAATCTGTATCAGTGATTATGCAGATTTTATCCGTTTACACAAAAAATATGTATTTTGACGAACTGAAATAGAATTTTACAAACTTCACGTTTAACGCCATGTGCTGTATCATGCATAAGTATGCGTTATCGAAAACGTTATGCCTTTCAACTAGAGCAAATATGACACTCGTTTTTTTTACAACTTAATAACGCATGCACCTTATGTGAACACGCTTATTCGGTTTATCTTGCATAACAGCCTTTTTTTTACAGTGTACTCACCTCGAACCAAGCGGACTATGACTGTTGGACTTTTCAATCACCTGGAATCATGGAACGTGTATCACCCACAGTAGTACTAGTTGTGACACTTCAAAATAATATTCATGAAATCTATTTACAAAGAAAGTGAGATAATTTTAAATCACACACAAAATAAGGGTTGCTTTAATTTTCATCCAATTTTCAATTGAATTGAGTTTACAACTAATACTAAATTGCATCACCCATGTATTTGCATGTAGTCATATTCTCACGTTAGTTGTGTAATAAACTAGACTTACAGTTCTTCAAAAGGCAGTTAATTTTTAAAAATCAATAAATGTTTGACAGCACAATTTAACCACAACCCCTTTTCTCAACCTAGTCCACATTAAATATAAAATCTAACACACAATCTCTTCAAACAAAGGAAGCGAAGCTGTGCTTAACCAGTTGTTAAACAAGCTTGTTGACAGGATAATACTATCCAAAGCCGAGCGAATGAGAAATTCAAATAAGCAAGAAATAAAAGAAGAAATAAATTCCAAACAAGCCTCTCTTAGACTATGCATTCCTCTATCGCGCTCTTTAAGCAAAACTCTCAAAGCAACCCTTTTCAACCTCACTAAGCCTATTTTTATTCCTCTAGCCATTAGCTTTCTTATGCAAATCAGCCTTTTTCCTGAGGTTCGGTAGCCTCACCAGATGGCATACATTCTGATTCCAACTCAAGATCTGACGGACACGCTCGGAGACCAATATGTCATTCTTATAGTTTTGGTTTGTGTATCAAATTTCAAAAATTAAATAATAATTAATAATAACGAACATATTGATTTTTAAAGATATGTTTTCAATTTTTTTGTTTTAACTTTAACATTTTTTTAGACTTTATTCGTAGCAAATAATTCGTACATGATATGACATTCTAACTGGCGAGGTATTTGAATAAAACTGAAGGGAAAAATTATTTGTTCTGCTGGTGTTAGCGTATTCGTATATTTGAAATTACTCAAAAATTCGAACATTGTTCAAAATTGTTCGTGGCTTATAATTTTTAAACTTATCCGAAAACAACGAAATACTTAACTGATATGTTCATCAAGCTCAGTTTTGTGTGTAAAATGCCTCGAAAATGGGTATAGGAAGAAAAAAACTAAAGCTATAAATTTTCTTATGTATAAAATCAGGAGATTTCAGACACAATAAAAGCCGAATCTTATCGCTATTTAGAGTCTTGAAATGGATTCGGCATATACGCCACTAGATGTCGCTAATAACGCTTCTTCTTCAAGTCACTCCACTTCTTCAAGTCTTTGCTGAATTTATTTCGTGGTTGGTGGAGTGCGGTGCGAAAAGTTCTTTAGCACACCCATTGGAAACCGACGGAGCACAACGCATGTAATTATGACGCTGAATGGGGTGCGCAACGACTCGAATAGGGAAACACCGGAGCAATTTAGGGATCATTTTTCCCTTTTTCGGCGTTAGCTGCTGCCATCTGAGGGGAAGGGAGAGAACTGTTTGACAACTGTTGACTTGACAAGGAATGGAGAAAATGCAAATGGCACTTTGGTTAAAATTGCTTTTTATAAAGCACGAGATTAAGGACTGTCAAATTTACAGCTAGATGTATATTCACTATTAAAGAATAATAACTAATATCCAAGAAATTTTCATATTTAATTATGTTTACCATTTATAAAATTTTGCCAGTTATGAAACCTGCTTACCAGTTATAGAACCGGTGTGACAGAATGACAGTTATAAAAAATGGAAATAGATTAGTATATACAAAAAAATAATAAAATTGGAAAGAAATGAATGAATAAATTATTTTATAAACATTAGCTGTGGTATAAAAGTCCCACTTATTTTCTAAAAAAAAATCCAAAATAATTAAAGGTGTATTTTATTTTGCGAAAACTAATTAATTTTGTGAAATAATTAGTTTAGTAAAAAAATAGCTTGATGTCCAAAGGGCTGTAGGTCATTTTTTTTACTTACGTTCATATATTGAATACAAATTTTCAGGAATGTCATTTAGTAAATTTACAAATTAGTTGTGTCAGTTTGAAAAGAGTTAGCTGACCTGTTGTCAAAAAGGAGTTTTCTTAGATTATTGTGTTTAGGAAAAAATTTGGTATGTAAATATTTTATTTATTGTAACGAATATTCAATAATTTATTTATCATCATCACTTATATTCAAGAATTTATTTATCATCATCAATAATATTCAAGAATATATTTATCATCATCACTTATATTCAAGAATTTATTTATCATCATCACTAATATTCAAGAATTTATTTATCATCATCACTAATATTCAAGAATTTATTTTCATAACCGTTAATTCTCTCTATATTACAAGTTATAGCTTTTAAAACAAAATTAGTCCAGCTACAATCTTTACAAACCAAAAAATACTTGTTAATAGTTCTACTATTTTTACATGGGATATATGAAATGTTGTCTTTCTTGCCGCTCTTTTCTCAAAAGCACTCTCACGCTGGATTACTGAAGCCAAAAGGACATATCACCTGGCCAAAGCATAAGATTTAAGTGCTGCATATAGGATATGAAAGCATAGGATTTAAGTTTGTGTATTGATTGCAACAAAAGAAGTTTGTGACAGTTCTTAAGCTTCTTCAACTGTCAACACACTCTTTATTTCTTAAACAGCCGCCATTGATACATTTAAAGGATTTTACAAGTACTTAAACAACATAAGTACTATGGGTTTTCAGGCTTGGTTTCACACGGGTACTAAATTTACGAAGACAGCATTGACTATTCGAGGATATTGCTTGCGTTTTGTATAAGGTTTTTTTTATTATTGTATTAATTTATTAATATTATTAATTCTTAATTTTTTTATTGTATTCATTTAATCATACTTAAAAAGTTTTATTTGTAGCCACTTACATTTTTAAACGACATATTGTGTTATATTTTTTTAATATCATTGTTCAAATTACTATTTTTTTAATATCATTGTCCAATATTACTGTTTAATATCGTATTTTTTAAAAATATTTTTTATTCAATCTTATTGTGTTCACATATTGTTATTATTTTGCTTCATATTATTGTTCAATATTGTTATATTTTGAATTGTAGTCCTGAATAAAGTTTCGATCCACAAATTTTTATAAATGTATTGATTTGTGTTTGAAAAACATTTTTTATAGCAAGATGAGCTTTATCTTCAAAGTACCTCAAGAAATTTAAAGCAAATTTGAAAATGAAATAAATAATAATTCAAAAGACACCTACTAAATCTGTGCATTAGAAATAATAAAATATTTTTGATCGAAAGCCTAATATGATGAGTCTTTCATAATTGAAGCTGTTAAAAGACAGGGGAAAAAATTATGATGAGTAACAGTTATATAATCCCATTCGACAATATTATACAAAATCGAAGCCTACGTTTACTTATGCAGGAAAATTAAATTGCCAAGTTTAACAAACATGTAATTTCGGGGGAAAGTAAGGGGGGAACTAACTCATGTATGAATAGCGTGAGCGTGTCCCTGATGTATGAAATCACCCCACCATATGAAAACCGGCTTCCGCCAAATTACAACACAATATAAGCCGGCCATATTTGGTCACACGGTTTGGAATTGTTTGGTATTAAAATTGTCTATTTAAATTAGACAATTACAAATAACTTAATATTTTATTTAATAAATTTCTCACAATACCTCTGGGGGCGTAAGACAACTATAGCTTAAATCAACATGGTCCATAAGACGACTTGATATATTATCCCCTATTCTTGATCTATTATTTCATTTAAAATATGTATATTATGACTAAAATTAAGTCTAATATGAAATTTATAATTTTTATTCTTTTTAATAAATGAACCAATTTAATATTTTTAAATACTAAAAATAATTATTTTAAACGAAAATTTACAACAGATATTAAAAAAATTCTATCCTTTAAAAATAACACAATACGATTCCGACCCAACAGATGGCGCTACTCACCCAAACAACAACAATATAGGCGTGTCTTGGGTAGGCGTGGCATACCATCCGATTGGCCCCGGCCACTAATCAGATTGTGCACTCACTCGGAACATCTGATTGCACACGCAGCGGCGTGACGTCACGGTCACCTGGCAGCTTATTGGCCGTGCACGCGGGGCGTCGCTTTCGCTATAGCCACGCTACTAACTCTTAGAGTCTACGCTCAGAGCATGGTGTCACTCGGTAAAGGGTCTTGCGGTTTTGTTGTGCTCTACTGAACTGTCGTCACATAGATTTTTAAAGGGACCGAAGTGACAGTTGGGGTCTTGGACTTTCTTCCGCTCACTTGACGACACTTGCCGTCTGAGTTAAGTAAGTGGTACTTTTTTTTTAGTCGCCAATTATTTGTTTGGTTTTGGGGTTGTTTTTATATTTGGTCATTCCTATCCCATTTGGTTGATCAACACGTGATGTGTTTTGGCTATGATACCTTAATACAATATGACTTGTATCTGTATGATATAAAAATAATAAGCTTTAGAAATGTGGGGTTAACATTCCTTTATACTCAGATAGTTTGTTGCATGTCAATGAAATATATCCAACTGAATAAAATTTTATTTTAGTTCTAAATTAAATGTAACATCAAATCAGATGCCGGTTTCAATTATTTCCGTTCTTTCAACCATATTCCATAAACGATTTCGCCACATCATTTCGTAAAATCATGGGAAAATATCTTAACACAACGTATAATTATTTGATTTCCGTTTAAAAATATTCTTTTATTGCCATTTGGTTCTGTATATAACATCAGTTGTTTAAGAGAAAATACTATATAGTATAGATCAAAACAGCCCACATTTTAGCCAAACCATTCTTTATTGTCATAACACATGTTATAACATAATATGTACAATAACATTAGGAAACAACAAAGGTCCAATATAATGCAAAATTAGGTCCAATTTCTTACAGCTATAAATTTTTAAGTTTCCCACTTACCTAAATATGCGTTTCCACTTACCTAGTTTGCACATTTCCTCTTTATATGCTAGGAACCTATGAATTTCATTGGCCCTTTCAAGCTTGTGTTTTTCTTGTCTCATATAAGTCTTTTATGCGTTTCCACTTACCTAGCTTGCACATTTCATCTTTATATGCTAGGAACCTATGAATTTCATTGGCCCTTTCAAGCTTGTGTTTTTCTTGTCTCATATAAGTCTTTTATGCGTTTCCACTTACCTAGCATGCACATTTCATCTTTATATGCTAGGAACCTATGAATTTCGTTGGCCCTTTCAAGCTTGTGTTTTTCTTGTCTCATATAAGTCTTTTATGCGTTTCCACTTACCTAGCTTGCACATTTCATCTTTATATGCTAGGAACCTATGAATTTCATTGGCCCTTTCAAGCTTGTGTTTTTCTTGTCTCATATAAGTCTTTTATGCGTTTCCACTTACCTAGCTTGCACATTTCATCTTTATATGCTAGGAACCTATGAATTTCATTGGCCCTTTCAAGCTTGTGTTTTTCTTGTCTCATATAAGTCTTTTGATGTCCTTTTATAAACTTTTTATAAACAAAGCTTTTCTAACAACTTATTTCCATCATTTTTCAATAATCTTTAAAAACAAAAAAAATTAAAGGACACTCTTACAGAAATTATATTAAGTTACATTAAAACATTTTTTGGGCTGCAAGTAGCCAAAAAATATCCATAATCCTATACGTAAAAAACATAAGTTGACAGATTTTCCCATTGCCAAAGCAATACAGAAGAAAAATGGGTGCATAGCAGATACTTTATTACAGGGTACGTTAAATAAAAAGAATTAAACAATGACCCGAAGGCGAAAACCCATTGTCGCCATAGCAGCCACGAGCTTTGACCACTATAGTTTCAAGCCCACTGAAATAGTTTGTAAATTCCAAATGTACGTTTTTAATAAAAACAGAAATAATCTGTTCTGAAAAATGTATGTAAGTACGGTTACAGGATTGGCGGGGTTACAGATTGCAGAAAATGGGTCTTTGACAAATTGAGATGTAATTTTACAGTAAATTTCAGTGTTTTAAAACACATTCTGGAAAGCAATTGATTAGGAAAGTAACATAAATATTTAGTTTTCGAACCGAATTTTCTCAATTAATGGTCAATTGTAATTTTTTTCTCTAATGGGGCTCCAACATTGGCGGTCAAGCCTTTGCAGACTCGACATATTCCCCAGAACTGAGAGCCATTTTTCGTGGCACCATCTAGGCGACTCTCGCTACCGATTTTGACGCGCAGATTACAATGAATCTGAGCTCTCTGTAGATGTTAAAGTATGCCGAGATTTAATTTTGCCGAGAGAACCCAAGCCAAATGGGCCCTCCAGATATCTTTTACATGCCACATAATCATATGACATGCGCGTGCCCAAGATTTTTCCATCCAGAAAATCCGACGACTCAGCCGGGGCTCGACCACTGAGCCGCCTGGTCAATTGTAAATTGTTAATAGTCAATTGTATTGTGATTTTTGCGTCTCGAAAGAACCGAAAAAAACTATGCAAAAGTTGCATAGCATGGGTTAAAACAAACATTTTTTTTAAAGGAAGCAAAACAGTTTATAAAATTTGATTGTGGAGAAAATTTTAAAACATTTTATGTGCTTTCATGTAACATGATTTTTAGTTTCAAATATACTAATATATCTATCAATGCGTTACTTGAAACAAACTGTAAAACAAATTGTTTTTAAAAATTAATACAAAAGAGACAAAATATACGCTTGATTTAATTTTATGTTTCTTATATTTACATGCATTGCAAGTTAGAAGTATATCCTTAATTTTTCATAAATAATTTCAAAGCATCCATATTTTAAGAAATCATATATGCTAAAAATTTCTTAAAATTTATTTAA
The DNA here is from genome assembly GCA_019343175.1 of Oedothorax gibbosus. NCBI lineage: Eukaryota > Metazoa > Arthropoda > Arachnida > Araneae > Linyphiidae > Oedothorax > Oedothorax gibbosus. The sequence continues at coordinate 32,976,737 of CM033279.1, read as the reverse complement.
TAGTTTACAATTAAGTTTACTGGCACAAATGTTTATTGTTTCAATTCATGTAAATATATTATTTTACTCTGAAGATTGAAAGCTTTTATTGAAATTCGTAGTTCGCATGAAAAGTTACCTCCATGTATAAAAACTTAGCATAATTGTTTTGTCTATTAATAATTATGAAACTATTCACTGTAAATTTTTTGCTGGAGTATAAATTTTTGTTGACAATTTTAAAACTATATAACACCTACAAACTATTAAAAAAATTAGATCTACTAAAAAAAAATGCTTTATTGATTGTCAAAGAAAACAAAAAAGATCAACATTGTTAGTCAATTTGGGACAACTATTTTTGCAAACGTTCTTAAATTTCTCAGTAGCATGCACTGATACCCTATCAAGTCTTAATGAAATAAAACTAGCAAGAGGTACACATAAACATGTAATTGAAGAATAAACTAATAGAAATATATAATATTTTTGTGGCTTCAATACATGAACTTGTGATTCTTAATTCAGAACCCAGAAAATGAAATTTGAAATTATTTCATTTGAAGCATTTTATAGTTTTGTTTGAAACGTTGAACTCTATATAGCTAAATTGTAATTGAATATTTTACCCAAACGTAAATATATTGTTTTTTATGAAGGTTATTGCATACGATTTATAGATTATAATTATTAATTATAAAAAACATCAAGATTCACATTTTTCAACGTGCTTGGTAAAAAAAAACCCAATACGCATCATGCTTAGAGAAAATCTCATCATATGCTCATCAGAAAAACTCGTCGTTTCTTTTCCCCTCATTTTCACATATAATTTCCGTTGGTATAACAGACATTGGTTTTCCGTTAATTCACGAATAGTAAGCGGTTTTATGGAGACACTTTTACTGCGAATGCTCAATCGTCATTTTGAAGACACTTGTTTATATATGCATTATGTTTGATTTAACGTGTTCAAAACCGCTCGGAGTTCCTATATGCACTCTTCTGTAGCTCTATGTTAGAACTCTCTAACGCTCAGTCCAGATTTAAATATTCATAATATTCTAGTAAACTTTGATGGTACATTTTGTTACATGTTGCACATTGGGAAATTCTAAAGTAATTGAATATGGGTTTTAATTTTTCTGTCAGCCTCAAAAGTAACCTTATTACTGGGTTTCTGTTATATTTGTTAATATTTATGTATTATTTTTTAATACATGTGTTAATTAATTTATATTTATATGTTTAAAATACTAATGGTGTTAATTTTGACTTATGGCAGATTAAAACTTATTTGAGCAACTAAAATATTATTTAAAAAACTTAATTTTTTCCGGATAAAAACATATTGTGGTAAAACTAAAATTTATCATAACTAAATTTTTTTACTGAAGAAGTTTTAGGAGAAATATCAAATAGGGATTTCAGATTATGGTATTTCATTTAGTAGTATAAGTCAATCCAGTGTTCAAGGAAATATCTTAAAAGATTTTGTTCATCAAGAATTCGGAAAATATAACTCATTGTTATATCATGTATATTTAAAGGGGCGAAACATCAATGCCTGAGAATCATGCTTTGTAGAAAGGAAATTCAATATAGGTTAGGACATTAATAATTCAAAACGTATGTAAGAAAATTCTTCGAAATCCATATGTTTTTTTTTTAACCCGACAATTGACAATGCAATATAAATTCATGCTAATATAGATAATAATGTGTTAAATTTTTTATCGATAATTGCTTTAAAGCCAAAAATTAAAAAAAAAACCAATGCAAATATATTCCTCCCCATCTCTAAAACAGCTTTAAACTCCCTTCTATCGATAATTGCTTTAAGCCTAAATAACAAAAACTCAAACATGTTTTAATGCAAATTTTTTTTAAACCCCCACAGATAACCCCTCAACTTTAAACTCCCTTCAGTCAGTAAAACGACCCAAAATTATCGTTAACAACATTAGGGGTGATCCTGACAAGCAATTACGTTAAACGAAGCCCTAATACTCCACGTCTCTTGTTTGAGTAACCAGATATCCTCGCACGTAAGCCTATCAAAGTTGGACCGAAATTGACCACCCAACGCCCCCTAACGGACCACCCCTCTCTTAACACGATCAACCCCCTATGGGGATAGAGATATGATGTTGTACTATTTTTGGGGAATGGTTGAGTATTGTTCAGGCTATTTTTATCGAAAGTTTTGTGCAACTTGTCCGCTTAACCTTGTAAGTCCCTGAGTTCATAATCATGTACATCTATATTTTCACATTGTATCAGTCATTTAATTTGTGATTTGCAGGCGCATCTCTATACATAAAAGTTAAATATGATAAATATGCTATCATAACTGTAATAGGAAAATATTATAGACTACGGAACAGGTTATACAACTACAATTTATCCATTTGAATGATGCGCAAAAGTAAAACTTATATTCACTACATTTTGTTTTAAAAATGAAGCTTACATTTTAGAAAAACTTGACATATCGCATCTTTATTTTTGTAGTCTAGATGTATGATATTAGTATGTCTGGCATGTAAAAATAATAATTTAAGTCATTTGGTTAAATGTAAATGGACTTATCATATCATGCAATCAAGTAATTCTAATGGACAGATAAAGAAGCCGAGTATTGATCAAATGTCATTCATAATTATTAAATGTCATTTTTCGTTATTTCCAAAACTATATCTAAATTAAACATATACAATACCTTTCCGACAACGACTTTATTGTTAATGGGAGTGCATAAAAATATAAGGCGAAAATAGTAGATTTTCCAGCTGTGTAAAAGAAAAACAAACTTTAAAAATATCATGCGTTACTATAAACATTTATTTTTACTGATAGGCCAGCCATATTTGTGATACTACGAATTCCATGATTTCCCAATTTCAATGCCTTATTTTTACATACCGAGTCTTTAGAGCTATGTAGAACATTGTGTTTCAGTTCACATTCACCAAAACAAAACAATCCGTTCCTTCTGTATCATCCTTATAGAGAGAGGGGTTCGCCTCAAAATCATTAGCCTGATGCGATAATAGACAACCCCCAGTCCTTTTGTATTCAAATGAAGGGTGGGAACAGGCAGTATCAATTGTCACCCAATTACGACTCAATTCAGCTTGTCGTCTACCCCTCTGGTCTCGTTTGGTATTTTATTTGTAAGGGGTGGTTTTTGCAGAGCCGATTCCGTTTCGAATCGCCTGTAGAATTCCCTCTCTTTCGATATGCACAGAATCACCGAGAAATTTGTGGCAGATGTTTTTTTTTTGGGGGGGGGGGGGGGGGTGGTTGGGGTGTGATTTTGTCAGCTGAGCGTGGTCAGCGTTTGAATGCAATTTTCTCAAAAACGAATGTGGTTACGTAAATGTTGTGGTCTAGATGAAATTTTTGTGTTTGTTAAATTGCCAAATATTTTAACGTGGGTTGTTTGGTGGCAACAACGATTTTGAAAGAAAGTTTGGGAAGATCATAGTTTTCGATTTAAACTATTTAATATTTGTTAAATTCTGAATGTGAAAAACCTTTAATAAGTGACTTCTTTTTAGATACCTCTGTACTGTTCACTGAGATAAATTATACTTTCAAATTTGAGTAATTCTAGGCATTCATCTTGTACATATATGTCAATTTCGACTCATTTTTGAAGCAGGAAGCTTTGCTAAGAAATGAACACCAGATGTTTCTTTTTTGAGTGTTTGCATGATTTCAGAAGAGAGTTTATGTTAGTTTCAAACCAGAGATACATTTACTCGAAGCCGTTTTGCCTATGTGACTTATTCATATTGAGTATGATTTGAAAATGTAGTTTTTAGATTGTAAGGGTAAATTTCAAACTTATCTTATAGATCCTGACCAGAGCTTTCCAACTCAATGCAATTAATTTCATTATCAAGTATTGAACTTGTGTTTAACTAAACTAGAATTTCTCTGATGAATTCAATTTTAATTTAAATAACTATATTGTGCATAACTAAAATTTCATGCACTAATTGATAGACTTTTTGTATCAAATAAAGTATTAAAAAACCCTTCTAAATTAGTGTTTCTATGCAATACTTTTTAATGTTGCTGTCTATACTTATAAATTCTATTTAATTTACTCGACAATTATTTGAAAAGGCTGAGATAATATTCCATATAAAAAAAATCGACCTGGCCACAAATTTGAAACTCAGAAGCGTATTTCGCGATTGATAAGAGTCCAATGCATCTTTCGCAGACTCAAAAATGCCCTTGATCTGATTGTATTCTCGTCTCAAAAACTGTGTAAGACGACACCGCTTACATTTTCCCAGACGACAATATCACTTGCAACCAGTTTTTAAACTGTTAGAGCAACATGCCGTGTCTCTTTAAAACTTGTCTCAGTGTGTCTTTGTTGCATATTTTCAAGGTTATTGCTAAGCTTATTTTACCAGCGAGAAGAAATGAATCTTCGAAATGAGTTTTAATTACAAAATATGTATGGGTAGAGGTAAACTTATGGATCACGAGACACCACTGTTGAATATTATTGCGCTAAAAGATTTTCGGTTGCAAACACTAAGTTACATGTATTAATTAAAAATAAATTTAGATCCGATTTCTTAAAGAAAATAATATTTTAATACCTTGTTTTTCGTGTTGAATGAAAAATAGTTATTTTAAAATTTAATTAATCCATATTTGGATGTTGTTTAAACAATATTTGAGATTACAAAAAAAAGCTTAACTAATTATATGGGATACCTTCAACATGCTACAATCAACAACAAGTTCAAGTTCAGTCCTGCTAATCAATACAACAAGTTTGGAACACGAATTTAACACTATGATCTCTAAACTTTATAATATCTCATATCAGTCAACGTGATGAAAACGAATATTTAATGAATTCGTATAGTAAAAAAGAATGTTGCCAGATTTTATTTTTTTAAAGTGAAATTTGAGTTGAGTAGAATTTTCGTCGCACGGAGTGCTATTGGCGACGGGGAACGTAGTTTAAAACCACAGTCAAGAAACGTTTTAAAAGTGAGAACTTATTAAAAATCTTGTTCTAACGATCGAAACGAACAAAAATGCAACATATTCTGGACCAAAAAATAAACACATCTACGACAACAACAAAAAAGCCACAACATATGGTTACAAATCGAAAGGGCACGAAACGTCGGCAACATACCCAACAAGGAACCTTTCCGACAAATTAAAACGATCGTCCATCAAGCCCCATTGTGGCACGCTACGGGGTCTCTAACCACTTCATAGAGGCGCTTGGCGAGGGTTGCAACCTAGACCTCATACAGGGGCAGTGAAGCAGGACTAACATATCATTAGGGACGGAAGGATGGCTCTGAAAGCGTCGGGGAGTGAGCGCCGAAGAATGTTCTGGCTCTCCTTTTTCCTCGAGAGAGTTGTTATTTCGTGCCATAATACTCTTTGTCGCACGCCCTGTATTTCATTCGTGTAAGACCTGGAGCGACCTTGTGGAAGTCTAAAGGCAGGTTGGTTCTAGTTTGGTGTTTCCGCCTGAAGTAGGAAAATTATGTTGGGAAATCTTCAGAAATTTACTTCAATCAAAAGTTGAAGATTTCGATTAACTTTTAGAAGATAAATTCACCCATTTTCTGCCGAATACTAAGAAATGTTGAAGAAAATTGATATATTTTTTTTCTGAATGTTATTACTAATTGCTGAAGCAATGTCTTTTTTTAAATGAAGAATATTTCATTCATGTTCTCCTTCTGGGGCGATCTTGTGGAAGCAGTCAAATTAGAAAATTTTGGTATTGAAGGAAGGTATGAAGTAGGAAAATTATGTTGGGCAATCACAAATTGAAGATATTTATTACCTTTTTATAGAAAAAATGTATCCGGTTTATTCTGAATGTTGATACTTGTTGAAGAAATGGATTTTATTTTGTAAAATGAATAATGTCTTATACTGTATCATATAGCCTGAAACTGTTATGTACGATGAAAAGTGAAAAAGCCCTGTTTTTTTAAAACTTATTTTAACTTTAGAACGCTTGAAGGGAATGAGATGCCGAAGAATGCTCGCTCTCCTTTTTCCTCGGGAGAGTTGTTATTTCGTGCCATAATACTCTTTGTCACATACCCTCTATTTCATTCATTTGAGACCTTCGTCTCTTCCTTGTGGAAGTCTAAAGGCAGGTTGGTTCAAGTTTGGTGTTTCGGCCTGAAGTAGGAAAATTATGTCGGACAATCACAAATGGAAGATTTTTAAAAGCGAAATTGATATGTTTTCTTGTGAATGTTAGTATTAATTGCTGAAGAAATGTCTTTTTTTTAAATTGACGAATATTTGATTCATGTTCTCCTTCTGGAGCGATCTTGTGGAAGCAGTCAAATTGGCGAAGTTTGGTATTTCCTCCTAAAGTAGGAAAATTATGTTGGGCAATCGCAAGTTGTAGATTTTTAGAAACTTTTAAAAGGAGGATATATTTATTTTCTTTTGAATGTTAATAATTCAAGAAATGACTTTTTTGTGAACAGAAGACTCTTTTATTCACATAAGACCCTTCATCTTCTGGAGTGACCTTGTGGCTAAGCGCAGATTAGTTCAAATTCGCGAAGTTTGGTGCTTCCGTCTGAAGTAGGAAATTATTGCGCAAGTTCAAGACTCTTATTAACATGGATCCATTTTCTTCTGAATTTTAATAATTGATGAAGGGTTTTTTATTTGTAAAATGAGGAATATCTGATACTGCACCCTGCCGCCTGAAAACGTTCTGTAAGATGAACGCCGAAGAATGTTCTGCTCTCCTTTTTCCCCGTCAAAGTTATTATTTCGTGCCAAAATACTATTTATCGCTCGCCCTCTGTTTCATTCATGTAGGACCTTCGTCTTCTGGAGCGACCTTGTGAAAGTCTAAAGGCAGGTTGGTATACAAATTGCCGAAGTTTGGTGTTTCCATGAGAAGTAGGAGAATTATGTCTGGCAATCGCAAATTGAAGATTTTTATTGACCTTTAAGAGACGAATGTATCCTTTTTCTTCTGAATGTAAGTAATAATTGTTGAAGAAATTGCTTTTTTGTAAAATGAAGAAGATTTGATACTGTGCAATGCGTTTGCCTCACTGGCAGTGATTGGATGCATCGATCCTCAAAGTTGTTGGACACTATTGTAGTAAATTGTTCATGTGACTCTGTACACTGTGGAAACATCAATTTTCTGTAAATAAAACATTACAACACTAAGATGGAAAAAGTAACCGCAAAAAGTACTGCATTTTTTTCAAAAAATGAAGTGTAGATTTACTTTATTCATTGAAAAATGTTTTTTTTGTGTGCAACCATGTATAAACATTTGTTACGATATCTTACACTAAAGACTTGTAGACTTGTAAAGAGAAACAAAGTTTTGTGGAAAGAGAAGACTTGTAAATAGATAAGATGTATTCCATAAATGATATTCAATTTTTTCAGCACTTCACAAAAAAAAATCGCAATATCCCACACACGCAATCATTCTTATAAATTCATCCCATCCCCCATGCAAATACCTATACCTCCCTAAAAAAAGCCTCCAAAAAACTACTATTCACATTAGCCTATACAAGAAAAACCTTTCACAGCCGCATCCAAACACACGAATAGAGATAAATGTGCTCCTAATAAACTCTCGAGCACACAACTGTAGCTGTAGCTTCTCCCCAAGGTACTTACGCAGAGTATCAGCCTAACAACTGGTAATCTCGTTTGCCGACGCCTTACCATTGGTATAGATTTTCTGTTCATTAGTGTAACGAGATTACGGCAAAACGATTGAAATTGCAGAAGTGGGGGTGAACAGAATAAGGGGAGGGTGGTCTTTGCATCTGATATTTTTTTGCTTCTTGCTTTTTACTTATGTTCTAGGAGGTTGATGTATTGTTTAGGATCATGCATTCAGAAAAAAAGTTGTGTTAATAAAAAATGGGTTTTTCTCAGTTATTATAAGTTGTGTTGAAACAATAAAAAAATTGTGTTCCGACCAAATGACAATGCATGGTTAGCTCAAAAATTGTGTTGAAGTCACAGCGCGCATGTACACTCTTAAAACAAACGAGCTGTTTTAACTCAGTCTGAGTTAATTTCCACTCCTTTCCGGTGCCGAAAATGCACTTCCCCTATAGGAGTGGATTTCACTCTTTTGTTTTAAGAGTGTATTCTTCTCCGAAGAGTAGTTCTCTATCTGCTCTTTAATTTTCTTGCCAATAATCGTTAATGGGTTAAAAAAAAAAAGAAACTGCAGTTGTAGAAATCTTAAAACATATTGGGTTTATCATAATGTATTACTAAACGTTGAATTACGGTATAGCTTAGAGAGAGAGAAGTACATTACGCATATATATTTTTAAACTAAGGAAGCAATTAATATTGAAATATAGTGCACGTTTATTGTAAATTAAAATATAAAAATGTATAAAATAATCAATATATGTTTATAATTTTTTTTCATAAAAAATCACTAAAATCCTTTGTAACAAATAAAAAGGAAATTAGGCTATTTTCGCAATAAACAAAATTTTGAACTTCACCACTTATTCCCCAATAGTTATTTAACTTGTATTGTCATTCCTTCATTCCCCCTTCTGTCAAGAAAACTCTTGAAAGATCTCCAGATTCCTCTATTCAGGCAAAAGCAGCGCTGAAAGGTCCTTTATCGACAGAAACATTTTACCTCACATCCCAAACTGATTTTTTTTTTCGTATTTCTTTCTGTATCCACACATGTGCCCATCTTAATTTTTTTTCTTGGTCCCGTCAAAGATATCTTGACGATGCTTGGTGATGGCGACATTTGGTTGGTGTCACCACTTTGGCAGCTCATCACTAAGTTGGCGAATATAAAGTTTACTGATTTATGAAGATAAGGGTGCTAGAATACCATGTAATGCAACTTTTTAAAAAAAAATGTATTACCATTTAAAATTGTTGAGACCTATTTAATTGTTTTCCATACTGAAAAAATTCTGTTGTATTACGGAAAAGCAAAATTGATAGAAAATTTCCGTTACGCCACAGAAAAAATATGTTGGCAGTATTCTTCCATAATAAATCATTATATGAAATATTCATGCGTAAGAGATAATTTCTGTATTGCTGCAGGGTATGTTAAAAAAAACTATTTGACCGATATACGAACACGGGTCTACTGCATAAGAGAGCCAGAAGCTCTAACCACTATACACCTCAGTGGAGAAGATTGCATACTTAAATTCGTGCTTTCATAATTAAACAGAAAAAATCTATTCCCAACAGGTTTAATCTCTATAAGTGGTTACAAATTTAATAAGTTTACAAATAAAATGTTTTTCTTGAAAAATCGAGGTATAATTTTACAGTAAATTTCTGGAGCCTCAATAAACAAATTAAATTCTGTAGGAAAACAACAAAATCTTATCTTTTCTAGCACTTTTTTTATACAGTGCACGTTGAAAAATCGTGGTTTTAACCGTGATCCCCCTCCCCTTTTTCGCAGCTTAAATGATAAAAAAAAATAACCAAAACTGATAAAAGCTTTCAACAATTTGGCCAACTCTTTCTTAGCTTGGCGATTTTTAAAATTGTCCCAACCAACGACTGGCAGTCCCATCCACAATCTACATCTCATTTCTTTTTTTTCGGCCTTATCCCCAACCGAAATCATGAGAGGAACGGAGGGGGCTTTTATTCCGCACTAAGCCACCCTCCCAAAAAGCAGTTTTCTTCAAAAGCCCCCCTGCTACAGTTGACGTCCGACTCCTATGTCCCGAAGAATGGACCATGAAACGTGTCTTACTTTGAAGGATCTTGGCTGGAAAGGGGGTTAAAGACAGCAACAGTCTGTTACATATACCTTTAATGTAAAAATTATTGTTAATCCATAAATAGCCATATCCAGGTTTTGCTGTATGGAGCGTTACAGCAAATAGTATTGTCTTGAAGCTTACTCCTACCTTTGGTCTTTTCTCTTTACAGCTTGGTGCTTCAAACCACATGAATACGGCCACCGGTTTTATGGAGTAACGTTACGCCAAATGTTTACTCTGTTTCGTGGCGTAAGTAATACAACTAGGCATGCAATTAAAAATTTGACAATGCATAGGTAATTAAACCGAAAACTTTCATCTGGTTAAGTCCACAACTTAGTACATATGCAGAAAGTTAACTGTTGTAGACATTTAACAGGTGCAACTTAAAATTTGAGGTACAAAATCTTACACAGAATCATTAGAACGTGGCAAAATATTAATTACAAAACTGCTGAATTCTAGTTAACTCTAGTTGTAATATTCATCTCACGAATTGACTTTAAATATGTCAATTATTGAGATAGCACTTGATTTCAACTTTTTTTTTTATAAATTCGTTTTCTTTTGTTCTGGCACTTTGCTATCAGATTCAAGCGCCATGTTTTTTTAAAATTCAAGGATAACAGCTGATAACTGTCAGAGTAATATTTTAATACTTCATGTGGAAATTCGATTAGAATTATTATCTCGCATGCTTTCTCTTAGTTTAGTATAAAATAAAGTTTAAAAAATATATAATTATTTTTATATTAAAATTGTTAATTCTTTAAAAGAATAATATGAACTCATTGTTACAAAAATGGATTTCCGGAGTTAAACATAATACAAATACAAATAAATTCAAATACAAAAATAGTCGACCAACAACAGGCTAGAGGTTCAGCAAAGTTGGTCTAAAAATTTACTAATTTATACCAGGCTCTAATGATTATCAATATTATTCTTGAATTTTTCTACTCTCTTCAAATGTACAACATAATCTGGTAAAGCATTACACTCACTGTAAAAATAATGTTCTCTTGCCTCCTTTTTTAAGCTTTATTTAAAAAAAAAAATCCGACCATGTCCTCTGGTTCAACTATTTATGTTAAAAACTAAGCCCCCCCCCCATGTCTCCCTGCTTGAGGAATTTGAATAATTGAATTATTGAAAAACTAAATAACAGCTTAAGCTATTGTAGCAGTTAAAAAACTCAATAAAATACTTAATTGTCTTAAAAAATTACATTCACTTAAAAACAAACAGAAAGGAATATATGTGCTTTTCCAAAAGAACGTTTCTCTCGTCACAGAAAAACTGTCTGAGAGAGAGACACGAAAAAGGTATGGCTTTCTTGAAAAGGTAAAGTGACAGTATCGCTTACAGGGTGGACACTGAGTAAACAGCACACACATCTAAAAGTCTAGTGAGGATTTTGGGGTTTGATCTTGAGTATGTATGATAATAATAACACGGGGAATATTTGACAAAAGATGGTTCATATTCAAGGAGGTATTTTATAGGATTTTAAGGAGATTTTTGGGGTGAAGGTTGAGTAAACATACTCTTAAGATGAGAGTTCTTATGTATTTTTTCCCTCGTTTTTAAATTTATATCACTGGTCTATTGTGTGTTATAATCCTCGGTTTGTATGGAAATATGAAACTTGAGGAGTTACGAAATCTCTTAATCCCCGTAGTTATTTGAGTGGATTATTGGTTGAAGAATAGACATTTTAAGTGCTAGTGAAAGGGTCTGTAAGCCGAGAATATAGTTGCTCTTAAGTGGGCTTTTAAGGACTGGCAAAAGTACAAGAACTTCCGTTCGATCACGTTATTGTGAAAATCACGAAAGAAAATTAAAAATGAAAAATTAAAATAGCAATAATCAAGTTTCAACAGTTAACTAAAGGTAGCTTGTACATTTATTTTTAATTGCTAATAGAAACTTCAATGTTCAAAACTAAAAATATTTACGGCAAAAAATATTTGTAATTTTTTGGAGGTCATATTACTATCTTTCTAGTGGCTAAATTATGTGTCAAAACCTACTATACTTTTATCGTAATATAAAATAAACTGCAATAAAAAGTTGCAGTAAATTCAATTGTTTTAAGAACACTAACTGACGCTTTTGTTTTAAATCAAATTAAAACAGTCTATTATCAATAAAATTAAAAACAACCCTGAATGTCACTGCTTTTTTTGTTACAGTAAGAATGACTGACGAGAGGTATAACATTATCAATTTTCTTCTTTATACTCATACGAATTGTATGATATCTCATTTAGTGCAAGCTTTTTGAGACATAATTACTGATGTAAAACTGCTTAAAAACTTTTTTAAAAAGACAGATTATCTTTCAAAAGTAACCGAAAATAATCAAGTTTGCATTTCCACTAGTGTCACTCAATATAGACTTGTACTTGTAGTAAGCACGTACAGAGTTGTGACCACTACTAATTTTTGAGAAAGCTTTCCTTTCACAACCCGATACGATTTAGTGCTGATTCAAAGTCCTTTTATCCAATAGCAATCCCCTCCGGGCATTCATCAGAATAATGGTTTTGATAAACGCGCGTGTCGCATCACCAAGGTTGGCAAGACTATCTCTCTCTCTCTCTCTCTCTCTACTTTTACAGAGGTACTATCTTGTGGCTCTATTTTCCACCAACCATGTCTTGAAGCTACAGATACGACATGACAAAAAATACAAAACGAGGTGCCAAACCACCTTTCAAAAATCACTCGCGTTTCTGCCAACATAACAGAAGTCTAAATAATCACCTTCTTTGCTGAATTTATGATTCATGATTCAGGTTCAGCAAATGAGCTAATTGCTGCGGTTACTGCCACGATAAGTGATAAGTGAACTTGTGACTCTATTTCCCACCAACCATGTCTTGAAGCCACAGATACGACATGACAAAAAATGCAAAACGAGGTGCCAAACCACTCTTTCAAAAATCACTCGCGTTTCTGCCAACATAACAGAAGTCTAAATAATCGCCTTCTTTGCTGAATTTATGATTCATGATTCAGGTTCAGCAAATGAGCTAATTGCTGCGGTTACTGCCACGATAAGCTCGGTCCTTATCGTACCCGTCGGACGAACCGAAGGTATCTTATCGTAGAAGCTGACGAGCGTCGGAAGGTGGCTGTGTGATGCTTAGACGTTGATGCGCACCTGGGGTCAGAGATTGTCTTGGGATATTCTTGAATTCGCAAACAGTTTTTCATTCTCAAGATGTTCTTTATTCGAAAGATGTTCTTAATTCTAAAGATGTTCATAATTCTAAAGATGTTCTTCCTTTTAAAGATTTTACTTATTTTTGATGTTGTATGTTTTTTTAAATTAAATTTTGTTTGGTTTGTTCGATTTAACATAGTACTAGAACTATATCAGGACTTTCAAAGACGGGATAAGAAATTATGATTCTTAGTCAGGGAACAATAACGACAAATGAGGAACCTAATAGCAAAATCTTCAGAACTTTGAACCACGGCAGATTTAACAGACGTGCTATACCAACTTATGTTCAAACTTCTTAAACGCATTTTTATTTTATTTAAAACAAAAATATTTAATACAATTTTTTTTACTATTTAAATCACACAAAAAATGAAGAAATCTTTCTAGAAAATAAAATAATTGTACTTAAATGACCAAAACAAACTAATAAAAACTAACTAAAAGAGAAAACTGCTGCTTCTCACAAATAACCCAGATAAATCATCCCAATAATCGGCAACATAAAAAACTAGAAATTATAAACAAAACAGAAGACATTGCTTTGGAAGAAACCCCCGAGGAGAAGATAGAGACATTCATGAATATTAATTAGAATCTGTAAGGGTATTGGGTTTCTTGTTAGTTGAAGCAACTGTTTGGTTGATAGTTTTATAAAAATCTGCGGACATTTAAATATGTTATTAGACTAAGTAAAGCTGCTTTAGTACGATATACATTGATCTTTTTTATAAAGAATTTCAAAAGTCTACAGCCATTGTGCCGAAATGCAATTGCAAGGTCTATAAGTAATGTTAAATTATAAATCTGCAAGTAAGCAACGTTAAATGAAAGGAATATTAGTAAGCACTTATTCAAACGTATTTAAATTAGGTTAGAATATCGCTTTTTAATTGTTTAAATTAATTAAACTATTTCCTTAAGGATAAAAGTATAAAATTTATTTTCTTTTTCAAAGCTACAGATGCGTTGTTCTCATCTCATCTAATAGAGTTGGTCGATCTGGAAAACTAAAACTATTTATAATATATAATATTTTCTTTACCCAGTAGTTAAACCACATTTTGTTAGAGAATGGCTAAATTATTTACAGGAAATTTCTTGTCCAACAACGGGAATTGTGATGTAAGAAGTTACTGTATTAAAGAAAAATATGGTATATTTACTTTCTACATTATATGTTAATAATCAACATCAATATGAAATCAAAATTTATAAAACCATAGCTCCATTCTTAAGAAATTAAGTGTTAGACTTAAATAACAAAGCATAGCAATAACACTTCTTAAATTCTAAATTACTTTACGTTCAGCTCATTAAACATGACATATTCATTAATTTTAACCATCTATCTGCACCCACGTTCAAAGCACATCTCTACCTTTCAATCCACCAGAACAAGCTGAACAAAAGCACCTAAAAAAAGAAACTATCCCACAAAATCTTGACATTTACGATTTTCCCAGATAACCTTATTAAGGGAACACAAAAACGGGGCAGTTATTTCCAAAGCTCTTTATAGGAGATTTTTTTCTCTCTTCTACCTATAGATATTATAATTTGACAAAAATGTAACCGACACATGACTGATTCTGTGTGTTGTTGCTGATCCCTGTTGCCCAGCAAAGCTAGACCAGGTCTATGATATTGCACACTCTCAAGAAATCAATAACCAACAATGGTCGCTCAAGAAGATCTTCTTTATCGAGTCCCAAGCACTCAAATATGTGCTCCGGAGTGGCTTGGCCTTTGGAACACTTGGTACAATTTGGGATTTTCTTTTCTTTGTTGTTATAATGCCAATGTTCTTAGGTGGCCACTACGAAATCGTATGATCCCTATCTGATTCTGTATAAAATAGGTTAGAAAATAAGAATTGAAATTTGATAAAATAATAATAATCAATCAATTATCGATAAATAATTGATAAATTTGAATTATTTTTGGTTTACATATTTTGATATAGGTATTTAATAGCGCTCTAAAGCTGATTATTATTTTTAGCCTCTTTTTTCTGAAGCCTAGTTAAGTGATGAGGGGTATATCTAGTCAGTGCAACTTCAGTAAGAGTTATGACAACATAAATCAGATTTAAAGTGCCACTTATACTAGACCTTTATAATATCTTTTATATGTTAAAATCTACAAATACCTGTAAAGCTTGATCTACGACGTTATTTGAATTCAAAAGTGAAACCCCACACAATTTTGACCTACTAAACTTTCGTTATCATATTGCAATACTTATTATTAATTTGTTAAAAAATTAATTTTTGTGTGTATGGATTTATGTCGCACTAGAGCCAAACGAGAATTATTGTCTATGGGCTTCAAAATGTTGAACCGCGATCAAATGACGAGATCCATATATTGACATCGTACACAGGCTCAGGACTTTGAATAAAGACAAATTTAAAGTTTTTCGTCTCTATTACGATCCTATTATATGATGACTAAGAAGAGAACATAACATTTGAAAGTAACCTACATAACATGAGTCTATAATTCATCGGACCACGTATAGCACATATTAAAAATAGCTTGACCAGATTTGTTTCAGTCATTAACTTTTCGACTTTGAAATCACCATTAATTTTTTTTTCATAAATCATATTTTATTTGCGACGTTTTTGTTTGAAAAACTAAACGAGGACCATTTGCACAATTTTTATAGCTATATAGTTGAACAACATACTAAACTGTACAACTCGTCACTCTAATTAAACAAGTAGGTTTGTAACAGAACAGAATCTGTCACTAAACCCGCTTCCACACAACAGTTGTATTTAACAGGTAAAAAGGCGCCAAACACAGCATTAATTCTATATTAAACATTTACATGCTAAATTTGGCTAGTTACTTTTATTTTATTTCAAAAATTCAATAATTATTACACAAAATTAATTTATATTTCTAAGAATAAATACGTTATATTCCTCGCTTTTAAATAGAATGCAGACATTTCATATCAACATACAAAGAATCTCGTAGTGAAATATATTGGACGTCATTTCAAACTTATCGATGTCGCAAAAATAAATTTATTTTAATTTATTGTCTAAAAGAATTAAAGTTTCCCGAGCGATTGTTGCGAACAGCAATGGTGATTTAATTCTAATAAAAATGGCTTCTTATGCTTTTTAAATGAGTCTTAAATTTTGCAGTTTTTTTTTACATAATTGAAGTACTTCGAATTCGAATTCTTTTCTGAAATTTTCAATGTATTCTAATTTCGACGCGCTGAATTTTTTGACGTATCACACTTGTCCGTAGCATTTGTAGTTTGGGCTATGAAAGTGGGTGATGGGCAGACGGACTGAACGATTATAATACCTTCCACTTTTTACGTTATAAACGTAGTGTAGAAGCTAAAAGTATCGATACAAATATTAAACTGCTTAAAATGCTCTTTGACATTTTGTCAATCCATTACAGCAAAATTTATATCCCGAGGGGCCGTTCCGTAATTGGCCTCGGAGTGTGATGACGTGATTGCTGACCCCCCCCCCCCCCTCTGGATATTTGATCGATTAGACGTCGTCGGTCCTTTGAGACGTTGACATGTTGGGGGACAAGACATTTTGTGGGGGCTCATTGTAGTTTGTTATTGTTGTGGTTTTGTTGTTGAGAATTTGGCTTTTTTATTATTGTAGATACTTGATTTGGTTATATGTAGAATAATGCCGTGTATATTTGATTCGGGCACGTTAAATCTATCGATGTCCAATCTCCTCCTCCTCGTGGATATTAGATTGTTTAGACGTCGTCGATACCTGAATTCATGAACAGAAAAAAAATTTGCAAGCAACACTTCTTTTGCAAGAACTTAGCAATGAAGTAACGATATTTTTAAGTACCAAATAATAATTGCAAAAACTTATTGAAAAATAATAGACCTTCTAATACTAATAGAAGAATTTGTAAATATATACGAATTAACCGTATGGTTCAATTACAAGAAATACTAATACATTAAAAGAGCATAAGATTAAACAGTAATTAAAAAAAACTTTTTGAAACGTTATTTAGGCTACATTTTGAAAACGTTTATCCAACAATAACATGTACAATCTATAAATAATTTATTCGTGAAGATCATTTAAACACTTAAGTAAATACTAATTTTCCCCCCTGTTAGTTTGTTTCTTTGCTGTAAGACAGCTAACATCATAAAACCAGTTTTACAGATTTGTTTTCGTTTGCTTCAGCAATTTACAAAAACTATTTTTCTAATTTTCTTTTGAGAGTTAAATCTGTTCTTTAGCGCAGTTAACTTATTTTCATGTCAAATTCAAATATACCTCTCAATAAACTTTTAAATGAATTAAATTTAACATAAAAAACAAGCTTTTTACATAACAAACTGCTGAGGTGAAACTATTTTTGTGCAAACATTTATTAAACTAACATTTTCCATCGCAGATTGAGTCGCTCAATGTGTACAGAAACCAACGCATTGATAAAAAACGATTAAAACACGCGTAGCCCCCTCTCAAAAGAAAAGAATGAATAACCGTAAAATACGACAAAAAAAAAGAGGGGGAAAAATTGAATAAATCCCCACAAATCCGGCCGATTCTCCCCTCCGCGTATGCTCTTTCAAAAGCAAATCAAAAGCAAAATCAAAATAAAAGTCGTCGTCGGAAATGAATTGATATCGTATTTTATCAGATAGTGCGTGTCACTCAGATGTGATCTTTACCGCTCATTGGCCAGCTCGACCGAGCATGTGATTGAGAGGCGTTTCCCGGGATTTCCTTAAGCCACGCCTCTTGTCTTGCGCCTCGCAGTGATCAAGGACTAATCCTAATACAGAAGCAATTGTGTATTATTTTTTAAATAAAAATGTTTCCCAGTTCTCACTAAAGTTAAGAATTTTAAAAATAAGGAATTTTAGCTTATTTTAAAATTTTCCTTCAAATTACCTTCAAGGCTATCAGAAATCTGAATATCGGGATAAAAAAATATTTATTAAATTATAAGTTTTTAAATCATTAATAATAGCTGGAAACGTGATGAAATTATAAATGGCATTTAATTGATAGTGACGTATTTAGTGCCAGCAGTTGTTATACTACACTATCTAAGTCACTCGGAAAAATCTCACGTAACTTCCGATTTCAGATTGATATATGAAAGCTAGCTATTTTAAAATTTAAATTAAAAATTAATGAGGTTTTGTATAGTTTTTCATTAAAAAATTTTGGTCTACATACAACCGATTTAAATCAAAAATAAATATGTTGTAATTTTTTATTGGTAAATATCGTATAAAAGAGCGATTTAATGTGTTGATATCAAATGGAGAATAACTTTATTCTACTCTCATTCGGACTACAAGTGGCGAGTAAAAAAAAATATTTCAGATGTTTATTATTCCAGTTTTGAAGAAATTTATTGAAATGTTTTCTTTTTAAAAATGTGAAGCTGTAAAAATTTATAAACATCTAGTAACTCTCAAAAAGAAAAAAATATGAACTTTTTAAAGAAATTAAGTGTTCAATATTGTGTCAAAGAAAATTCTCAGCACAAGAAAATAGCTTCAATATGAACGATTTCAACGTCTATATGGTCCTAAGTGATCTACTCCCAAAGTGGGATCTGAAATTAAGTCTTCGGACTGTTAAAATGAATGTCAAGCACAAACGCCTTTGGACAGTACGGTTGTAAAGATTATTATCTTTTTCTTATTATTTTTCTTTCTTTTTCTCTTTCTCCTCCATTGTTTATCTTTTCCACTCTCACACTTTTACGAGGAATTGAAGATTCCAATTTTTATTGGGGCGGGAAGTTTGGGGAGAAGGGAGGGGGGGGGGGGTAGTGGCGGTCTCTTTTTATCGCGATGATTGGTAAAAGGAGAATTGTGTAATGTTGTTTTGTTGATTGGACTGCCTCGGTGTTGGCTGATTCGATCTGTGTTGGGACAAGTAATTAGGATATGTTATGTATTCTTTTTGTATTGTTTATTTGATTGTGATAAGTAGGAAGTGAAAAGAATATGAGATATTATGTTTTAAAAATGTTTCAGCTAAATTTTTGATTTAAAATTTTTTATTTTGCAATACAAGCAATAAAGTAAGAAGGAATTGACTTGCATCACATAAGAAAAATGCTAAATCATTCCCATGGTTTTAAATTAAATTTCTTATAGTTTCATTAGGGCCGGTTGAGGTTGGTATACGTCATAATCACAGGCTTAGAGTATTTGTCAGTTTCGTTTGAAGCTGGGATTGGAAAGTTACTTTCGAAAAGTAACTCTGTTACAGTTACTTAATATGAAAAGTAACTAGCAACAGTTACTTAATAAGAAAAGTAACTAACCACAGTTACTTTTTGAAATTTCAAGTTATAAGAAAAATTGTAATTTAGCCACCCCCTTCCCCCTTACCGTTATTCAAAGATAAACCAAGACTAAAGAAATAGGAACAATCGTAAAAAGTTAAGAACGAAAATTCAGCTTTGTTAAAAGTTAAGTTTTAAGTAACCCAGGTGTTGTCGATTTTTGAACAAAAAATAAACACTGTTATAAAACTTTAAATTCTGTATCTGCTGTCCTCCGACAATCCTGCCCCCAAGTAACTTCCTCTTCTTGTACCAAAAACCATTTTTTTTCTAACACCTGCACTCTGTCAAAAAATCCCGAAAACTTGCGCAATAAAATTGTCTTCTTAAAACCCGGTTGAACTGCCTAAAGCCAGTGTGACAATATTATAGAATAATGTCCATTGAAAAATACTATTCAATAGTACACTATTTATGATATTGTTTATTGTAACTTTTCGGAACCTAATCTCTAATCACAAAATAATTTAAATTAAATTATTCGATACTCTCAACAAGTTTATTTTTAAAAGATCCCGTAATCACAGGCATTCATAAGCCTATAACAAGCTTATATTTTATCATCATAAGCAATAGAAAAATTTCCACTTAGACTCTTTACAACACAACACAAGAAAACCTGTCTTAGTAAACCACTCTTTCTGAAGTGTCCGGTTTATCTGACGTCGCCGTGTGAGGTCCACCTGGCTGCTCAGTTTTTTTCAAAGGATTACTTCTTTTTTCTTTTTTCTTAAAAAAAAAAGGGGGGGGGGGTATGAATTTGAGCAGTAAAACAAAATCGGTCTCTTCAAAACCATATCTGTGAGCCTAATCGCTGACTGCTTGACATATTGTCAACGCGTGGAATTCAGCTTCCCCTGAAAAAAAGAAACTGGTTTTTGTGTGAACCTCAGCAGCTCTTGTTTTCTTTCTATCTATATTTTTGGGGTTGTTGATATGCCTGTGCTGTTGTATATGCGTGCAGTTGCACAATTAAGATATTGAACAATAACTTGTTGTTTTGTTGATATGCATGTACTGTATTATAATATGAAGGGCCGAGTTGCTAAACTCACATTCCTCAAATTCCTCATAGGATATTCCTCACTAAGACATAGAGCCCAGACCGTTCATAGGCAACTTTTGACAATGAAGGAATATGACCTTATATCTTAGTTATAACTTTGTACAATGTGAGTTTTGCAACTTGATCCTTCATATAGCAAGTACTACAACTAGTAACGAGGTTAAATTTAGTAAAATATTGGTATAATTGCAAAAAAAATCTATTAGATTTGGTCAACTTTATACTCCATGCAACTAGATAACTGTTGTAGGCACTTCACAGGTGTTACTTAAAATTCGATACATGGAATCATATAATGTGGAAAAACATAAATAAGTCTTTTCCTCAGAAAAGTGAAGTTACCTAGTTGTAACTTAATCAGATATGTTTGAGTGATTAACTTTTCGACTATAGAATCCACATTAATTTTTATAAATAATATTTTATTTACGATGTTTTTGTTTGAAAAGCCATAGAAAATAAAACGGAGACTACAAGGAGCTAGATAGTTGAATACCAAAATAAACTGTACATGTGAAATGCCGTACACTCTTATAACAAACGAGCGGTTTTAACTCAGTCTGAGTTAATTTCCACTCCTTTCCGTGCCGAAAATGCGCTTCTCCTATAGGAGTGAATTTCACTCTTTTCGGAGTGGGTAAAGAAATAAAGAAAACAATCTGCGTCCTACACTCTTAAAACGAGCGGTTTTAACTCAGTCTGAGTTAATGTCCACTCCTTTCGGTGCCGAAATGCACTTCTCCTATAGGAGTGAATTTCACTCTTTGTTTTAAGAGTGTATGTCAGGGCACCACGTAGAATCATAAAATGTGGAAGCATATTAATCAGTTTTTTCCTCAGGAAAGTGAAAAGCTATATACTGCCGTGGGCGGGTATACTGCAGCATTTAGACAAATGACTTTGACCGTTGTTATAATCGCTCAATGACTCTAAACTATAAGAAAAGATACTGAAAAAGACTAATATTTTCAGAGCAAAAAAGGTCCAATCCTTTGTTGTGGTTACTGCAGTTTACCTGTCCACAGCATTGTAATACAATTCAACCCCAAATTACATGTGGGAGAAGCTACATAACTAGAATATTAAACCGTATTTTTTAAAAATCTATTTTATTGCTATGTGTGTCTTATTGTGTCTTATTATGTTGTTTCAGGAGAGAGAGCAAGTTGTGTGAGTTGGAGCCACGTTGTTCCCACTGGGCCCCCCACTGGAGTGGCCACTGGTCGGCCGGCCAGGAGGAGGTGCTGCGGCCTTCGGAGCCTACTCGACCACCATGCCCCACAAAGGTATCGACACTTCCCAACCACTATATCCTTTGCTTCAACTTAGGCCAAACTAAATGGGGTATCACTAGCATCTCAATCCCAACGTGGCAGGTAACAGACGATCACTTAAAAATGAGGGAGTTTATTGAATTTAAAACGGTTGCTTATTATCTCTCACGAAATGCCTTAGAAAAGTTTAAAAAAATAAAATTTACTTGCTATATTTAGGACAAAGTTACCGATAAAAACTATTTTAAGAGTAAATCTAATCGGAGGTAGTTTTTACATTTTGGGCAGTCAATATCGAGTATAATTCAGATAAATTTATTATTAAAATGTTATTATTTCCCCAAACGAAAATCTATTTCTTTATATAAATCCAATTAAAGAAATAGCACTTTTAGTGTTGATAAAAAATGACCCTTCTTGTTTTCTGTTGACTGCCTCGTTGCGATTGAGGTTCTAGTTAGCGTATCAAGCTTCGACAACATGCTGTTATGTGAGGACAAAGCATGGGTGGGAATACACCTTTAGAAGCGCCACTCGAGTGAAGATGTGGAGATGTTTATCTAATGAGCAAAGCTGTGTTTGAGTTAGTAGTAATGATTTTCCCCGCTTCACTCGAGTAGCGTTCGATACGGTGAAGACCCATCCAATGAAGTTCGGCTGTGATGCCATAAACATAGTGACGTAATTTTATATACGTCTAGTTTAAATTTCATGCTCAATGCTAATTTTTGGGATGTCCAGGCCTGGTACTCTATTCAGTTTTACCTTGCTTCAACTTAACTTCATATTACATGACATAAAGATTTTTTCTAATGTAACGGCAATTTTACATTGTAAAAACTTGTAAGCCGGGCTGGTAAGCGTAACACCTACACGGGTGCTGTAGTTTTCAAGCACATGTGACTCGGTTGTTAAATTTTCGCTTAGTAGAAAAGATGAACACTGAGTTCAAGGTCACAACATCCGAGCATGCGCAAGTTAAGGCATTACAGTAAAAATCTGTAAAATTGTGTTTACGCCACCTGATAAAATGATAACTTTGCGATAGAAAATAGGGGGAAACGCTACGGAAACTTATGTAATTGTTACCATACACTTTCTTATTTATTTAAGTATTTCTATATTTTTTAATAAACAAAAAAACTCCGTATTTCTTTTAATGCTATCTTGGAACAAGGATCAAACATAAAAGGTTTAATAATTAAAATAATATTCAATTACTAAAATAAAATAATAATATAGCAATACATTTTCTGTCAAAAAGTACTTTCCCCTTGTGATACTTACATTCCTTACTTAAAAGAATGGCTTGAGAACATATTTTGCATCAACTTACAAATCCTCTCGCAGACCTGAAAATAAACGATCGAAGAAGTGGCAAACGCTGTTTACAGGACAATTTATCTCTGTCACCTAGAAACAACGCTTCGCAAAAAAAAAAGAAGAAAAAAGTGGTTAACATCTCTATATTTTTTTTCGCTTTTAATCGCGTTTCCCCTTATTTTCGATCGCAAAGACATCAATCAAATGGGCGGTGTCGCTGGAGAGTCTGACCTCATGGTTTGTTGCCCAGTTTGCAGACTATACTACGTGCAAGGACTTGTGGTATTTTTTAAACATTGTGTTGGCAAGATGCTTGATGTATAAGAGTGGCAGTAAAAAGTGATCGTACTCTTGGGAAATTATGGTATTTTTTAAATTTTTAAAAAACTATTTAAAAAACAAATACTATTAATCCGTTGAGGAGAAAACCAAATGGAGGCGTCTCAAGACTGTATTCGAAGAAATATGTTTCTTTTCCTTCTAACGTAGTATTCAGGCGTCTCCCTTTGTATTTTTTTTTTCTATCAGTAGAATAATGGTATGAGTCGAAAATTTCAAAAAAGCTTTCTCACTAAAACTTCTGCATACTCTTAAGTTTAATAGATGCAGGTTTTTGAAGGAAAATTAGAATAATTTATTTGCAAAACAATATGCAAGCCGTTTTTCAATAACTTTCATTCATGTGTATTGTACTATGTATAGAAATGGAAATTTTTTTATTAAAAAAATAATCTCTTTCTATTTATATTGACAAATGCTTCTACATAACTATAGTGTGTATAAATATTTCCTATGGTCCACAACTAAACTGACAGTTCTCAGGGCATGCTGTAGAGTAAATTAATGAGTATAATCATACCAATTTTGGGATAAAGTCTAATAACGACATTGGAAAGAAAACCCCATGATCAATTTTTTTTTTTTAAATTTTCCAAAAATGAGAAAATTATTCTCAAATTTGAAAACCTATTTTTAACAATGTAATCAGTCTAGTTATGGACACTTTTTGCATGCTTTATTACTGTATTATTCCCGTGTTGATCCAGCAAATGTCACATTAACCTAGATATGCTTCTCTTCCCCGCAGGCCACAGCGGCATCAACCAGTTGGGCGGCGTGTACGTGAACGGTCGCCCTCTACCGGACTCGACCCGCCAGAAGATCGTCGAGCTGGCCCACTCCGGAGCTCGACCCTGCGACATCTCTCGCATCCTGCAGGTCTCCAATGGATGCGTGTCCAAGATCCTTGGGCGCTATTACGAGACGGGGTCCATCAAGCCACGAGCTATTGGAGGCAGCAAGCCACGAGTGGCCACACCACATGTGGTGGCGAAGATCGCCGACTACAAGAGGGAGTGTCCGTCGATATTCGCCTGGGAGATCAGGGACAGGTTACTGTCTGAGGCTGTCTGCAATAATGACAACATACCTAGTGTGAGTAGTTTTTTTTTGTTTGAGTCTTGATATGAATTGTTTTGAATCATAGAAATATAAGTAAAATAACCGACGTGTATTAAAATAAATGCCTGAAGATGCTCTTAACCCCTTCACTACCAGGACGTATGAAGCGTATACGTAATCTCAATATGATAATCAACGACCAAGACGTACACTATGTACATAGTCCACTGGAGAGTAAGCAGCTTTAGCAACATCTTTGCTAGCTTAGTCTATACTCGAGAAATTAAGCCTGGGAATGAAGGGGTTAATTTGTAGCATAAATGTCTTATCTGTGATTAGTTCACTGTGCTGTCTAATGCCTGTGATTGGTCCTTGAACCATAGTTCTCCCTTGTAGATCATGAGTTAAAGCCGTCATTGTATGCAATAACTCAAAATCTGTATAAAAAAAGTAAGCCAGTCGAGCTTTCGATTTCTGGCCTATGAAGTTTTGGATAGTGAAAGAGTCAACTTCTAAAAACGGTTGGATGCATTGAACTAGCATTTATCGTTGGTACATTTCTATTTAAAAAATTCTGAGGACAATCAATGGTCCTTGACTATGCATATATTTTCATGCCTAGCTCTTGATTTCTGTCCTATGACGTCTTGGATAGTGAAAAAGCCAAATTCTAAAAATGGCTTATCTTACTCGAACTGATGATGGTATCCATTTGGGCAACTTCTCAACGCGTTTGAGCTACCTAGAAATCTAGAGCTGCACCATATATGGAATCTTCTTTACATACAGGTGTTCATTGCATTTAACCCGGTGCATTGAACTTACTACCGCCAGTTAAATCTTCTTCAAGTATCTTATCTGTATAGATATGAGTACCATGTATATCCATTCACTGCTTTTTTGGTATATATTTCCTTCAGTACAACTTACTTTTCAAAACTAACAAATGGCTCGAATATCTTAGAATGTGTGCTCTTAAAATTAACTTATTCAGTGGCAGAACCATCTGATACCTCCAAAACAAGGTGGAACAGCAACTCTATCCATGTTAAGGAATCACTAATCACCAAACAATGGGATCTAACTTACAAATTCACAGGTGCAGGCATGCTTAAATCGCACAAACCACCGAATAATCCGTTCTTTGTGGTAAAGGTATACCATTTATTCCTGGTATTTCAGCCGCAAAGAAGCCGTACGATTAGTACCTGTGGGGAAGCCCTATTCTGTGAGAATATCTTCATCAGAGGTGTCGGAGAATCGTGTATCTGAACTAGATTTCGGCTTAGAACAGAGAGCTTTGTAGAATCTATATGTCTAGGGAAGATCAGTGTGATAACTGGTGCATTTGAGGGCTAGATTTAGTAAAGGAATAGCGATTTAGGGATTGGGGTTTGAAGAGGGGTCGTGTAATCCGTTTTTAAACTAATCGTTTAGTCGGTGTTTTTGATGTGGAAAAGCTGTAAAAACGGCATTTTGTGGCCTACTAGGTTTTAAAAAGCCTTTAGAATGATTGACAACTACATTGTTGGAAAACTTGCTCCGTGCAATTTTGGAAAACATGCCCAGTCGCCATATTTTGCCTTTAATAGTACCTTGACGAGTAGAGTATAGTTACGTAAAGAGAGGAGCCACCTTTTAGTATACGCAATGATCAAACTGTAAGTTTAATAAAAGTACGTTTGATTTAGATTTGAATGTAATCATGAAAATTCACTCAACTTTGAAAAAAATCACAAATATTGCTCTAAAGACAATATGACAACACCAACTGAGCAAAAATTCTATGGGTGACATAAAAACGTTTGCTTCATAAACCAAGCAGCCATTTGGCGCCTCATATGGCTCATTTCTTGTATTGGAGACTGGGGAGCCTTGGCCATAGTTTCAGAATTTTATTTTTATAAATTTTATTTTTACACTAAAAATTTCATATGATAGCACATATTAAAGGAAATTTTATTGGTAACAAGTATATAATAGTGATAATATAAATAATGCATTTTTCTTTTTTAAATATATTGTTTTTTAAAACTTAGAAACTTGGCCAAGTCTCCCTTATTAAGGGAGACTTGGCCCATGGTAAGGGAGACAGCCCATGCAAAAATGCCTAATTTTAAAGGGCAAAATAATAAATATTTAAAATTATTTTTTTAAGCATTAAATGTAAAAAAATTATATTATATAATTCAACACTCTGGAACTCATTTAAAAATCATGTTTACTGTAATATTTAGAGTAATACATTTTTCTAGTATTGTATGAATTAAAAATTCTAATATTGTCCATAACAAATAATTTTTTATATTTATTTAATATATTTTATTCAGTTTGTACAAACATTAAAATGCACAAGATATAAGCCTCAGTTTTAATTTTTTTTTATTTTAACGGTACAAACTGTAAAAGTCAAAGTCAAAGGGCAGTTTCAAAGCTACTCGTTCGCCCCCCCCCCCCCCTCCCCCTATAAAGAAAAAAACTGATAATATCTTAATATTAATCTAGAGTATTATTATACTTGAATTAATAACTTATATAGTTTTTGTAGAAAAAGTTTGATATTTGGTCATAAATGATAAGTTTGATTTAGTTGAAGTTTTCGTTTTATTCTAAACAAGTATACAAATACTAATAATCAATCTATTACCTTCATAAAGTTATAATCATACGTTATTATTAACCGTGTATTTGATAAACATTATGTATAGATTTTCATAACTAGTTCACTTAGGGAGCCTTGGTCCAGTGGCCAACCCTCCCTTACATAGAGTGGCCATGGCCAACCCTCCCACCTAGACATTTCGTAAAGAATGGTACATGGTGCTTCGAAGCCTACTTCATTGTACAAACTTTATAGCTAAAATAAAACCTTAATATAACAGTATTTTAAAAATACCATATACTTAAACTTAATTGAATTGGTTTTTCTGAAAAAATCTTACAAATTATGTCCAAAATGTTTACTTTTTGGGGTGGGAAACTTTGGGGTGAGCAAAAAAAGTAGCTCAATAAAACTAAGGTGGCTATCTGCTGACAACAGTAGCTTTGAGTACCATGTGTTGAGAAAATGCTAAAATACTTTTAAATACTAAAATTTAAAGATGGGCCAAGTCTCCTTTATGGCCTTGGCTCTCCAGTCTCCCTTGTAAGGCCTGGTGGAAAACTTACCCCATGGGGAAACTAGCCCCGGTCTCCCCTATTTCTTAAATGCACAGGTATCACACAAAAATTTATAGACTCGATTTCGAGAACAAATAACTTAACACTAAAAATTTCTAAGTCTTTTATTCCTAAATTTTTGGACAAACTTATTTCAACAGTCCTCAGCCCACTTATCTCAATACCAACCTCCCACGTACAAAAACTGCTGTCAGACAGCATCAAAAACTAACACCAGCTGAGCTCGACGGTCACTTCGTGGGGCCTCGTCGCGTGAGGTCCCGACGGGGACCCCTTTGACGGGCCGGGCCCGACGTATCAATAAAGGGCCCCGTCAACGCCCGGTTGCCACAACCGACTGAGAAAAACTTCAATAAATAATGAAAAAAAGAGGGTGGAAAGAGGAATTTGTTTTCTTTTCATTACGGGCAACAGGGCTTGCCATTCAAGTTGCCGGAGCGAGAAATTGGTCGGGTATATTGCTTATTCGCACTTGTGGCTTGAGTGGGGATGATGAAAAAACAGTTTATCTCTGTTTCTGTTAATTTTTAGGTGATTTTTAATGAAAAGGTATATTAAAGAAATGTATGGTATTTTGCAATACAAAAGTTTTACTCTTTAGGAATTTTTTTCTTTAAAAAAATTCATCAATTAAATAATGATAACAGAAAATGGAAATATTTAAAAAAAAAAGTTTTTTCAATCAAGTTATTCAAAGAACTCATACCGACAGTCTGAATCATATTATAAATCAAAAGAGTAACTTCGACTAACTTTTCTGAATCAGTGCTTGCAACAATGACCAAATCCATTAGTCCACACTCTTAAAACAAACGAGCGGTTTTAACTCAGTCTGAGTTAATTTCCACTCCTTTCCGGTGCCGAAAATGCACTTCCCCTATAGGAGTGGATTTCACTCTTTTGTTTTAAGAGTGTAGATGCTGCAGTTTACCTGTCCACGACAAAGAACTTTTCTGTAGCTTCTTAACTTGCATGTTTTCAGGCGCCTTGACCTTTATCAATGGTCATCGTTTCTTTTAATCGAAGGATCAAAACTGGACCATGGCTGAGGCACATATGCTTGACAATTACAGCACAAGTGTGTCTATTACATATACCAGAACGGATGCAGTGTCTGACTAAATTTTTTACAGTGTTCAAAATCCAAATTGTGTAAAAAGTTTAAAAAAAACAATGCATTTAAAATCCCAAAAATGTAACTTAATTAAAAATGAACAATAAAAAACACATAATAAATTTCAGCATAACTGAAGAACTAACTGTTATTTGTCATTAAAAATACTGCATAAAACACAACACGACGATATTTTCTTTTCCATCCTTTCTGCTTCTTTTGGCATAGAACAGGCGAAGTTTCCACAAGGGATAAGGAAATGATTGGCGTTTATTGTGCCAGTAGCGATGGACGTGAGTGCAGTTGACATCTATGCATCAGTTGGCGGTTTTTCCTCGTTGTAATGGTTTAGATATCACTTCAGTGTGGAAAAGTCAGAGCGTAATTTAACAATAGAAGTGTTGAGTTTGTCATATATATGTGAAGGGGCAATATTTCGTGAGGTTTATTTTTGTTAAGGCAGAGATGGGTGGTACAAAAGAGACTAATTGAGTGAGGAATAACCATTTACCGACATTGGTCGTTGATATATTTTTATTGAAAAAATTCTGAACATACTGACATTTTACTCTAAATAAAAACTAGTTATTCTGTATGCTAAAGATTATATTGTAGGAGGTTGTGTTTAAATACATAGAAGTTGCTTTGTAATAATTGAAATAATTTTTTATCAATTATAAGAGATGAATTAATATTTTGTTAGAAAATACAATTAATCTGGACTTGATGGAATAATTTAGCTTTATTAATTCAAAATTCGTTCATCTTTTTCAAATTTGTTCAATGCTTCGATCTTTCTCTATTACTATTTGTAAGCAAATAAATTTATGCGGTATAAGTTTAAAGACTTAAAATATATGCTTTTGTTTGTTTAAATTTATTTTCTAACGGACGAAATACATTCTCAGACTTTTAATGTGAAGTTGTACTGTAGATGAATTTTTTTTTACAGTTTTCAAGATGCACAGGAAATTCGAAGCTTATATTATTATGCATAAGTTATTTAAAATTATTATTTTTACCATTATAATGAAATGATGATTAATTCAAACTAGTTTTACTTTAATCATAATTGTTTTAATTAAATACATTGTCCTATCTTCACATTTATTAATGAAAAATATTTTAGCTATTATAAATCTTTTTATCTAACAGTAGATTTAAGAATTTAACAAACAGTAAATTTAAATATTAATTAAAAAAAAATATGTTTAAATACAAATTTAATGTTTTACAAATAAAAATGATCTTTTCCAAGTCCACTATGTCAATTTCCTCTCATTTTAATCCCTGCTCAAATATATTAAATATTACATTCCTTGAAAATTTATCCAAACGATTTTTGAAATATTTAACACAAGCATCATTAATTTCAGTTGAGACTTTCTAAGAAGATTAATACTCGAAAATTATTTTGAGGGGTTTTATTGATATGATTATCATCTTAATTCCATTAAAATGAAATTATCGTTGGTACTGAAATTAAAAGTTAAATGTATACTAAATTGTAGGAGAAATTAATTTATCTCTATCTCTCCTAATTGGAATACTTACCATACATTTAAGTATTGCATATGCGTTAAATGTACGTAAAGAGTTGGTCCAATATTGTATTTTATTAAGTGTATGATTATGAATGTGGAATTTTACCTTATTTGTTATTTTTAAGCATACAAATAGTGAAATTTCTTTTTATATGTATATTTGTATAGATATAAAAAATCGATACTAGTACTTCAATAAAATTATTGTATTATATAGTTTTCTGATATTAAATTTTACGACATTATTTTTTATTTATACTTTTTTTTATTATGATGCCTATTTAAAGAGTTTTAATATTTTTTGAGACACAATTCTTTATTATTAATGCTCCTTACACTTAATTTCCATTTAGAATTTTTTCTCTCGCTTAGACGGGATTTGTCGTTTTCTGCTTGGCGTTTACGTTTTTTTTTCTTCTATTTGTGTATTTGTATGTGTTCGGTTTAAGTTTTAAAAAAAATTGTTGTCATGTAATGTTCCTTACACTTATTTTTATTTAATATTTATTTCTTTGCTTATAATGGATTTTTCTGCTTTCTCCTTGGTGTTGACAAATATTTTTCTATTTATGTATTTTTATGTTTTGTTAAGTTGACAAAGATGTAAATATTATATTTTTAATTATTTTATATATATTATTTTATTTATTTCCAACAGGTCTCCTCCATCAACCGCGTCCTCCGCAACCTAGCCGCCCAGAAAGAGCAACAACAACAACATCACCAGCACCAATTAACCGTCCCCGGAGCCGAACTAGTCTACGACAAACTCCGCATGCTGAACGGCGGGCAGCCTTGGCCGTGGTACCACCCAACGGGCGCGGCATCTCATCTGGCGGCAGCCACCGTCGCCCCACACGGCACGGGGCTGACGGCCGCTGCGGCGGGAGGGATCGTAGGACCGGCCGTAACTTCGCCGGCGGGACTAGGGGTTTGCAACGGCCAACTGAATGGGAGTGATTCTAGTACGAAGAAAAGTGAGTGATTTTTAAAAAAGTTTATTGGTGTATTGGAAATGAACACGGAATAAGTGTTATTTTTAGTTATGTAAAAACAAGGTAGACGCTATACTGCTAGCAACAAAACATGTGGAGAGGACGAGATGATGTGATTATTTTATGAAATTTAAGTGCGATAAAAAATAGCAATTTATATTTTCTTACGTGTATACCACATATCTCGATATCCACTAGTTGTGCTCCAATTATTTAAGACCTTTATAATTTTAGCTAATATTAGACCCGGGGTACAAGTTCTTGAAGCTGGTTGATTTACGTTCATTAGTGTTTTGGAGGAACATCCTATTTTGTGTAAATTCATAATAAAGGTTTAATGTAAAATTATTTTACCTAATAAATTTAAAATGCAACCAAGGCGAGTTACATAGTGTCATATATTCTGAAAAAATAGGTTTAATTTTCTCTGCTTCTTGACATATTCCTTTGCTTTATGCAGAACGCAATTATCAGAACAAAAACTTGACCCTGATAAAATAAAATTCTAATGAAGTAAACTTTTCCCTATGAAGTAAATGGAATATTGACAGTTTGATTACATCATTGATTTTAATATTTGATTTTTATTCAAAAACTGTATTAATACAAATATATTCCCGATTTTTGGTGCATCAATATAAAAACTAAAATAATCGTTAAAGGAAAAAAATCCTCACTTTTCCACTCGTACTTTCTTGAGGGCATTCCGAAATTTTGATTAAAAAAATTAAACAAAAATTTGCAAATTATAAAATTTGGTCCACAAATTATACAATTTGGTTTGGTTACATATCTTATGACAAATATATCTTTCACTGACATCTTAGTTATACTTTGTTATACGTTAGAGAATGTCTGTTTTGCAAGAACCCCCTTCGATTATTAACAAAACTTTATATATCTTGAGACAAAACAAGTCAACTGAACTCTTCAATACGCTTAGAAATAACAATACCCATCATGAAACCTTACTATACATTCATAGAAATTTTAGTACCAACGATAAACTTTCCAATTACCTGCATTTTATAAGGGTCTCTTTCCTAAAAACATCTTTAAGGTAGTATTATTCTAAATGGAATGTTTCTCTAGCGGGCATAAAAAGTATTGCTTGTTATTGTTGTATATTTCGGAATGTATTTCTGATTGTTTTCAGTGATCAACCAACAATAACTAGGCCATTAGCGTTGAAATTCAAGATAAAATAAGTCCTGCGGAAATTTTTTATGACGATACAATAAAAGAATGTAAAAATGTCCAATAGATGGCGTTGCAAGAAGTTTTGGTTTACGGATTTGTTTTATGAAATTTAACGTGGAGGGGCATTGATGGATTTTAGTGGATCCTGACCGTATTTAAAAAAAAATTAAATTAATTTAAATTTTTAAATTCTTTAGCATATGTTCGTAATGATCAAACAAACCCTTAAAATCAAATTTGTGATGAATTTTTGATATTTAAATGACTTTATCATTAAAGTAACATTTGTCGTTAAAGTTTAATACAAATTCAGATGAAAAGTGAAACAATCAAATATTTTGACAGCTAACTTTTATTACTCACTGATTTCTGAGGTTTTGCTAAACAAACCACCAATTATTTTTGGCTCAGATACTATTTCAGGAGCTGGCATACAAAGTAGGACTTGTTCAATTCTAATATTTTGAAAATGAATAAAATGTACTTACCTCTATTACTGTTTCAATTCAAATGAGGTTTGTCTGAATTCGGATACACCCAGTTTTATTTCATATCATTTTATTTAACATATTTATTAATCACCGAATTGGCGCGCATATCCGACAAATACACCATAGGTGAATTCGGTTAAATACATAGATATCATAGTTAAAGATTGGCAGATCACGTGACCTCCAATGCTAGCGACGAGATGCGCATGGAGGCCAAATAAGAGGGCAAAGCTGCCAGTGTTGCTGCCACTTTAAGGAGAAAAATACTACGAAAAAATACCATTTAATTCTAAAATTTCAAAAAAAAATACTAGAAAAGGATTTAAAGTCACTAAAAAGATTCCAAAATGCAGCTAGTATTTTTACGATATTTTTTTGTAATTTTAGAAGTAAATGGTATTTTTTCGTAGTATTTTTCTCCTTAAAGTGGCAGCAACACTGGCCATTTTGCCCTCTTATTTGGCCTCCGTGCGCGTCCCGTAGTTAGCATTGGAGGTCGCGTAATCTGCCAATCTAATACTTTAACTATGATATCTATGGTTAAATAGCTCTAAATCAGAAAATGTTATGAATACGGAACTTTATATCTAGTTTGATCTTACTCTGATTATGCCGGAGAAGCATTTCAGCTTGCATTGTTAAACAAAATATACATAATTTCTGTTTACATTTTACTGATAAGTTTTAAGGTGAATATGAAATTTTATGTTGGTCTTAATTCTTAATTCAATACAAAACAAATTAAGCACATTTTTCCACCACCGCTAAATTGCATTTTGAATCAATATCAAATAGATAAAACTATACTTATATCAACAATTGCAGCCCCCATTCCAAAATAAAATTTCTCATCCAATTTTTGGTCGACCCCTTTTTTCCAAAACTCCGATGGAGCGAACAGGAAAAAAAAAGGTACAGGAAATAAAGAAGAGAACAGGGGGAAAAAAAGGAATTTGGAAACCGTTGTTCGTACTGAGGAAGGTAATGAAATTCGTTATCCCGCCAACCCACCATTAAATTCTTTTTCTGGCTTCGAAAATACTATTTGGCGGAAATTTCCCGAAGGAGATTTAAAATGTAGTCCGATAGCAAATCCAGTTTATTCGGGTCTGAATTTCTTGAATAAATGGGAATTACATAATACATCCAGGTCTAAAGCGACGCTGCTCTTCTTCAATGATATATGAAACCGAATGCATTAGCTTCCCGACATTTTGTTTTGCATTTCAACTGGTTTAAAAAATTTATTTTGTATCGCTTCTGGAATCCCATTTGGGTTATTTCAGGAGAAGTGCCGTTTTTTGGGGATGTTGGCGTCTTTTTTTTCTTTCTTTGGCGTTTTGTAGAATTGAGCTTGTAAAATGTCGTGGAAGATCCAATTTGCAGTTAATATGTTGTGTAAAATGCGAGTTTGGGATTGGAAATGAAGTTATTCTCGGATGCGATTTATCTATTAGTATTGTGTCTAAATTATTTATTCTGAAGAGGAACGCTTATGTAAAAACCCAAATGGAAATTCGTTTTCCATTTGAATAAAAACGTTAAAATTTAACATATAAGATGATAAATTTTCTTCTTATTTTAAAGCCAATTACCATAAATGTTTTTAAACTTCCCATTGCAAATAAATGCTTTTAATGCATCTTAACTGTGCATGTTAAACGCTAAGTTTCTTTTAAATATATAAAGCCTTGTTTTTGCTCTCTCACCATTGTTAAACAAAGAATATACTATGTTTTAACTTTTAACAAATAAATGTGATTATTATACTCAAATATACGAACATGCTCTATAATTTTGAACAATGGAAAGTTGAACAGCATTTGAACATGTACTTTTTTTTCTTTTCCTCATAGTAATAAAAAAATCTAAATTCCATCAGAAACATTATCCGATTGAAATACTAAAAAAGAAAAATATTTAACATTAATAGAATTTTGACCACTTTCATCCATACAATGCACTATCAATCACCCGGTTTTTAACCACTGACTAGCTTTATACGTATAACGTTTGTTATAGATATTGCTTTTTCTTCTCATACACTGGTAGTTAATGCTTTTAAGACTTATTTTTTTGTCATTTACTAGGACTTTTTTTTTTAACGAAACGAAGTTCTAACCCTTTAGGATTAGAAAAATTATTTTAATTGTAAAAAAAATATGTTTTATATTTATGAAACGTAATAATGAAACGAATAATTAGTTAAAAGATCCACCAGCTCAAACGTCATTAACGTTTCCTTTTATAATAAATATTTCTGGCTAAGAAAGTCAGACTAAGCCGAAAAAATGTTACTATGTTTTCTGTGAATGAAATACGGTACTCCTATTATAATGTATCACAAGAGGTGTTTTAATATATTTTTTAGACTTCCAGCTAACAATTTTTTAAAAAGTTTAATCAATTAATGAATTGTTAAATTGGAAAAATTTGTATATTTATTAAAAAAATATTGCGAACTGCATTCAAATTTTACACTTTTATAAAGAATTTCAGTTTGAAGAATAAAGAGCTATAAAAAAACCCGAATGTATGCAAGTTACAGGAGTTTGACGTTACAGTCAATACAAAGAGAGTTTCCACAAAAGGTCTATTCATTGTAATGTTTAAATATTTGCATAAAAATAAGGCGCCGTTTCACACACCAAGTAACTTGCATTTAACTCTGGGCCACGGATCATTTGCAAGTAAAGACGGAAACCCAAAAATCGTACGTACCAAAATAAAGTTAAACTTTTCGCACAAAGGCATTTCTATTGACACAATCGTATCTAGAAAACTGTTTTGAACCCTGATACGCATAAAAAAATCCACAGTCCTAAGACTGTTTTTTGTGCATGTCAGAAAACACCCATGAATTGCATACATTTCAAGAGGGGTGTCCTCCGTAGCATGAAATTCGCAATTCCACCAAAACCCTCCCCACTTTTAGTGGTAATTACATCACAGAGCTAAGAAGAAGATGGAGATGCTTGGCGGCGAAGCAAAGTGAGGCCTTCAGAAAGTCGCCAAGCAACCCTAGTAAGCCCAAACAAACAGCTCACTCAATGTTAGTTCATGTTAAAATGCATCTTTTTATTAATTAAAAAAGTAAAACTTAAAAATTGAAAAATGACTGTTACTGTTTGTGCAGTTGTAGTTTGTAGCACGAGATCTGAATTTACACACGATGGTAGTAATTCCCTTCACACGTAAGGAAATTGCTCTGTAATAATATTTTTTTATTAGAGAGTCAGAAATGGCCAAGACGATGTCGTAAGCCTTTACAAACTCCACTGTAGGTTATGTTGAATTATTGTTGCACTAGAGCTACACATATGGAACTCCACTGTGAATAGCGCCAAATAGTTCGCCGAGAGGCGTTTATTTGGGCTTCCTACAAAGCGATCAATGGCTTCACTTGGAAAACCAGTATTTTGTATTGGTTTTTTCCTTGGATCATCTCCATCTTCTTCTTAACTCTACGAATTACATTGGGCCGTTTGCCTCAGCTGCATGCTCGGAATCGGCAAGGCACCCGCCATTGGTAGCCACTGGAGCATTGGGACATCGGGGCTTTTAGATCTTTGTGGTGGGCGAAGGGACATTAGAAATACGGACGCGATTAACACCAGAACCTTTAAGATGGTTTTTCGGACGCCTTCAAAAGAAACCAAAGAGATCCTACACCGTTTTTTTTTCTTCTAGAAATGGGTTTCTTGAGGTCGCACAATGCCGCGGCTTTTTGAGGGAGATCTTGTCTATAAAAAAAGCTTTCACTGTGTTGTTTGTTTGTGCGACTTTCTTCTGGAGGTAATCCTGTCTGATTCCTTTTTCGGAGGTTTTGGTGTCTTTTCTTCGTCTTAGGAATCTGGTTTCGTTGATGGAATGGTAGGTGTTCGTTTCAGAAGAGCAGG
Source organism: Oedothorax gibbosus (assembly GCA_019343175.1). Taxonomy (NCBI): domain Eukaryota; kingdom Metazoa; phylum Arthropoda; class Arachnida; order Araneae; family Linyphiidae; genus Oedothorax; species Oedothorax gibbosus. Next base: position 32,939,903 of record CM033279.1, on the reverse strand, counting down.
ATTGTATAGGGAGATTACTTTCTGTTTCTTTTGTTGAAGTTGTTTGGTAATTTGGCAAAAGTAATTAACTATAGCTATGTTATTCATTAACGCTAAATATTTCACTAATATATTCAGCATTCTTGAACTGTCAATTCAGAAATTCTTATCTGAATTGATTCATTTCTTATAAGTGTTACCTTACAGAAAATTACACTCTTAAAACAAACGATCGGTTTTAACTCAGTCTGAGTTAATTTCCACTCCTTTCCGTGCCGAAAATGCACTTCCCCCATAGGAGTGGATTTCACTCTTTTTGCGGTGTAGGTAAAATAAATAAAATAAAACAATCTACGTCCTACACTCTTAAAACGAGCGGTTTTAACTCAGTCTGAGTTAATTTCCACTCCTTTCCGATGCCGAAAATGCACTTCAACTATAGGAGTGAATTTCACTCTTTTTAAGAGTGTACTGTCCTTATCCTCTGAGGGATACCGAAGTATAAACCCGTCACCTGGTTGTCATGCTTTCCACATGCAATGTTTACAAATTTATAAATTAAAATTTTTTCCCGAAGTTTAAAATTTAAAGAATGGAAGAGTTGTCAATAATCATCAGCCACAGAAATACAATAAAAAAAATTAAAGAAATTAAATTAAAATTTAAAGAAAGCAAATCTTATGCAGTGAAAACGAGTTTACACTTCAGCCAATTTGCTTATCCCTCAAATCGTATCGAGTTCAACGGCAATGCTTTTCAATCAATGGTGCAATACCATTTTTGTAAGGATAAACAAATTTGTGGTGTGTTTATATGTGCTGGTGGAAATCTAACAATCCTTTGTATAATTCGCTTTGGTGTATTTTCTCGTGTTATTTCATGTAATGAAAGGAATCTAGTTTCTTTGATTGAATGAAGCATATGATTGTAGGCATTGTAAATAGGGATATTACTTAAGGATATTACTTTTGATTATCTTTGTGCTAAATATTTAATAAATTACAAAATTTAATTTACCGTTATATGCCATTGTAAAAAAATCTTTTCAAGTATTATTTAAACGTAATTTAAAAATAAAATTAAAAAAAAACCTGATACTTCTGTCTTTAAATAATTTAATTTAAATGATTCAAATATTTTTGTTAATACTTGAGCCTTAATAATTGCTTTTACGCTCAAAATAATTGCAAAATATATTTAAATTTATAAAATATACACTCTTAAAACAAAAGAGTGAAATCCACTCCTATAGGAGAAGTGCATTTTCGGCACCGGAAAGGAGTGGAAATTAACTCAGACTGAGTTAAAACCGCTCGTTTTAAGAGTGTAAAGCGTAGATTGTTTTCTTTTATTTCTTTTACCCACTCCGAAAAAGAGTGAAATCCACTCCTATAGGAGAAGTGCATTTTCGGCACGGAAAGGAGTGGAAATTAACTCAGACTGAGTTAAAACCGCTCGTTTGTTTTAAGAGTGTAAGCACTTTTGTTGCACTTCTCTTTAAAAAAGAAAAACTGTATGCATCTCAATAAAAATGCACCCAAAAGTTCTTTTTTATACTCTATAAACTTTACAGTAAATATATATCTCCAAGTGTCTCAGTGCTATTCCGAAAAATATATATATATAAAAAAGAAATCAGGAGGATCTTAGCATTATCGACGTGACTTTCTGAACGCTCCGAAGTGTTGCCGTGAAATCTTAAAATGCGTCGTGTAATCTTTTCCGGAAAATGACAGCTGAAATCGCATAACATTTTCAATGGAATAAAATACAGAATCAAAATCTATTTCTCTGGAATCGAAAAGATAAAATATACTATAATATATATTTTTGTTGATCGTAATATTCTATCTTTATTCAGATAGAATGTAGCTCACGTTTCTATTTAAGAAAAAAATCGTGAAATAATATTATTTTCGATTTATAGATGAAACTCAGTTTTAAATAACTTATTTTCTGCTTCTTTAGCCTTATGTTTGGAATTTTTGTTTTCATGCTCTTATTGCTTTTTAGACGTATACAGCGTTAAGTTAGTTCGGCTCTCAAAAACAATGGTTGAACTTTTGTGTCGTTCTTATATTAAATTCGCATCTTGTAGTAATAAGATGTTGTTTGCATTATGGTATAGTTATAAATACAATATAACAAGCATTTCGAATAGTTAGTATGCAAATACGTACCCTGTTAAAAGTTTGGTACAGGTTGCATAAAAAAATGGTTTTTAGCAGCTGCAAACGACTGTTTGAACTGAAGAAGTGTTTCACCGTGTTTTGGTATTCGGTTGAACCAGGTTTTCAGGTTGAGCAACTAACTCCTGAAAAATGGTTCAACCGAATACCAGATGTACGTTGAAAGATTTCACCACACAGCCGTTGCAGCTGCTGGGAGCATTATTTGTCGAAATTTTGGACAGTTTTAAACAGCGTTGCTTCATTTTGCATATAATGAGCAAATACGCAGATGCATTTGCACATGCTATATAATATATCTTTGGCCTATAGTCGTATATTATCAAAGCAATGCTATACATGACCAGTAGGTTTTTAATAAGAAAATCTCCATTGATCTCTTTACATCAATTTCCAAATGGAATAAAACCTCACCAGTATCAATTGAAAATGGAAGTTGCTTCATTGAAAAATTTTGTGTGATTTAAATAAAAAAAATAGCGCATTCGCCGCCTTTAAAAGCAACTACAATCACTTTCCGGAAAACACAAACTTTTACTTCTTTGCAACTTACAACTCAAAACAGTAAAAAAAAAATCCACCAACACATGAGAAAGCTCAAATTTCAAATCGACCTCATTACATTAATTCCGAAACGGATTACAAGCGCCGCCACAAAAAAGATCAAAAGCAGGATTTGGAAAGCAGCGAAAAAGCTGCAATAATAATAATATACAACATATTAGGTCATATCCAACAGTGGCAGACTGCTCACTTCAGGTGCCGATTTGAATGGGTCCACTTTCTTTTGGTTGCAGCAGCACTTTACGCAAGTATGAATCCATACTTGCCACAATGGACCGCCAAAATAGCATATCCAATGGTTTAAATGGCCTTGTAAATACCCCGGGAGTGAATGCGAATTCGATTCTCGAGTTGGTGGTAAACAGGATTATCGGGAGGTGGCTTCGCACGAGGATTTTTACTCCGTGGAGATTGTAGGGAGGGGAATTTCGTAAACAACGTTGGTCTGAGGATGGGGGAGGCTTCCTGGACCGAAGGTCACGGCTGAGATCCGAGATTGTGTTAGATGGCCAAACGTAGAGTTTATATTGCGTTATTTATTTGTATAAATCACCTGGAAATGAACTTTAAGTTCAAAATGAATATGTCTTTGGATTAAGAAATTTTTGATTTTTTGTCTCATTTTTTTACTTGTCAGATTCCGTTTCTTCTGAAATTATCTTCAGAAAAATGCATTATGCCTACTTAATAAACTTTTACTTTTATTAGCGTTAGTTTGAATTAACGTCGCACTAGAGCCTCGCGAAGGCTATTGGTGACGGTCGTCGTAATTTAGAACCACAGTCAAGTTTCGATCGACACCTGAGTAAGCACCCAACGCAACTTTTAACATACGTGGCGACATCATACGTGGCGTTGGGGCTTTGGAGTATAGTTAACGCGCAATCCCTCTATACGAGGTATTTATTATTTTTCGGACTTTTTGGCACACAGATCTTGTATAGGTCGGCAGTTATTTTGGCAATTTTGTGAACTTTCGCATGCAAAGCAAGTGCCTCTCCAACCCCCTCAACTTTAAGTAGAAGAGTCTTTTGAGCAAGAAAATAAAATCTTTATTCGTCTCATTGATTACGGTCCAATTTTTTTTTTAACTTGTATGATTTCGTACCTTCCGAAAAATGCATAGTTACATTATAAACTTTTACGTTTGCCAAGGCTAATATTTATCCTTCCTGCACGAATTGTCTCCCTCCTGAACATATAGAGTGGTTAGGCCTCTAGAGAGGGCATCTAAACCAGCTCCCTGTTTCTCCTTTATTTTCTTGGGGTCAATTTACTAATTGATTGTCAAACATTGGGGATTAGCAATATTAGCTTTTATTTTATGTGTGGATTCCCTCTTTACGTTTAGCAAAACATTGAAAAAAATTAAGTTATTTGAATTCCTTTTATAATTTCAATGAAGCTTTAAATTGTATATTTTTTTTAAATGATTGCATGCATTACTTACTTCTGTAAGCCCCGTGGCATACTTTGTGGTACGCGAGAAATTTTGATAAAAGAAAACTTGAGGCTGAAATCAAAACAATTCCATTGTTATATCACCATAATTTTTTTTTATTCAAACCTAATTTATTATTTTTTATTATCAGTTGAGAGTTTGTCAAATTCAACTTAATGCTGACAAGTTCGCTGCAGGGAGAGTTATATGTGAGTTATACATGCAAATAAAGAGCCAGGTCACTCGATTACAGAAAAAATGAGACGGGAATATACTTTGGGATGGAATTTGTGGAAGAAAAATTATTCGTTTTCGTTTGCTGAAAATTCAATTTCGATGTTTCTACTTGTGTTGAGTTTGAATATTAGGTGAAAGGCGAGAGGAGGGTTTATTTTTCGGTACTTTATTTTTGGAGAATTGATTGAATTTGAGTTGAGAAATGCTCCAAGGCAAGCTCTTTTTCTGGATGGAACATGAATGGTAATTTTAAGTTTTAGGCTATTTTTTTGTTTCAATTTTGCGGGAATATTAAGATATCAACAATGTTAGAGAAAAGAACGATATTTAATCGAAGAATATTTTTCTGAAGAAATGAAATATTAAGTAATAATAATGCGTCACTTTCAGAAAGAATATTACAATCGTAGCATATACAAGAATATGTTACACTCTTAAAACAAAAGTGAATTCCTCCGTATAGAAATGCATTTTCGACGAAGGAGTGAAATTACAGACTGATAAAAACTGTTTAAGTGTAGACCAGTTGTTCTTATTTCTAGCACTCGAAAGATAAATCACCTATAGAGAGTCATTTTCGGCACGGAAAGATGAAATTACTCAGACTGAGTTAACACTCGTTGTTAAGATGTACATTAAAAGCTGAATACAATTCACAACTTTAGCACCTTTTGAAGAAAGCGCGCTATTTGTTTATGAATCAATACATTATCTACATCACGGGGAAAATATCACGTAACTTCCTGTTTCGGATTGATATCGAAACTAGCTATTTTAAAATTTAAATTTAAAATTAAAGAGGTTTCAGAAAAATATAAAAAGTACGTTTTATGCAATTTGGGACTATAAGCAGTCGATTTAAATTAAGGAGAAAACGCTGTAATTTCCTATTGATCAGGAACTTGCCACTAACAGGAGGTCCCTTATATCTTTAGAAACATTTCAGTTAGGGTGGACAAAAAAATTCTGAAATATTTTTCAGTGTACGCTTCTTGCTTTCAGCATATTACTGAAAGAAGAACCGTGTATCGAAATATTTCTGGCTACTTTACCCCTTTTCCCATATTTAGCAATTCATTTCTAAAATGAAAACTCTTTCTTAACTCGCCATTCTTCATTATTCATTATCAACTCATGCATTAGCTTCTCACACCAACACCCTTCCCAACAACAGTCATTCATAATATTCAAAACTAACATCATCAACCCTCGTCAAGTGAGCCCGAGACTCCTTTTCAAAAACACTCAGACTGAAGTTCATCCGACTTGACAAATAACGGCTTGAACAACAACAGCAAACGAACTTTTCTTACTCAACGATGACACCCAACGGAATCGAGATAGTCATCAAGCCACAAATTTTTCCTTTTCAGCAATTGTCTATGATATAGTCTGACAAAATTGCAAATGAAATTGATTAGGAAAAGTGTAGCACGTGCTTGTTTGAAAAGCGCGACCTAGTCTCAAATAGAATTATGCCCAAAGTTAAGGATAACAATGACTATAAGATAGATAAAACAAATTTTGAAGGCATCTTTACACCAACCTTTTTACAGAAACTGTGTGTTTGGTCGTGCGTATGATGTTGTCATCGTTGGCTACACTATGCATGAAAATTTTTCAACGTAAGCATAGACCAGATTTGTTCTTCTTCGAGACTTTTCTTTGGGAGTCCCTTGAAAATTAACTGGGTTTGCCATGTTTTCACAAACCTATTTTGCATATTTTACAAATGAGCTTGTAAATTAAATAATAATCGGTGTTTCGTGTCAGTATCGCCGCATAAAAAAGATCTTCGAAACGCTCGAACTTTAGTAGAATGTCGTCTGATAAAACTTAATTTTAAAAAATCTAATATCCCTAATATAATAAGTCTTATTTTATAGGATAAATAAATTAAAGCTTATTTCAAGATAAAATAAAACTTTGTCATACCAAACCCTTGAATTTCCACCAACATGAAGCTTCATCCGTCATGTGATAGCTTTCTTTTAAAAACAAAAGCTTCGATGATATAGAAGTTGCCATTTTGGAGTGTCTCGGGAATGATGTCCGCCATCTTGGAAGAATAATGGGATCGCTGGTTTGGAATGAAAAGTTGGGCGGGAATGTGATGTAATTAGAAGAGGGTGTTGTTTCGTTTTGTCGAGGAGTGAGGGGAGTGTCGTGGAATTTGAGAGGAAGTGAGAGAAGCAATACCTCATGATCATGGAGTTAAAGTTAGATGGAGATGATTGTAGAGAAAATCAAGTAGGTTTGTGACAGATAGTGTAACTTAAATCGGCTTCCACACATAATTCATGCGTCAGTTTTAGGTGTATTTGAGTTTGACTTGAGTTTTAATATTTTCATATCTTATCATTATTCTAGATTTTAATGAAATATTGTAGTGATAGATCTATAATCGATGGCAATATTTGTTACAGCAAAGATCAGGTAGATTCAATCACATCTTACTGTGGATAGTATTTATTTTGGCTTCAACTGAATAATTAACTCGTAATGGTAGAGAGAAATGACGGGAAATATTTATTTCGCTGCTATGATGCCTTTCCATACTGTTGATAACTTTTGCATTGTTTAGATGATTTATTATCTTTACTAAAGATTTTTAAAAATATGGCGGCTTCTTAAAAACAAAGTTCCCTAATGGTCGTAAGTTTAACCAAAATCGATGAAAAATCGAAGTTAGTTAAACCGAATGTATTAGAAATAAAATTGCAATAATTACACAAACATGCAACAAATTAATACTTGTGACATTCTTTGTATTTAACATAGGCTTCATATTCTTTAAGCCTAACTTTGGAACTTATTTTAGTTTGTCGTATGAATGAAATTCATTTCTATGAACAATGTAATGATACTCCCTTCTGTTTGTCCCCAGGTGTGCCCGAGGCGACCTCTGACGGCAACTCCGACAACAACTCTTCAGGGGACGAGGACTCTCAGATGCGGATGCGTTTGAAACGTAAGCTGCAACGAAATCGCACCTCGTTTGCCAATGAGCAGATCGAGGCCCTTGAAAAAGGTATGCCGACCCCCTTCAGAGAGTCATTTACAAAAAATCGGGATATATTGCGCTGACACTCATGCCGATTGTTAGGATTCAGATTTAAAAGGTGGCTACTAAATTCTGTTACGAATAAAAGCTAGTTACAAATTTGAGGTAAATCACTTAATTAATTAATCCCAAGAGTCCCAATTTTGATTTTTCTGATTTTTTTTGTTGTTGCAAAACTCGAGATGTATTGCGCCGACACTTATGTCGGTTGTTAGGATTCAGATTTATAAGGTGGCTACTAAATTCTGTTACGAATGAAAGCTTTTACAAATTTAAGTTATACATCACTAATATTAATTGATCCCACCAGTCCCAATATAAACTTTCTGATTTTTTTCCAAGAGTCGATTTTCATTCAATTCGACACTCATTACAACGTAATGCACTCATTACAACGTACTATGTAGCTACTAAATACAAATATGACAAAAAAATTTAAGTGAGAACTCCCCCCCCTCCCCCTAAAACTGAAGTATGCCGGTTGAATTTGGCCTTCTGAATATTATAAGCTAAATCAACATAATACTGATTTGCACATGTAATTTTTTTCTATTAAGTCAATTAGCATGATTCAGGTCTTGAGAGGCATCAGAAATGCTAAATAATAAGATTTTGTTTTCACCGAGCCTCGATTGGTGAACCCACGTCACGTATGAACAGAGGGCCAATCGGAGCATTGACTCGGAAAGTGCAAGAATGAAAGCTGAAAGGAATTTCGTAACCTGAAACAACTCAATTAGCAATTAAAATTACACGATTAACTTAGAGAAAAAGAAAACATACTTTAAATAACGACTAAAAGTTATTTTAGTTAGCCTGGTAACTTATTTGAATTTGATAGCAATCGAATGTTGACTTTTGTCTTTGTCTAACTATATCGAAGTTAGAGGAAAGTAATTTTTTTCTCACTGTTGAGCGTTTTCGAATTTAAATAAGACAACATTTAAAATATATTCCGAAATGTCAAATTTAATTTTTTTTCACTGAAATGAAGGCCTTGCGATCTTAAAAACGAGAGAAGAAGTTGCTTTACGAAACTAATAATTCATTTAGTGTAGTACTAACAGATTTTAGTGGCCACAATGAAATTGTATCTTATCACGGATTCGATATTTATATCTAAGGAATAATATTTAAAAAGAAATTCCGCTGCTTATTAAATTTTTCTCTATTATTAAAACTACGTTCGGTTAACGAACCATAACATGTCAATATAAAGCATTTTAATTATATTTATTTCAAAAATAAAATTATGGGCAGTAATACACATAAATTAAAGAACTTGAACAATTGTAATGGTTGAAAATTCAAATTTATATTCAAGTTTTAAAAATGTTAATTTAAAAGCATAAATAAAAAAAAAGTTGGATACTGAAGGTAGTTTTCAAGGGCTTGTGTTTCTGCGAAAATTTGGTGTCCAAACATATTTATTGTGAATTTAATGTTGCATGAGTGTAATATGTGTGTTTCTTTAAGTTTATAATGTATACAAATATTTTTTAGCAACTTTATTTGACAATTTAATCATTATTAATTCAATTACTGAATGTATTTATAAATATTTTAATGCTAAATTTTTATTTAATCTTAAAAGATAGTAACCAAAACTTTTACTACACATTCAATGGAAAATTACCTTACGTAACATAAAAATAGATTTTAAGTGTAAAAAATACAAAATTTAAAACTTTCGTTCATGGAGTAAAAATGTTTTGATAAAAAGTAGTAAACAGAACTTTTTTACACATTTAATGGAAAATTACCTTACATAACATAAAAACAGATTTTAAGTGTAAAAAATTCAAATTGTAAAATTTCGTTAATGGAATAAAAAAGTTAAAAAAAAAATTCAAAAATAACAACAATTAATAATTTAATAAATGTTTTTGTATCTGATAAGGACATCAATACAGTCCACATCAACACATTTTCAGGCTCAAAATATATTTTGTCCTTTTGGAAGAAATAATACTGGTAAATAATATCGAATTTGGGAAAAATAATAAACGATTTTAATATTTACTTGCTTCGGGCAAATCGGCAATCCATGGTAATTCAAGTGGGTGTTCCGTATTACTTCCGCTTCATTGGTGCTGCCCTCTGTATGCCACCAATGAAAATAAATACCGACCCTAGATAATTATCGATTATTTCCGTTAACATTTTATTCGAAACATTACTCAGAAACTTACTCTTACAACATAGATCTATCATGACCTAAAATTTTATAAGTGAAAAAGTTCATATTAATATTTTTGAGAAAATAGTTAGCTTTTTGGTGTTGTAGTGGAACTGTATTTTTCAAGAGCAATAATTATATTGGTTAAAAACTTGAACGATAAATATACAGTTGAAATATCAGTTAAAATTAACTAACCAATATTTTTTAATATGTTTCGTGTATTTATTGGACTTAAATGTAATGCCTTCATATGATACAAACACCATATAATGAAAACAAAACTCGCTTAAAAAAGTTAGGTTCTGCATAATCGAATAAAGTTTATTCAAGACTTTTATAATTAGCACTAAAATATATCGTTGTTTTGGGCTTTAAAACCAGAAAGCGGATTGTCCTACCTCTGAATATATCTTCCCGTTAAACTTTAAAAGAATAAGGCCATTTTCTCTTTAATGAAATAATAATTATAAAAGTCTTTCTTTAGCGGAAACCGGAGAGGTTAATTAATCTAGTACTCAAAACCTTTCTAATGATGTGTTTTTGAAAAAAAAAATGGAGAAAATTAAATCTTTTTGATAAAAGAGAATTCTCATTTTAGATTAGAACTTTGTTTACGACCAAACAAAAATTGTGCAGAACAAAAGCATAGGAAAAGTTTGAAATAAAATTTAAATTAATATTTTTTAGGAAAAATCGTTGGAAGGAAATGAATGAAAAATTAATCTTAAAAAATTCTTTAATTGTGAGTTTGACGTGGTATTTTCTCCCTCAAATCTGGCATATAATGATTTCGAAAAATATTTGAAACCTTAAAAAAATATCCAAGATTTTTTAAAAAATAATTTTCTTTATAACCATTAAAAATATTAAAAAATCAAAGAATGGTTTTAATTTATATCTAACTTTAGAGTAAAAGTCAGTGGCTAAGCGTTATCTCTTTTACACTACTATGCTACAGATACGGGATTTGAATTCCGAGATGGATAGGGGATACTGGGGGCTAATGGGACACATTTTTTTTAAACCTCTGTATTTAAAAAAAAAATGCTAGAATTTTTATTTCTTTATTTACAAGGTCATAAACTGAACATTCGTTTACTTAAAAAATCATTCGACAGATGGTAAAACATTACCATATGTTAGTTACTGAGCATTTTAAACAAACATGTAAATGTCCCATTAGTGGATCTAATGGGACAGGGTGCAGGGCTAATGGGACAAGAGCCTTAATGGTAAATGTTGCCTTAATTAAGATTTCAAAAAATTGAAAAATAATCAGAAAATCACGTAAAAATAAAATTGTAAAGAAAAAAAACATTTAATAATGTATATATAATGACATTTTATTCTTTTAAAACAATTATTTCCCATTGAAAGGTGAAATATCAAAGTTAAAACTCAAAATCGAAGATCCTCCCATAATTTTTGTTGAATCACTGGAAATTTTATTTTTGTAACTAAATCTTCTAAAATTTATTCCAAAATGTCCTGTGTTTCAGGGTAAGTGAATTTAAGACCGTCTTTATTTTCAAATAGCTTACCCGGAGTTCATCGCTTTCTATTTCAGAAATCAATACAAAGTAATAAAGAATAGTTTGCTTTCTAGCAAATTTTACCAACAAAAAATCATTTATCTTCACCAAGCTCGGATCATGCAGATGTAATTAATGAAATTGCAGTTGAAAAAATATGTCTTCAATAAAGCTTTTTGAACTTTCACTTATTACACAACGAAAAAACTTCTAAAGTTTAAAATTAAAGTTTAAAAAAGTTTTTGGTAACTTGACTGAATAAGACATTAGACACTTATATAGATTCTCCAAAAGAAGCATACAAAGCTAGGTATATTCGTGTCCCATTTGACCCCACAGTTTCTGTCCCATTAGACCCCACAATGTTATTATTTATAAATGGTCCAACAAAGAACCAAGTGTATTACACCATAGTATTTGACATCAAGTATAGTACCATCAAGTGACACCATAGTATTTGAATATCACGCAGCTTGGGAAATAAACAATAAGGGTTTTGCGTTAGCCTGACCTACTGCCTATAGATAGCAGATTTTGAAAGGGCGGTAATTCGACAATTTATGCATAAGTTAAAAGCCATTTTCCAATGTAAAATATTTCAATGTTTTTTATTTGGAATTTTTTCCCATTTTGAGGGCACAAGCGATAAAGTCGCCAAAACTGTATAACCACCTCCAAAAGGAATATTTCTAATGGAAATTTTAACCGTACTGTGTTTTGCCATCAGCATTTCCGTTTATCGCCAAAGGTTCCGTTTGGTAGGATTTGCGTCCGTATAAGCAATTTCAAAGTAAATACAAACGTTAGATTTTAAACGGATTCGACAGGAAGAAAAAAATAAGCATATACGATAAGCATTGTGTAACGATAAGAAAACAATGGCATTTTATGCTTCAAACAAAAATAAACGTGACTTTAATTGGCTGAAAGTGTTTTAATATTTTGAAATATGTAAAATACAATCTCATGTAATTAGGCAGTGTCTTGTGATTTTGCTTTTTCAGTATAATTGACATTTATCATACATTAAAAAAAGCATGGCCTTGTTCCCTTATCTTATCCAAATACTTCGGAACTGCTTATTATTGACAAAATGACGCATCACTTTCGGAAGTGGATTGGCTGATTAATATTTTCTGCTCTAGTCATCCTAAAATCGTAGACATAAAAATAGCTGACTATATAAGGTGATTTGATTTCTTTTGACAATTCGTTGGAGAATAAGATGCCTTAAAAAATAAAAAAAAATCGGTTATATAAGGATGATGGAAAAAAATTGCGGTTTGTATCATGGTATTGAAACAAAAAAGGATACACTGCACATTGTTAGGAAACAAGAAAATTAGGATTGCTTAAGTTAGAAAATCTAAGTTATAAAGAAATTATGTTCCGTACAAAATAATACACATTGAAATAGAAAAGTTAAAATAGCACAAAAATATATACAGAAATTATTGCTAGTAGTAAGTAGTTGAACAGTTAAAAAAATGATGATAAATACAAATACCTGACAACCTAAACAAATACTTTGCATATTGCTTCTAGGATAGGTTGGTACATATATTCCCAGTTTATGAGCTTGATCAGAGACCCGCTTATAAACCTTCGTCAAGTAAGACAGACACAGACAGAATTATTATTAACACAGAGAGAGAAAATACACCCAGGGCGAAGGTGGGAATCGAACCCGCACCCGGTACAGTGCGCAGACTGTTAGCGTATTATACTACGATCAAACCCACTAGGCCACATGTATTGCTGCAGACGAGATTAACTTCACATCCTGGTTAATTCCACGTAACTGTAGTGTAAGTCACAATTTAAGAGGAGATAACAATCTTAACTTAAATTTGAAAAATGATTCAAATTAAATGAAGCAAGTTATATTATTTAGTTTTAATATAAGTGTAGATCAGCTATTCCGCGAATTAGTTTTCATTCAATGTTAAAAGTTGTAGTGATAATCACTTTTTACAAACGTAACTTACACTACAGAAAAGATAATTTGGCATGGAATTAGCCATCCTACTATTTTTATTATTTATTTTAAAAAATACATACACTGCAGTTCCATTCATACAAAAAATTTAACTTCTTACTCCAAGCTTTGAGACTTGGACCATATGAAATAAAATATACTAATTCTTGAACGTTTCAGTTTAGAAATAATGTAGAGTAGTTTCTTGAATGTATTTTTTTCTTTAGAGTTTGAAAGGACACACTATCCAGATGTATTTGCGAGAGAAAGATTAGCAGAAAAAATTCATTTACCTGAAGCTCGAATACAGGTAAGGTGTTTAATCTTATACTGCCGAGGGTAGGTAAACTGTAGTATCTAGACCAATGACTTGGGCCATTGTTGTAAACACTCAATAACTCTTATTTAAAAGAAACTATACTAAAAGACTGATTATTTTAGAGCCAAAATGGTCTAATTCATTGTTCTGGTTACTGCAGTTTATCTGCTCACGTAAACGCTTAAATTTGTTGTTTAATCATGCAGTTCATCCTGCTTATCCGGCGCATTCGGTGCCAAAAACCCGTAGGATTCCCGAAAGCTGTTGACTGTGGTTGGTTGGCGTAAAAATACGTTGCACTACAGAGTACCTTTTCTATGTTCTTTCCTTTTCTACCTTCTTCGAGGCTATTGGGCAGATCGGCAGATCACGTGACCTCCAATGCTCACGATGGACGCGCATGGAGACTAGAAAAATTGGGCAAATGAGCCAGTGTTGCCACCACATTAAGAAGAAAAATACTACGAAAACATACCGTTTAATTCTAAAATTACAAAAAAAAATATCATGAAAATACTAAAAAAGCGTTTTACGTTTGTTTTTAAGTCACTAAAAAGATTCCAAAATGCAGCTAGTATTTTTTTGGTATTTTTTGTAATTTTAGAATTAAACGGTATTTTTTCGTAGTATTTTTCTCATTAATGTGGTGGCAACACTGGCCCATTTGCCCTCTTATTCTGGTCTCCATGCGCATCCCGTCGTTAGCATTGGAGGTCACGTGATCTGCCAATCTAATACTTTAACTATGATATCTATGTTCTTGAGAGATAGATGGTGGATCGGGATCTTTCCTGCAAAATTGGTTCGTTTTAGACCCTTTTCAAAGGTTTTTTTCCAACACTTTTTCGAATCACAAGTCGTTTCTTCGTAAATAGCCCTGAACCATTGATCGTAGTTATATCAGACGTGTAGTTCTTGAAACAAATATCAACCAACGTTTTCGTTGTACAGAAGGGGATAAGCGGCGGCCGGATAAGAGAGTGTGGACTGAAGTTGAGAAAATAACCATGTCAGAAAATATGTGTAAAGATTTTAAATCGTTTTTGATAAAGATTTTTGTTGTAATAATTCCATCTATCCAATTGGACGCTTCCTTAAAATAGACAAATAGGTTCATTTTTTTAAATATAGCGCATGGTCTAGGTAATTCAAAATTCAAATGCTAGGTAATTCAAAAAGCAAAATGTTTATCAAATGGAAGTCTGCTAGTTAATGCTTCGAAGAAATATAAGTAGAAGTAATATAAAAAGTTAATTCTCGTAAATAATCTCTCTTAATGTATTTGGCTAACATGCTTTTTTTTTAAATCTAAAATGTTTGACCTGTTTCCGTTTGGATATTTGACAGTCATATGTGAACATGAAGTTGCAATTTTTTTAGTAAATATAATAGGCTCATTTGTAAATTTTTCTTCTTTGTTATGTAAATTATTTCCTCAGCCAAAATGAAAAGAATATCCAGTTTGATCACTAATTTACCGACAGTTTGAAAATTAATTAAAAAAATGAAACAATTCGGCAAAGTGATCGTGGTTTGAGGGAATATGATCAGAAAGTGTCTTGATTTTTACTTATAGTAAAGAAATATTTAAAAACTTTGCCGCTGGACTTTTTTGACAAAATATTTACACTTGGTTTATTGGATTAACGTAGTTTGAGAAATAATTGAGCAGGTGGGAGCACGGTTCAGTTTTGGTTGAGTCAGAAAAAACGTCGTCATCCTAATCATATTTCCGCAAACCGTAATAATTTTGAAACATTGCTTTATTTATTATTATTAATTTTTAAATTATCGGTTAATTAGTGGTCACCCTATAAGTCTTGTTTTACATTTGGGTTGATTACTTTGGATCTCAAAGAAACGAACCAACAACATAAATTTTAACTACGATATGAATTTTACTTTATAGAAAAACTTAAAACTAGCAATTTTTTAAAACGCCAACTTTTATTTCCAGGTGTGGTTTTCCAACCGGCGTGCCAAGTGGCGCCGCGAGGAAAAGTTGCGGAACCAGAGGCGGTCAGTCGACCAGGTCGCAACCAGTGTCGCGACCCCAACTGCCGGTAGACTGCCACTGAACGGTAGCTTCGCCAATACCATGTATCCGTCACTGGGCCAGCCCATGGGTGGTATGACTGACTCTTATGGGTGAGTATTAGCATTAAAAAAATTGATTTTGGATTGTGAAAGTTATTTCATAAGTAGTTAATTTAATTTCCATGTTAAATTGTGACAATTGGTCAAAATGAAATTTGAAGAGTTTGAAACATATTAACAGAGAGATCCAGATAGTTCGATATTTGAAATTTTTTTTAATTTGGCGAGTGGAATACGATTCAACGAATTCGAATTGGGGCTTCAGTTTGATTACTTGCTGTACTATCATAGACCCGTTGGGCTATCATACAAGCTAATTATAATGTGTGTAAATTTGACAAAAAAAACAAATAATTGGCCATAATGATGATCCGTGTTTACTTTAAATATCTATCTAGTTGTTTTATAGTTCATCTACGCTGTTTCAGTCCAATTATCTGTAGATACTACTGAGAGAAAATTCTTTCACTAAAAGAAAATTTCTTTCGAAAAACTTTTATTAGAAAATGTAGCCTTTTTTAAAGTAAAAAATATTAATATTATGTTTTCTTGTACATAGATAAACATAGCTATGCAAATAAAATTGAAAGAAGCTGAAAAAAGTTGGATTTATTGCGGGTTTATTTCTTATTACCAGCTCCAAATCGTTATAGAATGGCTGGTATTAAGTCTCTAGTTCTACTCTAGTCGAAAGCCACAACTTCTGTGCCGTCAGTAATCCTCAGTTTTCTTTCTAGCATGACTCCCGTGTCCGGAATGACCCCAAGCTCTTGCCTGCAACAGAGGGATCCCGGAGCTTATTCTTACATGTTGCACGACGCCATGAGTCTGGGCGCCTATTCCAGAGCATCTTGCACGCCGGGACAGGCCATGAATTCGCACCCTTCGTATGCGGTCAGTGGAGCTAGCCCCCACAGTGCAGGTAAATGAGTACTTTAAAAAAAATACAATAATTTGTTAGAATTGTTTAAAGCTAGCACATACGGAGTGACAGGACCAGGGATGGACTTGTAAACCTTCGCCACTCTTTCTTGAAGACGTTATTAAAAGCATTTTCACTCGTAAGTGATTGGTTTTGTGTGCCCACGTGACCTTTCTATACGAACATACGAATTTCATAAAACCCATCAGCAACGTTTTAACAAGTTATGATGCAATTACTATCTCAACTGTTCCCCATTATTTATTTTGTTTATGTTTAAATTATGCGATTTTCATATGAAACATTATACCAGTTTTATTTTATTTCTTCAGCAATTTCTTTCATTGCATATTATTTCAATATTAAAATAAAGTAAATTATAAATACTATACTTTCTTACTTCTAATTCTTTAAATTATCAACTGTTATTATTCAAACTATGAAACTATGAGTGAAAATGCTTTCGGTAACGTCTTGGGGGAAGAGTGTCGATGTTTGGTGAATGTTCACATGTTCTGTCTCGCCATGTATCGTGTTTCGACGCAACAGTTTCGTTAATTTCTAATATTACAAACTATAGTTTCCAAAATGCCACACCTTCGATACCAAAATTTGGCACATTGTGTAATGTGAAAGCTCTAGTTTACTTAACATCGTACATACTTAATTGGTCAGATAAAAATGTAATATTGTTAATTAAATTGCCTGTGGAAGCTGTAAATTTTTAAACTGGCACTGTGTCTTGCAGCAACAATATTGCGACTGACGTGACAGAGCATTGGGTTGTATAAATAAGTAATCCAGGGCACAGAAATGCAAATGATAGGCCTGGAAAAAAATGCTACGAAAACTTGGTTTATTCTAATTTTAAATTTATTTTTTTATATTTCTGATTGTAATAACTCGTTAGTTACTACATGGATCATTTAATTTGTACTTGATCAAATCTTCTTCTTATTTGCAGGTGTGATATCCCCGGGAGTAACAGTGCCAGTGCAAGTTCCCGGTCAGACCCCCGACATTTCCGTAGCCAGCAATTACTGGCCTAGGATCCAGTGACGAAAAGACTCCAGTGGTCGGCATAAATGGTCGTCCAGTAGTCAATATAACCAAATCGAATCTCAACAACACCAACCACCACACAACCAACAACAACAAGAAATCTCTCAACAACAGCAGCAGCAACAACAACATCAAGAAATGTTAAATGACCGTGGCCTTTCTATACTTGATGGTCTGAGATTGGGCGATTCTCCATACCTGCATCCGTTTTTTTTGCACCTTGCCAGTGGAATGGAACGAAATCATCCAACGTGGAACATGCCACCTATGGAATCGTCAGGTTTGAGGGATTCAGACACCAAAGCTAAGATTGAAGAGGATATCAAGGAGCCTCCGATACCAATGGAAGAAGATTTCCAGAAAAATTTATAGTTGATGTCTGGATGATTTATGTTTGAAAGTAATCGCTTTAATGCAGCAGTAAGTTGTTATAATAAGTTTCGTTCAAAGTATAGAGGTAGTACTGTAGTACCTCCTAGAGTAAACAAGCCATTTTGTGGAATTCTGCAACAGTGTTGGGTAGTGATGCAAGTAACCACTGTCGAAAATTTCACCAACTATTTAAAATGGATCGATTTGGTTGGTCAAACTGTTACTTTTCCATTTCCCGGGCGCACACATTTCACAAAAACATAATATTTTCAAAACACAGTATGCACAGTTAAAGGTTACCATTGGAAATATTCCATTTGGTAGTGGTTGTACATTTTTGGCGACTTTATCTTTTTCGCCAGTGAAATGGAAAATTCTACCGTCAAACTTAGTGCGGAAATGATGTCCGGCACTACCTTTCGGTCTAACTATTCCTCCAGATAATAGCTTGTGGTAACCCGTGAAAAAACTTGTCCAACTCTAGGAGGTATTCTGAACAGGGGACATCTTGAAACGGATTTTTCTTGGTGAGATTTACAAAAAATCTTAAATTCGATTATTTGTTTTATTAGAAAGTCAGCCAAATAAGTTATTCGTTACTTCACATCCTCTTGGTCTAAGTTAGGAGAGATAATGAAAAAAAAAAACAACTTTAGATTAAAATACAAACGAATTTTGTTTTTTTTAGTTGATATTGCTAATGTAAAAATCAGGCTAAACTTTTCAGTTTGGGAAATTTATATCAAAATGAACGCCGAATTATTTAAATGACACTTGCTTTGTCTGTTTTTTGTAAATTTTTGTAAAAAAATTATTTTGTGTATTAATGTAAAAACAAAATTATATGTAAATTATTCTAGATATCGAGCTTTAATTTTTGTTGTTCGTTACAGATTTTTTCTGTATAACAATTGTAGTAACGTATCAAAGTTAAAATTTGGTTCATTTAATAATAACAAAAATCAAAAACAATTTAGTAAAATTGACTATCAATTAATGTCATAGGTAATTGATTATATTTCTCTAAAAGAAAAAAATCTTAAATAAAAAATTATCCCAAAATTTAAAATGTAAAAATCTGTAAGTAGTGGGTATTATATATTAATAAGCCTGTACATTTTACAATAAAACAAAAACGTGTACTATTCACATAAGAGCAAACATACTTTGCCAGGTTTTGCTAGTCAAAAATCTGTTCCTTAGTAGAAAACGTGCCAAAATGTTTTAAGATATCTGTAGACTAACGTTGGCCTGTTTTCAATTGAGGCACAGAAGTTAATGTAAGTAAGTGATATAAGGTGATGACTTTTACCAAAGGGAGTATTCAATGATTTGGACCAAAGTGAGAACATATTTATAAATATATGTTGCATAATGTAATTTTTAATAACTTGTCAGATATATGTGAACTTTTTAAAAGATTGTAATGAATGTGTCTATGTATTATATTTCTTGGGACGCACTTTTCCTTTTATGTGCTTCATAGAATTGATAACTTATAATTTCTTTAGTTTAAGCCTTAAACAGAGATCACTTTAACAGTTCTGAAAATTCCACTACCAGCTCTAAAATAAATTGAATGGATATTATTTTAGTTGCCTAAAATAGTTAAAGTTTCTTACACACAACGACGTAGATCATTGTTTTTTGGTAAAAAAATAGTAGTTCAAAATCTGAAATTTGTGAAAGAAATGAATTAATCTTAAGTTTTACAATGGGTACTATTTCATTCCGAGGACCCAAATGTGTGTCAAACTGTTATTAATTGCGTACGAAAACGATAATTTAGACCCCAGAAGTCGACGTCACATGCGTGTAATTGACTAGATTTGTAATCTGGATGATTACAAAATTAGTCAGTTGTACACTATTTGTTTATTTAGTTCAAATACCCAAAATAGAACACATAAGTTTTTGAATGTACTATTCTAAAACTAAACAAATGTGTGTAAACATTTAAATTAATTTTTCTATAAAACACAAGTTTTGTATCACATAAAGTGCAGAGAATTGAGGACACATTTTTCAATAGTCTACAATCGATATTAAATGTATGCGATTTTTTCTACAGTTTTTAATGTAAGTGGAATTTAAAAAAATAATTTACTTTTATTTTAAAAAAAAATAATAATTAATTGAAAAATTATATTATAAATTAATTGTTAATTAAATTTTATATCAAATTATCATCCTATGAGACTTCTTCGACGTTTTAGAATCTGGAAGTCAGAAAACCCTCTAAAACTCAATATTTTCTTTTCTGCAGATAAAGTATAAATAATAGAAATGATTTATAAGATAATTTTGAAATATTCTTTGCATAAGACTTTTTTTTACAAAACAATCAGTGACAAAGTATTCAATCAAACAAAAGTATTCTAAAATAATGTAAAAACTAAGCAACAGATAAGCTAAAAAAGAAAAAAGGAATACGTTACCACAATAAAACAAATATTTCTTGGATAAAATATTTACGTATCTTTTAACTTACGATTTTGAAAGCTCCAAAAATCCTTATTATAATACCAAACAATAACAATTGATAAATTTTTAAAATGTGTTATAGTGACATTTTAAACTAACTCTCCACAAATCACAAAACGTGTTATGTGTTATTATACAGCATATGATAACCAATTAAACAATTGTACATAATAACCATGCTGTCATATTATTTCATTAATTTCGAAATTCAAAATTTTTAAATGTACGTTGTATAATATCTCTTTACTTAAAAAGTCTGTATCTAAAACAAATTCTCATAAATGAATAGCTAGATGTAAAAGGGGTCAAATTTAATGGATTATTTCCCACTAAGCTCTTCGTTTTAAGTTTTTAGCAATAGAAGATGCGTGTGCGGAAATTTCTCTGTGGACTTGACCTCTATTTACATTTAGCAATTCTATTGTGTTTTATGTATAAAGCTATATTGTAAAAATAAGACATCGCGCAAAGAAATGATCGCGAGTGAAATGTTTTTTTGCAATAAAATGTTGTCAACAGTTATGATTCTTGTCTCATTTATATCTCCTTACGAAAGAAATAGGTACGTTTTTATTTACTATTGAAAATAAAACACATCTAAGTTTATTAAGTTAAATAAGAAACAGTCTATGAGTCAAAATTTTCGCGAATAAGAAGTACATATATTTTCAGCAATTCGTTATTTTATATGTTTAATTCAGTTAACTTTTATTTGTAAATATTAAATGTTATGTGTATGTTAGAATGATTGTGTTTTGTTCCGTTAAAAAAAAACTCTCTCTCTTAAGGACAATAAGTAGATATTTCTTTAATAATTGCTATTTAGCCCTTTCACTCCTAAAACGGCCCAGACGGCTGTACAACTAAGGATTCGATAATGATATTTCTATCACATATTACGCTGAAACAAAAATCCGGCGTAGCGAAAGTGTTAAATATATAGTTCTTTAGGCATTGTTAGATGTGAAAATAATTTTTTGAGCTGTCACATTTTAATTTATATTTTATATTATTTAATCAAACTTTATAATACCAAGATAAATTTAAAGATAGTTTATTCGTAATTTTTAAGTCAAAAGGGGGCCAAGACCTTTTCAAAGAGCGAGGTTCTGTATAAAAGTACCTTTCGTACACCCCCAGAGGCGACCCTTGCTTCTTTTAAAGCAATCTTTTCTTTCTTCATTGAAATTATAATTTTCACGATTTTTTTTTATTTGAAAGAGTCAAATATACAATTACATAATTTAAAACAGTAGATCCTACAACAGGAGAATGATCATTTAATGCCAACATTCTTTTTCCTGAAACAATTGATTGATATTAATTTATGGATAAAACGGAAAAAAAAATATTTCCATTTATAAAGTCATTAACAAACATCCCAACAGCTTCATAACGGGTAGAAAACTTGCTCAAACATCCACCGGCTATACAGTATACTAACGTTCAGACAGTTAAAAAAAGCTTGATTTCTTTTTTCCCGCTGCTTCAATAATGATGGGCCTTCTAGGTTGTTATGGCAACGATTAGAGTCGATCTCAACGCCCTCTTGTGGTTTTTCTTTACAA